>VWZS01001478.1:0-192526 GCA_013397075.1 Rhabdornis inornatus
GGAGAGGAGAGGAGAGGAGAGCCATGCCATGTACTGGGTATTTCTATAAGCAGATTGTATGGAAGGAGTCTGCTTTAAGGGGAGTGTTTACTGAGCTGACAACATTCCAGCCTGTTCCACACTGTCTGTCTGTGGCCATTGCTTCCCCATCTGCCCCAGGAGCAGGCATGGCCTCGGGCACAGCGTGGTCTCCTGTCCTTCTCCTGTCCCTGGGGCACCCAGGGGCACTCCTTGTCCAGACATGGCACTGAGCAGCTGCTCACTGTTTTCCAGGAGTTCTTCCAAACCTCTGAGCCTTTTCATGTCTTTATTATGCAACACACCCCATCTTTTAATCCACTGGGTATCTCCCCAGCCAGAGGTCATTTTGCATCTCTGCCTCTTTGCCTCGTGCTCTAAAGGCTCAGAATCTGTTGTACCAGCAGCCCCTGGCTCCCTTGTGCCTTGGTTTTGCTCTGGAGACTCCTGGTTTAATCCTTATGCAAACATACAGGGTCCTGTTCTTTGATCTTTTCCACTGCCCCAGCTGCACATGTTGCTTGGGCAGTCAATACATCCAGCCCTTCTTGGAAATTCCTCACTTTTTCCCAAGTGTCTTTGAAACAGCCAGAGGAAAATGAGTATTCACAGAACATTGTTTCACTCAAATTCTTGCTGATGACTGAAATGACCAGTGGGAGCTGCACAGCCAGGTGCCATTACACAGATAGCAAGGTAAAATTGCAAAGAACAAGATTTTCCCCAAATACAAGAAATTAAAACATAATTATTTTTTTTTAAACTAAAAAATAATTTCTTTTAACTTGCACAGTGTCAGTATTTGTTATCTCCCTTTTTCATTTTGAATCACAGGCTTTGTCAATTTGCAGATATGATTTAAT
This sequence comes from Rhabdornis inornatus, assembly GCA_013397075.1. Lineage (NCBI taxonomy): Eukaryota > Metazoa > Chordata > Aves > Passeriformes > Rhabdornithidae > Rhabdornis > Rhabdornis inornatus. The sequence goes on from VWZS01001478.1 coordinate 882, forward strand.
GTTGAAGTTTGAATGTTTTAATGTGAAGGAAAAAAAAAGGGGAAAGCTTTTGATTGTAATCTCTAGGGTCAAATAAGAAGAAAGAAAAAAAGATCAAAATGCTGCCATTGTAAAAACTTGTCAGAGATTTAACTGTGACATTCAGGCATATCATTAAAATTTGCTTTACAACTGCTGCTACTGTACTTGCCTGCAGTAGTATGAAAGAAGGTGAAAAAATAATCTTTACATTTTCCTGAGAAAATTAGCTTCCATGTAAATATATACCAGGTTTTATTTTTCTCCTCATTATGTGTGATGGGTTGGCAGGCTGTTGATGCAAACACACCAAAGCCCCGGGGGCTGTCCCCAGTTAATTGGAGCAACAGAGGCCAGATTAGCCTGGCACAGGCAAAGCTGATTTGGGGTGTCCTACACAGGGCTCAGGACAGGTCATTGTGGTCCCAGGGCACTGCAATAATCTCGAGCTTTACAGACAAAAATTTACATCTGAATGCAGCTAGCCATGTCGGACGGTTTATTCTCCTTCAGATTTCCCTGATGGATTTCCTGGTGGATGGAGCAGCAGCAGTGACACCCATGGGGTCTGTGGAAGTCCCACTGGGGTTGGGGTCACGCTCGTATGGGGTGGCTGTTTATGCACATGGGCTTCCCTCCATCTCGGGAGGGCTGCTGGGCTGGGGTTTGGCATTCCCTGATGTCCTCCTGGAGGAAGGATTGCTGTCCCTGCTGCTGGGCAGGTGGGACACCTCCTGCCTTAGCATGGGGAGGTCTCCACATGGTCCTCATGAGATCCTGGTGAAGTCTCAGCACCACCAGCAGCCTCAGGACAACACCTCTGCCCACACTTGTTTTGTCTTTTTCAGCTTCCTCCCTCTGAGGTCTGTGTGCTCAGTTTTATGTCCAGTTTGCACTTCCCCATCACAATATCTGGTGGAAAAGAGGCGAATGAGGGAACACATGAACAAATACACAAGGGAAAAAAATATGTTCCTCTTCTAAGATGGTACAAGTTCTTCTCAAGAAAAAGGATTTCTTATTGATGCTCAAAGAAAAAAATATAACTTCTTACTTCTTAGACTTTGTGTTCTACATGCCCTTTCTTTCGTTTTCCAACCATGGAAAATTTCAGATAATACCAGAATATTGTTTGATGTTTCTGAAGTAAATTTCATATAAATGAATTTCTTGTTATACTCATAACTTAAATATCCTTCTACATTAATGGTAGAGTCAGTCTCCATTTATTGCACTATAACCGGTACTGCAGCCTAAATAAATAAAATAATACAGAATAGTCAATTCTGCTGGCCCAGCATCATGTATCAATTTGCACTAATAAGTTAATTTCCATAATTGTTATTCAGAACTAATATAATTTGAAAGAAGAGAGGTCATAATGGTCATGATGCCCTGAGAGGATTTTGCCTTGCTGAAGTCAACACATTGAAGCCTCCGAAGGATTCTGGAGAAAATAATGCCCATAACCCAATTATTCAGTTAATGTTATTACTCATTTATTTGTTTTCCATCAGCAAAATACCCAGTGACCTCCAAAACAAGACCGTGCCTTTGACACACAGACACATTACATTTGTTCTATCTGTGCCTATCCTGAGTCTTTAAAATCCAGTGGTAAGTCTTCCAGTGGACCTTTAAAAGTGCTGCCTGCATTTGCCTTTGCTGTCTATTCAAATAAACTGGAGCACAGCAGCAGGGAGTGCTGTTTGTGCCTAGTAAAGCAAATAAACCTCCTCAACTTGCTTTTGTCTCTCTTGCTGAGACCCCTTCAGTTCTGGTAACATTTGGTTAAGAGAAGAGACTGAAGTATGGTGCTGCTTGAACACAAGGCCCTGTTGAGCTAACTCAAGCAACACTGACATTTTTACTAAAAAAAGATGTATCTCACAGGGAATTGCTGGTGAAACTGCTATACATCAGATTAGGATGTCATATGCTACATTTTATTTTGTCACTTAAAATTAAATGCATTTGTAATATGTAGAGTACTAAAATCAAATCAGGATTTAATCCATTTTAGGAACATGTTCTATTACAGGGAGAAATGTGCATGGCAAACTCGGAATGTTATAGAGCATTTGCAATAAATATCAATGACATCCGTTGGTGGTTTTATTTTTGCCTATATGTTATATATGAGACACTGACCTTTCTAAATATTCTACAGAGATAACCTGATCCTTAATACAATGGTGAAATATTATTGCAATTATTGTTTGCAGAGCTATGGTAGATGTTGCAGAACATGTTTTGGCTAGAAAAGAATAAATAGATTAGTAGACTGGATTAGAGTTTACAGTGAAGTTTTCAGTGATGATGGGACTAAAGGTGTTTTTGATGTTTTGCTTGCTGTTCAAAATAAGTGAGCTGAAAACTAAATTAAAATCAGGTTATTTAAAGGTCATTTCTAGTGGAAAGAAAGCTTAGAAAATTGCAAAATAGGCATTATTCACAGAACTTTCTAGTCTCCCTCTCCTAAATAGAAAAATTTGCTTAGTGTAGGTAGAAATTCACAGAACATTTCTATTAAATTTAATTTGAATTTTCAGTGTGACTTGAAACTTAATTCGGTATTTTCCATCCACTTTCCTTTAATGCCTGATGCTGAAAGTTACCAGAACAGGAAGGTTGAAAGTAAAACAGATGGAAGCAACAATAATTTTACAATATTTGTCTTGCTGGGGAGTTTGGAAATACAAACAGAAAATACTGACCCTTGAAATTAAGAGCATGTGGAGGAGAAATGTGAAGATCTTTTTAAACTAAATGAAAGCCTCATAGATGTCCTTTCATAAGAGACACCTCTGTTCTTCTTGCTGCTTCTCACACACTAGGATGGAAAAATCCATGTCCCCACCCAGATTTAGAGGACCTTCCTTCATGACATGGCAACCAGACCAGAAAAATATCCATGTCACCCTTGCATGGCCCAGGATGTGACTGGGGAGAGGAACTGGTCAGTAAAACTCAGATCTGCACACACCTCGGGGGTTTTGCCTTGAGCTCTCTCTAGCTGCAAGGACAGCATTGCTTAAGTCAAGCAGAAAAGTCACCTTAAGAAACCTGGGTGTATAACTGGGTAAAAGTCACCTTGAGCTCATTGTTTTATCCACTTTCCATGGTCGGTGGGTGGCAGAACTACCACAGTTACAACCACCTATGGGTGGCTATACATTATATAATTACATATATTATATATATAGATAGAGATTAGATATAGAGATAGATAGATAGATAGATAGATATAGATATAGATATAGATAGATAGATAGATAGATAGATAATTTTATATATATAATTATAATTATATATGTATCTGTATATAGTTATAATATAATTATGAAATACATGACCAAGGGTGTAAACATTGCTGCCATGTGTGTAGGTCTTGGGCGGTGCAAGGGAATCCCTATACCAGTGCAAAAGAAAGGAAAAATGCAAATCCAGAAAAATCTGTGGAACCCCACACAAACAACACCTGGAATGTCATTTCTTGGTGTTACTGTTCACTTATTCCTCCTTTTCTACCTATTTCTGCTACATACTGTACTTTCCATTCAGCTGCCCTGGTGGCAGCTCTTGGGATGTTACAAAGTCATGCAAACTAAGCAAGAGCCGTGTGCATTTTGATTTTCAGAGAGATGTTAGGACACAGAGAGTGGCCAGTGAACTGTGATTTCCCTGGAGCCAGACTCCATCTCATATCTCCCAAAAGATGGCTTATGAAAGAGAAGAGGCCTCACTCAGACAGTGCTAAAGCATCTTCATCTTCATAAAGGTTCATACAAAAAAATTCCCATTTTGTTTTCTGAGATGGTAATCCAGCCTTGTTTTTGGCTCCACTTGGACTTCAGTAGAGAAACTGAGAGAAGAGTTGGCAGGAAAACTTGATTTCTCCACAATACCTCTATTTTTCCAGTGAAGTGAGTATATTTCATATAAAGAACTGGGGAAAAAAGGACAAGGGGTTAACTTTTACACAGGCCTTGACCTCTCTGTTTCTGTAGGTACAATTCATAGATTTTCAACAGTGGCTTCATTTACGAAAAGCATGGACAGCTCAGGCTCAAGGACACAGTTATTTGTGTTTCTTCTTTCTCATGGTAGTGCATTGTCTTCCTCCCAACTCTCCTCAGCTTATGTTTGGACAGGCCACAGAAAAAAGGGAACTACTGATGGTAAAAGCATCCAGCTTGCCATTCAGAGCCTTTTGTTGTTCACATGCACTCCTGGNGTGGAACCCCACACAAACAACACCTGGAATGTCATTTCTTGGTGTTACTGTTCACTTATTCCTCCTTTTCTACCTATTTCTGCTACATACTGTACTTTCCATTCAGCTGCCCTGGTGGCAGCTCTTGGGATGTTACAAAGTCATGCAAACTAAGCAAGAGCCGTGTGCATTTTGATTTTCAGAGAGATGTTAGGACACAGAGAGTGGCCAGTGAACTGTGATTTCCCTGGAGCCAGACTCCATCTCATATCTCCCAAAAGATGGCTTATGAAAGAGAAGAGGCCTCACTCAGACAGTGCTAAAGCATCTTCATCTTCATAAAGGTTCATACAAAAAAATTCCCATTTTGTTTTCTGAGATGGTAATCCAGCCTTGTTTTTGGCTCCACTTGGACTTCAGTAGAGAAACTGAGAGAAGAGTTGGCAGGAAAACTTGATTTCTCCACAATACCTCTATTTTTCCAGTGAAGTGAGTATATTTCATATAAAGAACTGGGGAAAAAAGGACAAGGGGTTAACTTTTACACAGGCCTTGACCTCTCTGTTTCTGTAGGTACAATTCATAGATTTTCAACAGTGGCTTCATTTACGAAAAGCATGGACAGCTCAGGCTCAAGGACACAGTTATTTGTGTTTCTTCTTTCTCATGGTAGTGCATTGTCTTCCTCCCAACTCTCCTCAGCTTATGTTTGGACAGGCCACAGAAAAAAGGGAACTACTGATGGTAAAAGCATCCAGCTTGCCATTCAGAGCCTTTTGTTGTTCACATGCACTCCTGGTTCCTGCTTTGACTCTGGGAGTCACCCGTCTCTGAAATTATGGCAAAATGGACTAATTTGAAGAAAACATCTGAATATGGATTTTTTTTTCCTTTAGCAGTCTCTTCTCATTAAATATTTCTTTGCTTTCATCTACAATAAGCATAACGAGATAATTTTGTTTACCATTCCTCACCAAGAAAAGTAATTAGAATGCAAGGTAATTTCCATAAAATGCATTATGACTTTAATATCTGTAAAAGCCACTTAAATATTAAATGCACAGAAAAAATATTAGCTAAATTATCATGGAATAATATGATCAGGTTACTTTAGGGGGAAAAAAGTGATAAATGTGTTTTAATAAACTGTGCAAAATTATATGTATCATATTCTTGCTTCCTGTCAATTTTATTTAGAGTTAAATGCCATTGTGATAATTAGTTGGGTTTTACTATGTTCATTAAAAGCTTTTCTAATGATCACATAAAGAAATAAGTGAAATTAATTCCTTTCTTTAAACTCAAATTCATCAAATGAATAAACAAAAAGCTTTTGCTGAGGCACAGACACAATATCATAGAATCACAGAATCATGGTTTGGGTTGGAAGGGGACCTTGCAAGACAAGCATGGGGTGCAAACACCACACTGAGTCAGTGAAGGCTTGGATTTTGGATCAGTGTTGATGTTCTTGATTTACAGACAGGAGCCCTGTGTGATGGGGAGAGTGCATCAGATCCAGTAGTGCTCATTCCAGCCAAAGTTCACAGCTTTTCCTAGGAATGCAGCAAAGGTTCCCCAGTGAAAATGAGACTAGATCTGACTAACATTTCTGACTTTCGTATTTGTTTTTCAGGATGAGCATACTACATCTTTCAAAAATTTTGTAAGTCCCATTTTCAATTACTGAAAAACCCCTAGAGAGGCACTGAGTAGTGAAGTCTCCTTTCATGACTTGCTAGGACCAAAAACACATTCCCAAGGAGCTTTCACATCTTGCTAGCATTAGAAAATTTGTGAATGCTGAAGACATTTGGCTGTGAGAAATTACACTAGAAAAAGGAGTATGTGAAGAATGATGAATGCTTCAAGATTCAAAACCCACACAAATAAATTACTTCAAAATCAGAGCCATTCATTTTGCTTTCCATATGCATTAAAATGGTGTTATAATAAAATAATATTTTTGAAATAACTTGCTGGATTAACTCATTGAATTAGTCCAATGTAGATGCTGATGCTAATGACATCTCCTTTGCTGGGGTGAGTGAATCTGATTCAGAGCCCAGGTTATGTTAGGAGGAGCTTCCACATTTCAAACTGGGTCAGATCTTTGGTGAATATGAAGGAGGAAAAAGTGTAAAAACAGTTAATTTCAAAAACACAGCCATGAGATTAACTTGGATAAGAACCAAACAATTGAGTTCTTGACCCTTGATACTCACACTCTTCCATTCAAAATGCTGCCAAGGCTGATGGAAAGCACCACTTCACTCACTTGCCTGTTAAACCACAGTGCTGTTTTGTTCTTCACAAAACACCTCTCTTTATAGCACTCTGGAGAACAGGCTTGTTTACAATAACTCTGTGAACAAATTTGACCCAAGAAGATACCAAAGTTGAGATGCAATTAGAATTGGAACTGCAGCTAATAAGAATGGAGTTAATCATGTCACCTTAATAGAAAAGTAATAATAAAAATAATTGAGTTTAATACATAATTTAGATCATTGCATGTTAATGCAGTCTGCTTAGGCTTTGAAAAAAATATTTATTTCATGTAGAGTTAAGATTTCATTTGGTTTTATAATGGAATTCTCACCAATTGACTTTAATAACAGCAGTTTGTTAAATCAGATTTTGAATTGATGCACAAATTTGAAGTTCATATGTTAATTTTTCACACAATATACTTAGCATTTCTAGCCTACTCTTAAGGTGATTGAATTTATTTTCATGAAACTTAATAAACATTGTCTTATATAAATTAAATTAGTTTTCTCTGCTGTCCTGATGAGGGGCAATTTGCTCTATGGCTATTTTATTGAATTTTATGTTATTTTAAAAAACATGAATTCTTGATTTTGTGAGTGGATTTATTTTTTAGCTATTGGACACACTTCTATGACAAAATTTATGTTTATATTTAAGGGTCTTCTCAGGAAAGGAGAGAAACTGTTCAGTTGCCTTTTCCCTTAGTGCCTCCTCTGGACCCCTGTTCATGAAGACAAGTGATTCTATGCAGCATTAAAGGTTTCAATTTAATTTAAAGGAAAACAAAATGGCAGATTCCTAACAGTGCCTCCTCTCATAGCCCAGACATCTCCAGGTCGTTCTGATTTTGCTGAGGGACTCCACACGAAAAGGGTTGTTGGTTTTTTTTTTTTTAATTTAAAATAATTATTGAGCTGTCTGGGTGGAATATCTTATGCCATACTCTAGTTAGATAGTCTGTTCAAGAAACCCTTCAGAGCTCATGCTTAACTTTAAGCAGTGGAAGTGATGCATGTTCATAAAGCTCATGGGTAAATGCAGATTCAAGACCAGATATGGGCTTTGAGCAACAGCCTGGGAGCTCATGAGCAGCATTTGTGATTCCAGACCTGGTGTTTCATGGCCTTGCTTGATCAATAGGCCCCTTCTATTCCACATTCCATCTCGTGGAAAAGGCCAGTCTCCTCTACAGCCCAAGGAATGCTTCAAGATACATCTGAGACCCTTAAATAAGGTAATTAAGATATAGGTGCAAAATGGGCATTATCAGCATTATGAAGCATGCATGGACCCCCCTTTCAAAGGAAGCTGTTCTAAGCTCTGCCAGGTGATGGGAGATATGGAGTAAGTGTCCTGGGAAGGTACAAGTGGCATCTCCTACCCTTCCTGATGCTCTGTATTATCTGACTACATTCTGCAAGAACCACTAGCTTCATCAATTACTAGGAACATATTTCCTTATGACAGAAGCACAGAGTGTCCAAAAGCAGTCCCATGCAGAAGAAATCTTGCCAGGGCACAGGTGCCTTTATGCAGCTCTGGTAGTGACTGTCCAGGGGCACTGCTGGCTTCTGGCCAGCCCATTCACCTGCCCCTTTCTCACTCCTCATGCAATTTACTGTTTCTCTGTATCTCCCTCCCCCATCACCAGTCCTCTCCATCTGTTTGGACACATCTTTGTGCTGCTTCCTGCTGCTGCTGTAGCACTGCCACTCGTGTATAAACAGCAGCTCTACTCCACCCCTGGTGTCCTTTTTTTTCCCCTTATTTTCATTAATGCTGTAGCTTCCCAGGGAGAAGTGAGCCACTAGGTCAGTAACTCCATCCCTGAACATCTCAGTAATGTGCCTTAAACCACACTTTCTTGTGGTTTGTCCCAAGTCATTTGCCAGGACTCAAATGATGGAGCTTCCGCAACTTCCCTTGGGAGATGATGCCACAGGAAAACAGAAAGGATTCTACTGATATTCAACAGACCTTTCCCTGTTGTTAATTTAATACCATTACTCCATATTCCACCATAACCATTTTTCCCCACTCCATCACATTTCCTTCTTCAAAACACTTCCAGACATTTATGTTCCCTTTTAATAATCTCTTAGTAAAGATTTTGCTTGTTTTTAGGGCTCTTCCCCCCTTGCATTCTGTTTGAATCCAGCCCCTCAGGGTCATACTCATCTTTTCATCCATAATTGAAAAGACAACCACTCTATACAGTAATGGGAGATTTTTTCTTTTTCTTCTCAGCTCACGCAAACTATACAGATCCTCACTCATCTCTTCAGGCTCTAAGACTTATTGTACCACTGAATTTTAAGCAAATCTACCAGACAAGATCAATGAGCTATTCTGCTTTAAAATCTGGGGCATAAATTGGCCATCCCTTGTACACATTTTTACCTTTCCAGCTCTTCAGCAAAATGGAGACCTATCCAGCATCATAAAGTAAAAATGAGCAGCTAGAGTCTTCTTTTATTTATAGCAGGGTTTTCCCCACTAAAACAAAGGAAGCTGTTTGCAGAGCAACAGCTCAAAGCAGAATTTTAGCACAGGGACTTCTACAAAGGCATATTTTCCCTTTTTCACAAAAAATAGCCTTATTCCAAAACAGAGCAGTGGCAGAAGGCACATGCACCACTGACACTGCACTCAGACACCCTGAAAGGGAACACTGTGGATGTAGTGCTGCAGAAGCACTGTGGGACACCCAGGAAGCTTTTACCTGTGGGACACTGACCCACCAATATCCAAGGGCTGGGTTCAGTATGGGGTCCCCTGGGCGAGTCACCAGTGGAGCCACCATTTGGTAGGAGAGAAGGCTACTGTGGGAAAGACAAGGGAATGTCTCTCCCAGAAAGATTTTCTGAAAGAAGTGGTGTTTTGGGTGGGGAAGCTTCTCTTATTCCAGGTGCTCTCTGCTGCTGGCCATTCAGCTGTGGCTGTCTGCTTGCTAAGGGCATTACTCTGCTTTAACAGAAGGAATGAGCACCTAATTAGTTGTTTGTAGAACACACACAGGTTTATAAAGGAAAAACATTGTGGTTTAACCCCAGCTGGCAACTCAGCCTCGTACAGCTTCTCCCTCAGCCCCCTGCAGTGGGAGAGGGGAGAGAAATGGAAGAGTAAAATGATAGAACTTGTGGGCCAAAATAAGGACAGTTTAACAAGTAAAGAAAAAGCTGCACATGCAAGCAAAGCAAAGCAAGGAATTCATCACTTCTCATGGGCAGGCAGGTGTTCAGCTATTCCCAGGAAAGCTGGGCTCCATCATAACAAACAGTGACTGGGGAAGACAAACACCATAATTCCAAATGTTCCCCTCCTTCCTTCTCCTTCCTCAGCTTTATATAATGAGCAGACACGATAAGATGTGGAGTATCCCTGTGGTCAGCTGTGTCACCTCCCAGCTCCTTGTGCACCCCCGGCCTGCCCAACAGTGAGGTGGTTTGAGGGGCAGAAAAAACTGTGAGGAAGGAAGGAGGGAAGGAAGGAAGGAAGGAAGGAAGGAAGGAAGGAAGGAAGGAAGGAAGGAAGGAAGGCTCTTTTTTATATTAAAAATTAGGGGATGAGGGATGCTCCACTTTCAATTTCCTAGCTTGTAACACTGGCCTGGGAGCCCTTGTGCTCCCTGTGCTATTCTGTCTCCTTGTGATGCAAAGTGACAGACAAAACTGGCAATAATCATCCCTCCTGTGTTAGCTGGGTGCTGCAATGTGTCACTACGTTTTCTCAAGTGAGCATCTGGCTGCTGGCTACCTCTTAGGTAACAACAGAAAAAGCAGGTATTTTATTTGTGTCTGTGGGCAGAGAGAAGAAACTCATTAGAATGTGACAAGTTTCTGGGCTGAGTGATACAGCACGTGTAATCTCATTATCTCTGCTGGGGAATGGCAGGAGTATGCATGTAAAACAAGGTTTTATGTGTACAGTTCAGTCAGTGAGGACTAATGGATTGATAATGGGCTGTTTGTTGCTGCTCAGATTTTGGCTTGCATCCACAGTGGGGTATGTTGGAGCAGATCCACTGGAGCACACTGATTGATACTTATGCTAAATATAAGCTGGTGAGTGTTTAGACTTATTTTCCATTCAGTGTGCAACTTATCACTCTGTCATCTCTAAGTTTTGCAATGCACATATTACAAATGTAGTCACATGGCCTCATGTTTGCTTTTCTCTGGAAAAAATGAATGGAAAGGTGCAGTGGGTTGACCCTGGCTGGATGCCAGGCAGGGCATCTCTATCACTCCCCTCTGTAGCTGGAGAGGGGAAGGAAAATATAACAAAGGGTTCATGAGTTGTGATAAGGAGAGGGAGACATCACCCTCCAGTTACTGTCATGGGCAGAACAGACTCAAATTAGAGATATTAATTGAATTTATTACTAACAAAATCATAGCAGGATAATGAGAAGTAAAACCTTAAAATAACTTCTCCCCACCTCCTTCCCAGCACTACCCCCTCCACCCCAAGGAACAGGAATTATGGTCAATTTATCACATGGTCAGTTCATCACATGTTTTTCCTGATCCTGGCCGGGAAGAGTAGTCAGAGACCACAGAATACTCTGAGTTGGAGATCACCAGCTGCAGCTGGAACTGTGCAATAACTTTTTTCTTCTTGTTCTGAAATATGCTATCACAGAGGTGTGCCAGCTTTTCTAATTGGCCCAGCCTTGGCCAGCAGTGGGTATGTCCTGGAGGTGCCTGGCATTGGCTTTACTGGACATGGGGGAAGCTTCCAGCAGCTTCTCACAGAAGCCACCCCTGTACCCACTACCAAAACCTGGCCACATGAATCCAATAAAAAAGTCCACACATTCAAAGGAAAAAATGAGGTTATGGGGAGGGGAACAATGTAACAGCCAAGACAAAAGGAAGCTGATTTTGTGTGACTGAGAAGTAAAAGCTCCATTCACAGGAGAAGCCAAGAATTTCTGTAGGGCATCTCAGACTCAGGAGGCCCTGCTTTAAGGAGAAGAAGATTTAAGAGCACCAGAAGAAAAATAAGGCAGGAATATGAGCTATATTTCCTTTTATCCACATTGTTGTATTTCTTGCTGTGCCAAAACTGTGATTTGTTTCTGTAATTACATGTCCCTTCAAGGACTTCATAAACACAAAATATCCATGTGGGAAGCCCAAAGAAAAGACAGAATAAACTACTGTGTCCTTGTGGGGCCATACAGCCCTGAACCTGACTCCTTTTCCGGGTGGGCAGCAAACCAAGAACTTTGGCTCAGGGTATATTGCAGAATGTGCACGTAGAGAGTGCTACAGGTTACTGTGACCATGGACAGAACAAGAGCTCGTAGATCCAAGGCTAAGAGTTGAATCTTCTACAAATGAGCATCCAGCTGACCTACCTCCCCATTTAGACACTACCACAGACACCAAGATGCCACAGGCATTAGGATTTCTCTGCTGTTTCCCCACTGTGGCCAAGGAAGGAGTAGTTTGATTTCTGGCATAAACCTACAACTTTGAGCTGCAAACTAATACATGAAAATCAGAGCTTGTAAGTAGTTCTGCTTAAATGTGACAGAGCAGCCACAGATGTGCATGTCAGAGAAATACAACCAGAACTGTGAGAGATTGGCTCATGACTGGCTAGGAACCACCCTTAATGTGAAAAAACTTGGCTTTCATGGCCTCCATCTCAGCATGAGACACCCACCAGGGCAAAACACACTGAAATCAGCTCAGAGAGGTATTACATACCTTGGGAGAAAGAGTGTTGTCAGCTGGCAGGGGGAGCAGGAGCCCAAGCTCCAAAAGACTATTCCCACACAAACACATCTTTCACTGCTTTGTGGGTGCCTCATCTGCACCACATGTGGGGAGGTCTCTCCCCCAGTAGTCATGGACCCACTGTGCACCCAGAGGATGAGATTTCCCCTTGAGAGGCAGAGAAAGGAGATGTGGAGAGCAAAGGGCTCACAGACCCTCACACACCCAGCTCTTTGCCTGGTGTGCAGCATCTCAGGCTGGATAAAGAGCTGCGAGGACAATGAAAGCCATCCTCCAGATTAATCTTTGAGCGCTTTCTGCTGCTCCAGGTATGTTTATTTCTCAGTTAAGGTATTACAAATAGTGATATCAGCCAGCCTGATTGTACTGTTTTAGTCATCACAGACAGGCCCATCAAGGCACAGCAGACAGGAGCTGAATCATCTCCAGACTCAGACATCCATAGATATGTCGTGGGCTTTTTTGTCCATCTGCCAACACATGCCATTGTAGGCTGGAAAATCTGCAGAACTAATGTTGCTGTCTTTCTGTTCTGCTGCTTTCTTTCCCTTCTGTGCCTCTTATTTTGCTTTATAGCATTACATGACATTGCATAATGCATTCACATTTTTTACAACAACAGCTACAAAATCTTCCTTTGGATCAATAGCAAGTGTAGTATCCAATTGATATTCTTGGCAGCAGAGGAAATAAACCAGTGCCTGCAGTCAGACTGTCTCAACAGGCTCGATAGCAATGCTTCTATGTACAGGTGGAAGGTTCTTACCTGCTCCTTACCAAACATGTAGGCACTGATGCCAGCAGACATTCCCTGCAGGCTGAGGTGCAGTCAGAAAAGCAGGGTGTACTGGGGAACTAAGTCTTTCACTTAAAAACACCACTGTAAAAGGAGTAAATTAATTTTGTGCTAGCGGTGTTGCTGGAAAGCAGGTAAAGGAAGATGTAGGATGAGAGAACCGTGTGCTGAGCCAGTGCTTCCAGCCGTGCCTCTGAGGATGTGCTGGTAGAACAGGAGCTGTAGCTGTGTTCTCCTGCATGATGAAGCATGCTTCTTATAGTTGCTATAGCTGTCTTTGTGACAAAATTAGTGGGGAAAAATCTGTGAAGAAGTTCAGTACTTGGAAATCTGATAGGATGCGGCATGAGCTACACATCGAACTACTCAGCAAGATCAGAACCTTTGAAGCTGCACTTATGCCTAGACAAAATACCAAATGCAAAAAATCCTAGGGGCATCTAGAGTCTTTATACATCTTTAAAAATGCAGACAATGTGAGAACTGAAAAATGGTTTTTATTTATGGGTTTCTGTTTTGTTGTGGATTTTTTTTCTGATTGCTTCAGCCTAGTTTCCTCAAAATGCAATACAAGATTAATAATCTAACTTGGCCAGCTTTCTATTTTACACTTGCTTTTCAACCACCTTAAGGTAGATTTTCTAGCATCTGCAGGGTCTTTGTGTGGAAAGACATGCAGAGAAGAGTTCACACAACTCCTACAAAAATAGGATCTTTTTAGACATCAAGTTTGGTTGAAATTTGTCAGTGGCTCTAAAGTAAGTGGGCATGTGATGCAAACAGCCTGGCAGACACAAAATGTATGTATAACACCTGCTTTCTTAAGGCATTCTCAATGATTATGATGACAGAATGGATGAAACATGGAAGAAGAAGAGTTTAGGAAGTGGGTACAACGTTAATATCCAAATAGGCTGAGGAAGGAGATGATCATCCCAAAGGAAGCCTGAAAACCTGATATCAAGAGAGATTTGCTACGTGCTAAATTTGGTCCTCTTCAACCTGCTCTGCTCAGGTCCTCAGAAATGTCTTCATGACCCAGACCTGTCATTCTAGGTAAGGAATTCTTCACCCTCCAGAGGGGGAAGAATAGAGAAACTTTTTTCTGCCTCATTACCTTCCTATACATAAACCAGTCATTCCAAGGGAGCCAAGAACTGAGCTTGTGACTCAAACCTAGACCCCACACTGTGAGACCATCATGTTTGTCATGTATGTGAAGCTGACTGAGATTTTTGCTAACCTAAAAGGAAAACCAGTTGGGAAAAAAACCCAGACACATGCTCTATGAATATGAAGGTATTGCTCAAAACAAATTGAACTTGCAGTTGTTAGCCATCAACTGCTGTTCTTTTAGGTGGTTGTAAGAACTATTGGGCTTTCCCAAGCATCATGGGATTAATTTCTAGGCTTTGAAAGTAAGCCTAAAATCAGTTGAAAATATTTTCATAAAATGTTTCATTTAAGTTTCTGTGTTAGCAAAACTATGTGTTTCACTTTCCATTACTGTCTTTCAACTTTCTTCTTTGTAGCAAATGTATTTTTAAAAGTTATATGTCAATGTCTTCTTAACAAGGAGGCATACTTTGGTCTTGCTTTCTGAAAATCAAAGTGTACAATTCCATAATTAGCTCAGCTGTTCATAGGGTAACCTTTCAGGTTTTTGCAAACTTCAAGTGATAGCACAGACAGTACTGGAAGAGCAGTTGTTGGGCCAACAGATGTGTAGGACAAAAGCTGGGATGTGAGTGGGCTGGGTCAAAACTATCAAGGGTCAGGACTTCCATGCCTGCAGGATCCCTACAGACCCCTACATCCCAGGATGACTATCTGATATTTCTGCTGTGGATGTCCAAAGCCAACCCTGAGCAACGCCCTCAGCTTTTGGTTACCACACAAGCCATGTGATTTTCAGAAGACAGCTGCTCTGGCATCTCTGGAAAAGACATTTATAAACTAGATTTTCCCCGACTGAGGTATGGAAAAAACAGCAAACCCTTTGGGAAATGGCAGCTGAAGCATCTAAATGCACAAAACATTTTTGAATACCATTGAACTGTAGATGTTCTTGCCGAGTACGAGAGTCAAATATGCTCAGTGTGTCAAAAATGAGTTAGGAAAGTGCTGCAGTTGCTGTTTATGCCAAAGGCTCCTTCAGCTGACAGCTTTAGAGATCTTAAAAGCATAAACATTTTAGCAGACAACAAGTTGCATTTCCTAAACTAACAGCTTTTTGAAATTACGGAAAAGAAACCCATAAAATGCTTATGTATAATTCTCCTCCCTCACATTCATTTTAAAGCACTTTAGCAAAGTAAGTCTCCCCCATTGTGGTAATAGGAAAAGAACTTGTTTACAAATTGTACACTGAAATTTAAGTTACTGGGAGTAGCAACAGGTTTGTAGTGACAGGTCACTTTAGATTGGAGTTTAATTTATGAAGATTGCTTTACCTGAGGCTATGGTAATCTGTGCCTTTGGAGTAATTCACCCTCTGCCTCATTTCGAATGCAGTCAAAGACTGTCGTATTTCACTATGACAATGTAATCACAGATCCACATTAAAAAGTCATTATTGTTTAGAATCCAGCTTGGTTTGAAAAACACTTACTATAAAATTCAACAGCCTTTGTAAATTACCCAAAGGTTTACTCAAGAATACAAGGTACAGTGATTTAAATCTGAAACTTACTACTTTATTGATTATATGGGATTTTTAGGTCACTGCATTTACGGGAAATGATTAGTGAGTAATCAGAGTAATAAAGTCCTTGATGTTGGTTCATAAATAATTATGAATTGAATTTTCTTTATCAAGTATCAGATAAAAACTGAGTTAGCCATAACATATCTCTTCTTTAACTTTCTTCCCTGCAGCATTCTAAAACCCAACAGTGATAAAACCAACAATAAGAAGAATTTTCTGATTTCTCTGTCTTTTTCAAACCAGAAGCAGTGTGCTCTCACATATATATCTATTAGACTCTTCAGCATGGAGTTTTGTGTGAACCTAAAACTTGACTCCACTTTTTAATTCTACACTGACTCTTCTGGCATTTTAAAAACCTGTCACAAATAAATCCAAACTACTTTGTGATTTATTAAACCCCAGATTTATATTCTAACCAGCACTCACACATTTATCTATGCCTGTACATATGGTGATTATTGAACTCCGACCTGTCTTTGTTCAATATCCTTCTTCATAGTTCTTTTTTTCCTGCAAATTGACAGAGTTTTAGCCTGGACTATTGTGCAAGAGTTTAAAACCATAATAAAAACAAATGATGCAATGAACCAATTAAAATTGTTGTATATATATTTTTTTAATTAGACATTTATGAGCTGCGAATTGGATCAGATATTCCCAATGCACATGACATGCTGACATAAAATAGCTGCTTTTGGAATGTCAGGTTAGCTTTTATGAATGCTAATAGAGGTAGGTTTTCTTTTTTCAATTAACTTTAAGAATAATTTTGTTCTATTCACAATACAATTGGACACCGCAGTGTAGCTTACTCAGAAGGCTTGAAAGCATTACATTTAGAAACAGTGGTGTTCAGATTTCAGTAGAAAGCATTTCATAATTGTTTTGGAATCTATGGAAAAGTGAATATTAAAAATTCATTATCATGCTACTCTTTGAACTTGCTGGTAAATGAAATCACATGGACAGTCTTGTGCCTCCTAACTGAATGGATGGAAAAACTCTGCTGTCCTCCACTCTTTTTTAATACTGTGACTGAACTGGTCTTTGGACAGGTTTTTTCCATCAGGCCTTGTTCTCAGAGCTGCTCTGCCCACATCCCAGTGGCACTAAGGAATTTCACTTCTGCATTGTGAGTTGGTTGAGCTTCAGGTGTCTTCTGTCTCTGTGCACCTCACATGGGTGATCTGCAGTGCCATCAGTGGTGTCAGACATGTCAGCATTGAGATTTGCAGCACTACATTCTTCTGAAGGGTTGATTTCTGCACATCATGTTCATGATACAAATGCAGTAGTCACATCATGCAGACCATGCTGCTTAGGAGAGGTTGTGTGTGCTGGTGGACATGATGCTAGGTCTGATACAGCTCCCACCCTGCCTCAGTGCTTTGGAAAATCCACTTTCTTTGCCTGTTGTCTGTTTGGAATAAAGCCAACACTTTTTGAAGTTTTATATAGCTCACAACTTGCTAAAAACTGGAAAGTTATCATCTAAATAGGAATTAGACTGTCAAGTATCAATGGTGACCTGTGGCTCTGAAAGAAATGGTTGTCTCTTTTCATACAGCATAGTCAAAATATCACAAATAAAATTTAAAAATAGCTATTTGAGAACTGGGAAAAAAACCAAAATGTGCATAAAAGTTATCAGAAATTGTAAACACTTTAACAAAACTAAAAATCACTGTAAGACTCCTATAAAGACAAAGTGATCAGAAATACTCATTGACGATACCTAAAAAACGTGCACAATTCTGAAACAAGTTAAGGAGGAATAGTTACTTTAATCAGTGCCAACAAGATATTATTGAGCCCAACAAAACTGCAACAATAATATAGAACTTTCACAGGTTTCTCATGTGGACCAGCAAACATGTGCCACAGCAGAGAATCTTAGCAGTGCCCTGCTGAGCTTTGGCCTTTGTGTAGATCTCCTTTTGGAAACAGCAGCAGTGAGGGGCTCCAGATGAGCTGTGCTGCTTCCCCCAGCCAGGGCAGGGCTGCTATGCCCTGTGGAGGCTCTGACCCCACAGCAGGCTGCTCTGATCTCCTCCTATGGACATCACCCCAAAAATGCAAGCTCTTATCCTCTGCAGACAGCCTTTGAAGTAGAAAACTGCAATCAAATGAACAAGCATCTGAAATTATCTTTTCTTGGTGTAACTTGGATGTCGACATTGTGATAAGGAAATAAGGAGAGGCTTTATCATTCTTCCTGATATTCAGTTCATTTTCAGTGTACCAGCAAATCAAGTAGATTTGAGCAGAAACCCACTCTAATCACACTTCACATTAATTCTCCACATATAATTCTAAAAGGGTTAATGATGAGGAATTGTTATTTTAATCAATGGTAACAAATTGCTACGGAGTCCAACAAGAGAATAGATTCAAAGCACTTTTTGAAGACCACTTCCCAACAAATAAGATATTACATCCATAAGTTACAGCTCTAAATTACTCTTTTATGAATTACATGCAAATGGGCTCTTTAGCATAAAGGGCAGCATCAGTTTTTCCCTCTGAACATAAAATAATTCCTTTGAATAAATGCTGTTCTCACTGGGTTGTAGGCAGTGGGGCTTCCAGTGGCTCTTGTAAGCCAGTCTCAGAAAAACACTTTTCCTTCAATTTTCTTTTGAACAGTTCCTGTCAAATAATCTCCATAAGTTGTGACAAACCAAGTCCTGAGTGTGAACTTTCCAAAACCCAGCAGGTTTGGACATTGAAATCAGATTTTGTAAGCAGCTAAATATTGCACTCCCATGAGACATAGGGCAGGAAAGTAAAAATTCTCCTCAGTGCAGTTTACAATAAAATAAGATACTAGTGAGAGATGTGACAAGCCTGCCATTTGAAAAGGTGGTGGCTATTATCTAATTAGCATAATTAGCCAACAGTGCTTTCTTCATGGGTACTAGTTTCTAATTGAGGTGCAGCTGCTCAGTGAAAGAACCAGCTTGATGAGACCATGCCATCTGATTGAGAGGGACTAGGGCTTTTATTTTTACAGTAATGCCACCCTAATTGGCAGGAGTAATTAACTAGAAGGGGGAAAATTTCTGTGTAGGTCTAACCATTTCTGTGATACCCAGCCATTGCTGTGATAGCATCTTCTCCCAGGAACAAACCCAACAAGTAGGCAAGGGAACCAGGGGGAAGGCAAACATACTTTCAGACCATACAAGAGCTGGCAATGGGTTGCACAATGCTGTAAAGAATAAAAGCACTGGACAAACACTCACTGACTGCTAGCACTACTCTTGTTTTTATGTAACAATAAGCTATGGGGGTTATTCTATATTCCCTGTTTTTCCTTGCACACTCCCACTTCCCCCTACAGGCTATTCATAGACACAAATATGGTTCACCATCCCTCAGGCTGTCACCTGCTTGGACAGAATCCCAATCAATTCAAAGCAGCAATAATCTACTGTGATTTAAGAATATGGGATGTTCTGGTTCAGTGTTACTCGGGGAGAGACTGCAGCTTGGGCATTAGAACATCTTTGCATACCCAGCCAGGTATAGATTAAAATGGGATGAAGTGGAGCTGGCTGAGGGCTATGCTGATTTTATGCTGATGTAGCAAGCTCCTGGATGGGGAGGAGCTGCAGGACTGAGCCCTGAACTTCTCATGTTGGTCTCAAAGGGCCCCAGTTCCAAGACCAAAGGATCAGGTGCATTTATTTCACATTTTCCATGTAAATGGCTTCTTACAGTGTTCATATTAGAGTTGGGCTGAGAGTTCCCACGGCACAGCAAAGCTTTGTATAGCAGGTTGCCATGTGCCAATTTTCCCCCTGTCACTGAATACTACTTTATTTTCTGGAGTATTTTTGCATATTTTGTTCTCCCTAGAGTTTTCTGCTCCTTGAATATAATGCTTACATCAGTTTTAATGACTACTCAAGACATGTCATGTATGTAGGATGCAATACTTTCATTTATGATTGGATCTATTGATATTCATTCCTGGTTTCTCCTTTAAAAAAAATAATAAAAATACATATAAAAGTCATCTGACACATGATGTTGATAACATTTCATGAATGCCTGCCTGGGCATAAGGTTACATGCAATAGACAGGATTAGTTCCAGCGTTTGTTCTTCCAAATCTCAGGGATGATAACTTAAACAGTTAGGTCAACAGTCTGAGGTTGTTCTTTTGGCATGAGCTAATGTTCATTTGGGCCTTATCTAAAAGAAGCCAGGTGTTAGTGTAAATTGGCAAAATACTGCTTAATCCCACTGATTTAGATAGCTTCTTTTCTTTCCCACAAAAGGAAAAGATGAATGAATTCAAATTTTGGAGATGATGGACTCCTATTCAGAGGGGTTTGGACAGATTTATCTAGAATGCTCCTTGTGCACCTCAATAAGAGCTTCTGTGTTTATTCTGCACTGGTGTCTCATGTCATCCCACACCCTCTCATTTGTATTTAACATTTATCAGAATGACAAAATGAAGAAAATACCCTAGGATGAATGATTAAAAAAATCTCCCCTTTACTTCACACAGTAGGAAATGTATAGACAAGGAAAAAATCTGTAGGCAGGGAAGAACAATACTCCCAATGCTATGAAAACAGAGAAGAAATTTAAAATAATCAGAAGATAAATGCAATGGAGAGATATCCCTCCTCTCAGTGAAAGGAGCAGCAGGTTAAAGGTAAAAGCACTGGTCAGATGGACACTGCTGGTTAGTGAAATAATCTGAAGAAGGTATCAGTGAAATGAGTGTCCTCAGAAAGTAAAATATACCGTACTTTTACTACCTTCAACTGTCTTCTGATAATGGCTATCTGAAAAATATTTTTTCCCTATTTGATGATTTCCAGGCCAGATCTATTGGTTTTAATTAGTGATATAGAAATGCAAAAATTAAAAAAACAACCCCAACCAACTGGCAATATTTTTCATTGAAAAATAGCCAGGGAAAGTCCCTCAGAGCTATTAATTAAGTTTCTAAATATGTGAACACCCACACATACCTAAGAGGAGTGGAGAAAGCAGTTTCCTGCCAGCTTTAGCTTCAATTCTTTTTCCCATTTTGCACCTACAAGTTTGCCAGCACAAATATTTCCTGAGGTCATTCTGTCAGCAAAAAGTAAAAATGGCAGCAGTTGGTTGTCAGTCAAATCACATCCATGTTTCCTTACTTGCCTTCACAAATATTTGGCATTTCCAGCAATTCAGTGGCACATAGTTTGGATTGCTTTTGCTGCTATTCACTGAAAATTTGCTCAACATCTAGAGAGATCTTGGGTCAAATCTTCAATATGCACCTCCTCTAAATGCCAGTGTGAAATAAATATGAAACTATATTGACCACCAGAATGAACCAATGCTGCTCTTCCTGTTGGTTTTCTCTAAATGAGAGTAGTGCTACAAATTCCACAGCATGCTGATGATTTACCCAGGCTGAGGCTCTCAGCTTAGTCCATCCTGAGAATACTGGGATGGAAAGGTTTTATCCTGGCTGGGTGATGCAGGATAGATCATGCAGAATGTTTTGGACAGGAGTCAGTGATAGCACCAAAGCTGGTGCTGCTCTCTGTCCAGCCCCAGGAGGAAGAGGGTTGAGGACACTTAGGAGCCTGAATGCTCACATCTCCTGCCTCAGAATGCGTGGTTGAGGGGTAAAACTGCACAAGGAGTAATCAAAGAAACCCCCTCAAGTGCATGTTAGTCAATACAGGTTGCTGTGTTGTCATAATAATGAAAATATTCCTGATAGGGGCAAACACTCTCCCTTATGAAAATTCCTGACAACTCTTCCTACATTTGCTTTTCATTTTCATTCTGACTACTGGTTAAGTAGTAATGATTTGGACATAGGGCATTTTCTCAGGATTGATGGTTGTCTGACAAGCATTTATGGCCAGAGGTATAGCCAAGGGTGCCATTAGTCCCAGCTGGTCATTAATCCCTGAGAATGTTCTGTGCTGGGGTGGCTATTGCTATTATTGGATGAAAATGAGAGCAAACATGGGAGTATGGATTTTTTTTTTAATGGTTGATGCTGTGATGATTGGAATGTGTAAGGTGTTTCTAAGAATTAATAACTTACTCATTAGGTAGTCCAATTGCCTGAATTACATGCACACTGCATGAAGCAGGTTACTATAATTAAAATGTTTCAAACTTTTTCTTTGCTTCTTAATTTAAAAAAAACCCTTGTGTCAAACTAACACAGCTTTTCAAAACTAGAATTCCCAGCAAAGCCTGCATGTTTCAAATTAGTTTCAGAAGAAGCATTTGGGAGATGTGAATTTCCTCACTGGACCTGCCAACCCTCTGGTAAAAGCTTGAGAGCTCCCCAGAGTTAGAACCTTTTGTAAAGGGTATTGATTCAAAGGGTTCTGGTTTTCTGTATGCCTACAGGAGATAACTCACTGTTAGTCAGAAAGCCCCAGAGTAACAGAAATTAAAAAAAAAATAGAAAAATAAAAAAGAAAGGTATCAGAATGGCTAGGAAGCAGCCTGGAGCAGCCAACAGGGAACACGATGCATGGGGAGCTGCTGCCTCTCTCTGGATGCAGGACACCACACACAACAGCCCGTGAGGATCCCTTGGCACTCTCTGCTAGGAAGGCTCTCCTAGCTCATCCTTTCTTGTAATTGCTGGGTGGGGCTTATTCTCTTGGACCAGATGTTGTGCTGATGCTGAAAATCTCTATTTTACTTCATAGAGAGTCACTGGTTAAAACATTTTTTAAAGAGACAATGGTGACAAATGCTATCATTCTCCCTTGGTGAATTATGGATGGATAATACATGGAGATTTCTTGTGAGCAGGGTGTGATGGTTTTGAGCAGGGGTAGGGACAGATGGGCAAAAAGCAGGGCTGGTTTTAAGACAGGTCTCCATGGCTCCCTCAGAGGAAGTGTATGGCGTCATCATGTGCAAAAGCAAGGAACTGGATACCAGAGCAAGGAATCCTAGGAAGAGCTGTATTGTCTGGATGAAGGGTTCACCTATTGCTCTTTCCCTTCTTCGCCAGGTCCAAAATCTGACCTGACTTTCAGCTCCTCGGACTTCCTGAGGTTAAAATAGTGTTCTCTCTATTTAGTAATTCCACACAAAGATCTCTTCCAAGTACATTTTGCATCCACAGTGACTCCTAGAAAGAACTCACACGTATCTGTCACTGACCTCATGATGAGCCACATGCTTTTGTTTGCTTTGACCCTGGCTCTCAGTAGCTTCCTTTGGTTGCCACTGGCCCAGTACAGAAAGGGGCAGTGAACAGTCAGTCTCTGACCAGGTTTTCCAGCTTACTCAGGCTTTTCTAGAACTTTATATTCCTCTGTATCTTTTGCAGGCTGAAAAGTTCTAGCCCAACTGAGCATGTTTTGTAAAAGTATCCATGAGTCAACTGAAAATTTTATTAGGGTCAGCCTGTGCAAAAGAAACACACAAACTTCAGAGTTAGATCCTGTCACTCTTGTGTATGAAATTTGAAAGCAAAATCAATGGAATTGCCTCTAAATGAAGAGTGGCAGACACTTCTGCTTACAAAGCAAGATATCTTTTAGCACTCATTTGTTCTGGTAATGTGGCAAGGACTGCTTCTAAGATGTATCTGAATTGTAAAGCTTAGGTCCCAATATAAAATCTGCCATCTCCCATAGACATGTTTCAGGTGGAGAACATCACGAATTTTGATCTTTTCAGTTTTAATAGTCACTTCTACAAATACTGGTCATGCAAAATGAAATTCCAAGGAAAGGTCTCCAACATTATTCTGTCCTTTTTTACAATTTTATATTGGTACCTTAACCTTTTGAAATTTGCCAATGTATCTGAAATGAATTTGTTTGATATCTGAAATGCCTTTTTTCTCCACTTTATTTCCACTGTTGTGAAGTGGAGCACTGTAGTATTTTAGCTGGAAATAATCTGTTTGAAAGGGTATTTGGCTTCTTGTAGTGCAAATATTGGTAGCGAGTCAGAACTGAAGCACTGCATTACTCAGGCTAACTTATTTTGCATACATATTAGTGCTATATAATATTAATAATAAATCAACAATCTGTCCACACACTTTTTTGAATTAATCTTATCTACACGTTATTTTACCTTGCAAACAGATCCGTTTGTATGTGTATAGGATGGTTTGATATAGGAACCTTTTTTCCTCCCTTGCTTGTTTTATTCTTTGGAGAATAGAGCCCTCAAGAAGCAGGTGCAAACAAATATAATTTTCTCAATCTCCCACCTGAAGAAGTAATAAAGTAATAAACTTAATGAAGGAAAGAAGGTTGTCTACCACTCAGTACAATAATGCAGAAAATAATGAAGATAGGCATGGTGAAGGCTCTTCCATTGGCATGGGGAACCCTGTTTCCTGCTGTCACTGAAATGGCAGGAAATTCCTTTGTATGACCTTGCATTGACTTTGATTTTTGACATGCAGCACACAAATAGTGACCAGTACAGGCAGCTTCATGACTGGAAAGCAAAAAATCTGCCTTCCAGGGTACCAGTGCACTTTGTTGGAAGGAGAGTTGTCAATGTGCAGATATTGGTGATCTGGAACTGCCTCTGTGTGTGTGCAAGAGTGTGAGAGAGAGGATTCTGCAGCAAATTTCACTGTGCCTTTTCCTTGGATTGCCTTTTCCATATGGTCCACAGCCTTGTTCCATAATTTGCTACATTTGGGTTTGCATAAGTGAGTCTCACTCTCAGGTCTGAGTTGTTAAGCAAGTCGTACCTGATGGCATCTTGGGGAATCCCATGAGAGGAGAGAAGGCTCACGAACATTTTTCACATATCCATTGATTGATGGGATTGCTGGATCATTTATAATGCTGATCTAATAAAAGATGTGACTATACTCCTTATAATACCTGATCTTTAGCCAACAAAATGAAAATTATCACTGTATCCTGGAAGGCTCGGTGACCAATAGCAGATCAGGGAGAAGATGCTCCAGCTGGCTACAAACTTTTTTTTCCAGGTTTTTAAATGGGTTTGCACACAACACAGCAACCTTAAGACAAATATTTGGTGCTAAAACCTCTCATCAATTAAATAGAGCCTCACCCAGAGCAATTGGTCTGTGCTAATTTATAACCAGCTGATCGCCTGGCCCATCACATTTCCTCTCTGTGAAATCTGTTCCACTGTCTTCGTTCAATTTATTTCTCCTTCATTACATCAGTGTTTCTCAACATAGGTATTCTTACCCTGCATATGATTATTGACCTGTGCTTGCAGCCAGAAGGTCAGCTCCATGCTGAGCTGCACTGAGAGGAGCATGGCCAGCACAGTGAGGGAGGTGATTCTCCCCCTCTACTCTTGGAGTGACATGTCCAGCTCTGGGGTCCCCAACAGAAGAAAGATGTGGACCTCTTGGAACAAGTCCAGAAGAGGGCCACTGAGTTAATCACAGGGCTGGATCACCTCTCCTATGAAGACAAGCTAGGAGAGTTCAGCCTGGAGAAGAGAAGGCAGGGGTCTTGTGGAGGTCTTACAGCACCTTCCAGTACCTACAGGAGGCTTACAAGAAAGCTGGAGAGGGACTTTTCACAAAAGCATGTAATGATAGCACAAGGGGAAATGTCCTCAAGCTGAAGGAGGGTAGATTTAGATTAGCTATTAGGAAGAAATTCTTTACTGTGAAAGTGGTGAGACACTGGAACAAGTTTCCCAGGGAAGTTTTGGATTTCCCATTCCTGGAAGTGTTCAAGGCCATGCTGGATGGGGCTTTTGGCAACCTGGCCTAGTGGGAGGTGTCCCAGCCCTTAACAAAGGGGTTGGAACGAGATGATCATTAAGGTCCCTTCCAACCCAAACAGTTCCATGATCTATGATTCTATGATTATCAAACTAAAATCAGGGCTCGTGATGTGCAATTTAAAGGCTTAAAATTAAACAACTCAGTCCTAAAAAGTTCATAGCCAAAAAGAAGATGGGTAGAAAAAGGGAGAACCAACAGGTGGAGTGAAATGTAAAATGGCAGAGTTGGATTCTTCCCAGGATTTGGGGGCACCTCCATGTCCTCACCTCAATTCAGACAACGCAGTGGTTTGGCACATGACCTGAGCTGAACAGTTAGTCTCTATTTTCCTACTGCTCTGTTAAGTCCTAACTTGTAATTCAGAGAGAGCATGTGTGGAAAATCTGTTTTTAAAGTAAGAACAATAAAATTCAAAATTTCCTTTATAAAGATGCTTTGCTTAGCTGGTTATGAGCATTTGACATAGGGTGGAGTCATCACAATGCCACTTTTTCCATTACTGTCCAAACAATATGCTTTTCATCTCAGATATAAAGCAAATGTTATTCCTTCATGGACCACAGGGAAAAAAGGGAAAATTAAGTAAAACAATTGAGATGGCAAGAAAAATTAGGCACTGTGGATAAGGGTTTGATCCAAAAATAATACTTTGGAGATAATGACAGGGAAAATAGTATAAATTCTACAGGGACACTCCTGATTTCTGGCCTAATTCACAAAGATTACTTGCCATAAGGTACCACTTGAGTAATGTAAAAGAAAAGCACATAGATATGATGGGAAACGTAAGCAGCTGACTTCTTTATGTGGCAGTAAACTGGGGTAATCTATTCCTGTCCACTAATGTTTATAAACATATTGTAAACAAGCATAAATGAGCAGCTCATCTCTCTGAGGGGACCAGATGCATCCTTAACACTGATTAAGTGTTTTGTTCTGCCTGAGTGTCTGGCAGAGGTTTATGCTCCAAAGCAGAGGGAGGGAGACAGAGTAATGACAGTCGTGTATTCTCCTGGCTCTTTAACTGCTTTGTGGGTTTCAGCAGGCACTATAGCATGGATAATTCTAGTGATGATCATTTCCCACAGCACACCCTCACACGGGATACATATTGTCAGGTCTTTAAAGCCACTTCTCAGGTGTCCTTTCTTGCGAGGAAATTGGAGAGATGAGCAGAAGCAGGAGCAGTAGTTGTGCTTGGGAAGGTCCCCTCACCCACTTCCATCTCCTTTAATGTCACCAAAAACATCTGAATGCTGAGTCAATGCCATGATAGCAATCACAAATACAGCAAATTCTTCTTCTTTTGTGTGTCAGTAAGCTGCCTCTCACTCTTCAGAAGCCTGAGGTCTAAAACTGGCAAAACTTTTGTTTTTGCAGCTTCCTGCAGAAATTTGGGACAGGAATGATTTAATAACTCACCTCATTCATGTCCTGTGAATCCACAGCCAGCTCCTACTGTTCTGTGGGGTGTAATTTTTAGAGCTGTATTGTATGGGCAGTCCTGCACTCCTTCTCTCCCTCCCCATTAATTACAGACAAAAATGCAATTCAGATGGACTCAGATGAACCCTTTGTTGGGTAGCAGGGTGAGGATTGGCAGCCAACAGTGTACAAGCAGAATGGAGATCAAAAAATCTGAGTACAGCTATTTGTTGGTGTGAAATCCTCAAAGCCAGCTCTGAAAGCTTTCAAGCCAAAGTGCTTTCTTTCCTCAGAAGACTGGTGTGCTGTTTCTCATAGCTTAGTTGAGGAATCTGCCTCTGTCTTCCTCACAAAATTCACTGCAGGAATGGAAACTGGTATGAAAAGGTGAAAAGTGGGTTTGTTTGCTTTTTTCCTAGAAACAGAGAAGTAGTGGGCATGTTTTACAAAGGGCAATGATTATTGTTTTGTATTATTTATCTTTTTGCCAGATTTGCTTTTTGACTACTACTAGTAAGCTAGGCAGCTTTGTCCAGCATATCATTTAAAACAAATGCTTGCAATAGCCTGATTTACTGATATTCACATTACCCTTAGCAACAACAGACAGTTGCCACAGCTGACAAAGTAACTTTTGAGCCTCTTTTACTTGCCCTTATACTCTTACACTTTTAAATAAATACCTGAAGAATTTTGTGGGCTGTCAGAAGCTGTGCAGCATTTGTAATTGGCAGCACACAAATGCTAAATGTGTACATGTGTTTGTGTTTTCTGCTCTATCAACTACCCTTATTTGCTCTGCTACTGTGTACCTAATGTATCTCTAATTTAGGGTAAAGGTGTCATGACATGGTCTATCTATTATTAACTGTGTAAATAAGATGTAGGTATGCAAAAAAACCTCAAACTAGGTAAAATAGGAAAGTTAATCCTGCAGAGTACTAAGACTTGTATCTCCAAAAGTTAATCTGTGTAAGGAAAGAAAACTGAGTAACTGGCTGTGGCTGGGTCCATCAGCTACCCTGGCCCCTGCTTCTCTGTTAGCCTGAATGAACAACATGGTTGACCCAGGACATCACTTCAGCTCCACTTTAAATAGAGTCTTGGATTGCTGCTTTGTGGGCAAAATAGCAAATGCTGGGTATTCCTGTCGGGGCTATAAGGACCCATGTCTGAGCTGAGGCATTTGGAAGAAGAGATTTCTGAGGGAAAGCTTTTCTTTTTCCTAAGTGAAATATCAAGGGGAAACATCACAACAAAAAAAAATCAGTTTAAAGATGCAAATGATGTAAAAAGGTCAGGAAGATTGATAGGAAATTTAAGAAAGATTTCTTTCCCCTCAGTGACATGGAAGATGGATTGCAGGACAAACAACATTAGCTGCTTATATTCTCTTTTTCCTTTCAGGCTAACACATCAATGCTAATGAACCTGGATGCTTTATTTATTTGCACATAAGTTCTACTGCACACATTAAACCAAAACATTTTTTTCCATCACCGTGGTTATTTTAGGATCTATTAACATTAATGACTTACCTCTTCACTGAAAGAAAAACTCTGTGAAAAGAAAATCAACTCTTGGTTCCATAACATAAAGAGGTAGATCCTCGGGGCAGCTCAAATGTCAGAAAAGCATTAGCATGCCAAATCTACAGTCTCCTCCATTTGCAATTTCATTGCCATGTCTTTTTCTCATTACCAGTCAAGCAAGTTTGGAAATAAAAAGGGAAAACTGCAAGGCACAAATTTGTGAAGCATCTTTTCGTGTAATGGCTGGTAAACTCCAAATGCATCTCTGTGGGAACACTGGCAGCTCGTGTGGAAGCTGACCCAGACTGTCTGGTCTCTGGAGGTGACACAGCAGATTCTCCAGCATCTCTAGATGATGCATTCAAAATTCATTGCACACTCTAGCATCTGTATTCAGATTCAATATTTTCAGTCTCAATAATTTCAGAAGAAGACTGTACTCCTCCCAGGAATGACAGGCAAAAAGAAAGGCTTTAGGCTAAGGACAGACCTTTGCACGCTGAGGGGAGCTCTGTGACTTCCCCCAGTCATTCAGAGTGCTTCTGTACCAGAGAGAACACCTCTGTGTCTCATCTTACCTTCTTTTTGCCAGGGTCGGGATTAAATGCACAAGATGGTATTTCTTGTTGGGACTCAGGTGTTTATTAGTTCTTATCTATATTACAGTCTCACAAACCATGAGTTCTACAGCACTTCAAGCTAACAAACAAAAAATGGAGCCCAATCTCTCTCTGCAAGGCCTTTTAAGGATAAACTGTCCAATTAAGAAATGACACCTAAATTATTTTTACTTTTAACCCAATAACCAACCACCCATAGCCCGCAATGCAGACTTTTCCATCCAATTATACAGTACCACCCAAACCCACGAAGAAAGGTGAAGAAGGACAAGCCTCCACCCTAAGACCTCCATCTTGCTTTATATATATTACTATATTCTAAAACCTTAATCTATAAGTTTTCCACCAGGTGATATTACACGCTTCTATTCAAACTACACACCCATAATCCCACTTCTGTCAATCAATTTAGGAAGCCTTCTCCACAGCCTCAGATCAAATGCAGTGTGCTCCTGGGGGTCAGTGCCTGTCAGCACACAAAGTCTAAGATTCTCAGTGACCAGGGTTCCAACACGTCTGCAAATCAAGAGCTCTTGAGTAAATTTTAATTTTGTTCATAATGCAGATATGACTGTAAGGAAATTCAGATGTTGCTGCTAGTTAGGCTCATTAATTACTTTGCTTACAGGGACAATGCAAATAGAAATTGCCTGAAAGCAGAACCTGGGACTGTGCATGTTTACAACCAGCAAGCAGAGTCCAGCCTCTCCTGGAAGGAAATCTTTCCAGAGGGTGGGAGAAGTTACTGGGGGTCAGTTCCCTGGATACCATGCTCATGCTCCTGGCCACAAGTAATTTGGATTTCAGGCAGAGGCTCTGGTCTGTGCCTCATGTCTGGGCTGTAGTTGTCAAAGAGGGCATTTTTCCTCCTCTGGCACAGCCCAGAATGGACATGTAATTTCACGTGTCTCCTCAGCCTTGACATGTAGGTGAGGTTGTCACTTGTAATCTAGGGAGAAGGCATTTCACAGTGAAAGCAGATGAAATGGAGCCTTAAATTTCTTGCAGACTTTAATGCATCAGAGGTGAGAGCTGCTTGCTGACTCCCTTGCTCTCCCTGGGTGCATTGCCTGTTGTGCAGTGCTGAAGGAATGTGATGTGTTATAGTGCTGGAAGGGTCATTTTTCCACTGCGCCTGTAATCAGCAGAGTGTGAGGAAGAGGAGGAGAGAGATAACCAGAAACTACACAAAAACCAGCTCAGCTGTCTATGATAGACACATCTGGAAGCAATTGCTACTTTCATTAGTATATTGATTTTCTCCTCTTCTGGCTATTCTCCCACTTAAGTATTTGGTCAGCTTGATTTGGGTTATCTATTGCCATGGAGAGGCTTGGTTTAAAGCTGCTTTTTGGCAGTGAGAAAATGGGAAAAAATGGAAGAAGTTCTGCCTTCCCTCACCAGGTTAGTACATGCTAATAATTAACACCTAAAGAATGGAAACATCAGTCATTCTTATAAGAAGGAAAACTCATCCATCCATTTTGCCAGTTGGACTGATGCATCACTTTTCCTGGAGAGGTGTCTATGGGGCAAAAGCAAATGTGATAGGGGAGCATGGGTTTCTCATACTGCTCAGGTAAAATTGCTGCCTTCTGCCAAGATGAACGCAGGGACTGGTTTGCTCTGTACTGTGGCTGTGGAATTCCATGGAGCCATGGCTTTCACATCAGCTTTAGACCTGAGGAACATCTCAGTCTGTCTTGCTTGGGAGCCTTGTTTGCTGCCTCTTAGTTTGAATCTTCCTGGAAAAATGCTGCTGCTGACTTTGCACAATGCAGCCTGCACTCCTGCCTTGCTTCTCCTTCAAAACCTTCTTGGCACCTGCTGCCATTTCTTTGTGATCCAGTCTCGTTTAGTCCCTGTGGTGATTTCTGTGTGTGAGGGACCATTACTATTAAAGATTTCACCATGCAGCTCTCCCCTCAGTGTACAATACTGTGTGTGTGCCAGGTTGTTGGACTTTTCACTCAAGCTAAGCTGTGGATCGCCAACTACTGTTACTTAATGCATATGTAATGAATTAAAAATCCAGAATGAGTAATGGTTATAGCTGATTTGACCTTACTTTGTACACTGTGAGGCCATTTCTGGCAATTGTGATCTCATTGTAGCTTTAATGACCTCATCTAATTATTGCTAACTCAAAGACCTTTAGTTCTTTAATGTGAGTCAGAGAATGCACACCAGCAAACTAATGAACTCATCACACTGTGCTAGTCTTTGACCAGAAACAGGGATTCATTTGGAAAATTAGAAAAAAAGTACATTAGGGAGAGGAAGCTTGAGATTATTTCACATTTATTTCCCTGACTTGAAAGAGGAAATTATAATGGTATTGCTGTAGGAAAAAAATAAAACAAGATAGATGAAAGTAATATTATTGATTGCTGTAAACTATTCAGCTGAGTGAAAAGGATGGAGGAGCAATGTGTTGCAATTCTGGAAAGAAGCATGGAAAGGCACACTGTGTTTACAGCTCTTCTGGATTTGTCTGTGGACACAGGAAAGTAGATGATAGGAGAATCACCCCACTTAGGACCAGAGGAGTTACTGGACCATTCACCCAATTGTTATGGCAAAGCAGAAAGACCATCAATCTCTCCACTTGGAAGGTGTAAAATTAGACTATTTACCAACAGATTTAATTTTTGTATTCTCTCTAAGTAAGAACAGGGTCTATAAATGAACAAGCTTTGTTTCCCACCAACAGGTAGTACAGGTTGTTATAAGCTATTAAGCTCCCTAAATCAATGTTTGGTCTCAAAATACAACAGTAGACCATCAATATCATCATACAGTGAACTTTAACAGCAGGGCACTCACTGTGTATTAATCAGCTTTCAAAGAGGACCTTTAAATGTCACGAGAATGAGGGGCCTTATGAAATTTCAATTCATTTCTGCTTCTGGCCAGACCAGGAATATTGAGAGAATAGCTTTTGTACAACACTGTGGCACATGAGTAACTGGGAAATCATGTTTCCCTCATGCAGAACATGGGACAATTTCATTACTTTTCTTTTTTTATTATTTTTTTCTGACTTCCAGGTGAAAGTGACTTTGAAATCTGATTTTAAAAATACCAAGGCAGCATTTTTTATAATGGGAACTTAAACTTAATCTACATTTAAATGTTTTGAAGAGATGTTTAGAAAATGCAAGCAGATATAAGCAGCCATGATTTCTGCCAACAGACATGGGGACTGCTCAGCACCCATGTGCTGGGAGGGGTCTCCCAGCTCAGTGG
Organism: Rhabdornis inornatus; assembly: GCA_013397075.1. Taxonomy (NCBI): domain Eukaryota; kingdom Metazoa; phylum Chordata; class Aves; order Passeriformes; family Rhabdornithidae; genus Rhabdornis; species Rhabdornis inornatus. Next base: position 33,220 of record VWZS01001478.1, read on the forward strand.
CTGCTCTCACAGTATTCTCACAGGATGTTGGAAATTATGTTTCCCCAGTGGCAGCACCCACTTTAGTAATGCACCTAATTTCTTTGCTACCATCCTCAGCTGAGGTTTATTATGAACAGGAAATCCTGGACATAGCAAGAAAGGTGACTAAAGATGTGGCCCCTGTATTTCCTAGATCTGTGATTGGATCCCAGCATGACCAAGGACTGGTGAGGCTCCAGGGACCACGATGCTCACAGAGGAGAAATGCAGTTGCAGTCCATTCTGTGGAGCATTTTGATGCATTCAGTTGTCACCCTAATTTGGAACAAAAGCTAGCTCCAGCAGATCAAAATCCTTTTCAGAAATATTTTTTTCTCTTAAATTCATTAATAATTTTCTTCCCAGAGGAGCACAGCAGTTCCTTAGGACCTAGACCATGGCCACAAATGCACAGGGTGTCAGGGAGACATTGAAATAAATCTGAAAATGAGCATATGAACTGCTCAAATCACCTTCCTACCTCATCTCTTCTTTAGATTTCTACCTGTCCTGCTGAAGAACGGTGCTCTGGACCATGGTTTTATTCAGGACTATATATAATCACATCACCAGGTAGGCAGGTGAGTACTTCTTTTTATCACCATACAAACCTAACTCATGATCTCCTGACTATTCATGTTTGATTCTTGCAATTTTGCTGAAACCAGCAGGCTGAAGAGTAGCTGCTGAAATCCCTGTACTTAGAGGGTCAGGGAGAATATGGTGAATACCTGAAACCAGCCATTTAAGTCCTTTTTTTCCTCACAAATATCTGCATTCCTGGAGCTTCTCATAAGTCTCAAGAACTGCACTGACTTTTATCAATTGAATAATTGGCCTTTACACTCCATTATAAAACGATATGGATCTTCAGAGTATCAAGAAAAGAGAGCTTTATTGATCTTCCTGTACTGGTGGTGTTTTCATTCTGTTTTTCAAAACATATAGACTTCTGTTTACATAAAGACAATCACTGGCAATACTCCCAGTTTAGAGACATAATTAAGCATGAAATGAATCAGATTTGGAATGCAATCTCCTAGCAATTCACAGTTTTAATCATACTAAATTGGTCAAAATCAAAAGTTCATCTTTTGAAAAATACAAAATGGTATCCTTCCTTCCTCCAAAAACCAAAATGCTCCTAGCAACAAGAAGACCTGACCCATAACTTCAATTGATTGGTCTGGAAAGAAATTTTGAGTATTGTTAGATAATGTCTCTGGGGTGAATCACTGTTTATTCAAAACTCAGTGTTTGTTTTATCTGGTTTCTCTGCATGGGATTAGTAGGGATGTGGGCAGACAACTTGCAGGTGGAATGGGATTCAGGGGTTGGTTTCTTTCATTTTTCTCCCTGCAGAAGAAGCAACACTGGGTGTGATCAAATGATCCGTGTTGCTGACAGTAAATTCCTCAGCAATTCACTTCTGCCAGTGTGTGCAATATATCCTGAGCCCTCTCTGACCATTTGATTCAGCACTTACTGGAGTCAATTTATAGGCTGCCCCTTTGACTCCAGTGAGCACACTCTGAACCAGCTGGAAGTGCTCGGATGAAGCCAAGTGTGGTGTAAATCTGTGTGTGTCTGTGTGTGTTCATGAGTGTGTGTGCAAGCAGAGCACTCGTGTCATCCAAAAAAACCTGCTCACCTACAGACAGGGTGGGGTACTTTGCATCCCTGGGGGTAATGAGTGGGAGGTGTGTGTTTAAGGTAGTAAAGTCCACAAACACATCTGTCCAGGAGTCCTCCCACATGCTTTCAGGTTGTTATTTCAAGAGTTCAGCTCTCCCCTCCTCCATATCCCATCTCAGAAAGCCTAACAGGTGAGGAAAGAGTATTTTGTCCTTAATCAAACATCACTTACACTGATGGTATGAAGAAAAATATGCAGTGTCTACACTTCAACACATGGCTGTTGTTCTCAGGATACAGAAATCTCTTTCCTTTCACCGTAGCAAATAGAGCTGTTGCTTTAGTAACAAATCATCCCTTAAAAGCAACATAATCAGCTTTCAAAAAAGTACTGATGCAAGTGCCAATACTATTACAGCAGAAGAGCTTTTAATTTTTCACTTTCGGCTTGGAAACCTCTTCAGCATGGGATACTTCCATCATCACCCAAGAAAAGAAAGGAAGAGCAGGACAGAGTGGTAATTGGCCTGTGCTGGGATCAAAGGCAGTAACACACAATGCTAAAATCTCTCTGCTTTTTAAGCATAGTTCTGATGGATGTGAGTACTCCTGCCCTCCAATGTATGTCAGCTGTGACACTAAATAGAGAAAGCATCTCAGCATATCGGGTCCTGATGTGTAAATTCTCATTTGGTGTGAAAGAATGGCAGGAGATGAAGTGTGACTCTTGACTGCACAATGTGGTTTGAGCTTTCCTGCAAAGTATTAATGCCTGCCTGTTGTACTGCACTACATTGCACGGCTTCAGATACCATTCTGAGACACACTACAAAATTGCTACAAGGAAATTGATATATAGAGGTTATATTTTCTGCCAGTTAAAGAGGAGCAAAATCAGGGCAATTCTAGCAGCTGTATGCTCTGTACAGACACAGCCTTATAGCGGTCTCTACAATTCAGAAGTCAGCGAGGTTTCTTTTTGTTTTTAATAATTTTGATAGAATACTTTCCTTTGATCTGTTCCAGATGAAAAGAACAAATTTGGAACAGAACAAATTTGTGTGGACAAAATATTACCTAAGCTTTTATAAAAACAGCAGGATTTGAAAACAGTGGAGTAAAAAATGAGAGCAAACAATTGCTTAAATTTTAAACGTAATGGTTTGCACCTAGGACAAACAGAGTGGGCCCATCAGTGTAATATTATAATATTACACTGGATTTTTATTAAGATTTTATTTTTGTGATTGCTTATAGTTTAAGGTGAGTGATATATGTGTAAGAATCTGTCTCTCTTACCACACAGTTTGGATGTGGGGCAGACAGTATGATTGTACAGTGGGACATCAAACTGTTGACAAAAAGCTGCTGAAGGCATCTGGACACAAGTCCCCTTTCTGCTGAGACCAGCCCTTGAATATGAGACCAAACTATGAAGGCAGAGACATCCTCGCTGAGAATTCATTCTGCCCTTGCTGCAGTGCCTCACAGAGCAGGGAGACCATGCTCTTCTGGATCACAAAGCGTGTGTTCAGTGCACCTGTGGCACTGCAGAAGTTAAAATTACTCTCACTCTTTCACATTAGCAGTTCTTTAGGGTAGGGTGGAAACATCCCTACCCACCCTGCTTCCTTGCCTTTGCATTTCTATTAACTGCAGATCAAAGTAGGATTTCTTACTCTGTTTTGATTGTAACAGGATTCAGGAGTGAGTTGAGACAAAGGATGAATGTTGTAGTATATAATATCAAAGTCTGAAGAAAATGGAAAATGTTAATAGAACTCAACAAGGGCATTTTGTGTAATAAAAACACAGAGGGAAACACATGAAAGCAAATTGTAAATATAAACATAAAAAATAGAAGAGGGAATGAGGGCATTTAAGGTGGCTCAAGCTCTGGCATGTAGCATGGACAATTTCACTCGTATTTAGAAAAACTTCTGCTTCCCTAGGTGCTGCAATATGGGTGACTGTGAGGCTTGCTCAGGTTTGAAACCTGTCTCAGATCTCCGTAACAAAAGTGTTGCTTCTGATTTCAACATGATTGCCTCTGATTCACGTTGCTAGGAGCAAATGGAACAATTAGCACCAGACAACTTCACCACCTCCTCTCACACGGTTCCTGATCTCACAGACAGTTGTGACATAACCCATCTTAAGCTGAGCCCTCCACAAAAGCTGTTTTCATAACTAGAGTTTTGCTTTGAACTAACTTCTGTCATCAGAAGCTGCTTCATTAATTCTGTAAGGCAGGCTAAAGTGAAAAAATTTCAGCACCATCTTTGATGTCTTATCATCTCAAAATGCTTGCAGCCTTTCACTTTCCACTGGATGTGTAGGATGGTTGTAAGATAAAGTGATGAAAGAATAAAAAGATCATATTTTAAAAGAGTGTAATCATAAAATTATTTCTAATAATTTCTAATTTTGAATAATAAAATATCATACCATTACAAAGTAATGAAAATGTAATAAAATTGAGGTCTTAAGAAGATTTAAAATATAATTGCATCTTTTAATGTTGTAATAATTATACAATTAAAATTACAAACCCACATATAATAATTAAAACAGAATCTCCTGCCATGACAGTATCAGAGATTCTCTCTGCATCAGGTTCATTAATGAAGTCTCTATGTACAATAGATAGATTAATGTAGAATCAGTCTTCCTTAGATGATTTGTGGGGATCGACTGTGCTTGGATGACGTGTGTATCAGAATGCTGATTTCTTACTGATGCTGCATCCTTTGGGTTCCTAAATTTGCCGTCACCCCCACTCAGCTTTCTTTGCATCCTGCACTAGAAGCTTTCCCCTATTTTTGCATTAAAATACCTGCAGCTGGATTGATGATATTGTCTGCGGACATTCCTAAATTCCTAGAGATTCCTTTGTGATACCCAACATGACTTGACTGCCCCCATCCCAGAGTGCCTCCATCAGCCAGCTCTGAGTGCCTTGCCTTCCAAATGTCACCAAGGCAAATGCATTTAAAAGCTCAATTATGTAGTTAAACCACAGTAAGCAGCAGAATGTTTGATAAACTCAGTTTTTTTCAGATAGATATATATATATAAAATTTCTTGCATTTAAGTAGACAAACCACTGGTATTTCAAATCTGAAATATATCAGAGTTTAAGGAGCCCTAAAAGGATGTTTAACAACACATCTCCAGCTACATAGATCTAAAGTAATGGAGAATGCAGAAGGGAACCAAGGCTTTTAATTTTAAATGACCAACTTATTCACTGAATCAATTTCAACAAAGTGAAGGAAGCACAGATGAAAGAAGCTTAGGGTGTATTCAAGATGGTAAAAACCAATTTGTTCACACTTTTCTCATGTAGCCCCTGTCTGGGATCTGTATTAATTTTTGTGTTTTTCTAAAGTGTAGGTGTCACCTATTTAAAGGTAGAAAAATATGTTTAAACACGAGGAGGTGAGTTTTATTACAAAAGCCAAGAACTTCAGAGATTCAAGATTTGTGATGATGTTCTTTCAAACAGATCCTGACTGTGCTTATGGATATCAGCTCTGAAACAGTGTCTGATGAAAATAAATCAGTTACAGGTTCCATAAGGGGACAGGGACAGACTCACAGACTGGCTGTACCTCAAAAGCAAAATCACAGTGAGTTGGAGGAAAGGATGGGCTGGATTCACTAAAATTTCCCTGCCCTTTTGACTCAAGGGAAACGTTAACATGCAGAATGGTTCTGAAGATGTGTAACTGGTGGGAAAGAGTCATTCAGGAATACAATGTGTTTACATGCTGTTCAGAAGTTCAGGTGCCCCACCCAACAGCAGAAAAGAGTTTTGGGGCCAATGCAAGCTGTGGAAAATCCCCACAGATCTGCTGCAGTGTGTAAGCTCTGTCCCAACTTGCTGGTTTGTACCTTGCTCCTGCCAGCTTCACTTGGTCACATGTAATTATTGCATTGCAAGAGACAGCAGGGGTGCCTATCCCCCTCTCCCCTCAGCTGGAATTTGCACACTCTGCTCTTCAAGTTTGCTCTATCCCAGCTTGAAGCGTTGTGAACAATTTTGAAAACCCACCCATAATTCTGATTACACTTTAGGAAAATATAAACCACAGATCTGGCTAATACCTCACACGTGATTAGTAACTGAGCTGTAAATGGAAGGAAAGAGACTTTTCAGAGAAGAACCATCCCAGCTCAGGTTGCACTGTTTGGCTTGTGCATTACCTGTTGTACACACACGGTGGGGAAAAGAAACCCCTGCTACACATCATTATTGCCTTGTACTGCACTTCTTTGCCCATTGCATAAGAAAAGAAAATAAAGGGCTATTTGAACCTCAAACTGATGAAATATTCATATTTACTGTCTTTTCTATTTATTCCTCATTTCAAAATCTCCTGGACTGAAAGACATGGGAAAGAATTTTCTTGGAAGTGATGTTACCCTGACTTTCTCACCTCAGACATATGCTTTCATCTAACTGGGGATCTTTACTTCAGAGAATGCTCTGGGCTACACAAGACACAGCATTTCATGATTACAGAGTCTGCCCCTAATCTCCCAATCAGGCATTTGTTACCTCACACTGAAAACAAACAGAAATCCCATAGCAGGGAAGAAATTCAACCATAATTCTGACTGATGCATTTTTGTTCCCTGGACACAGAGGTTCAGCCTGGAGACATGCAAACATGGAGCTTTTCTCCTCGCTGTGCTTGCAGTGAGGATTGTGCTTATTCTGCAGGGTGCTGAGACCCACAAAGCAGAACTGGAAATTGAGCTAAGCAGTACATTCCAGCAGTCACAGTGCTGAATAGGGAGCTGGTGTGGCTACACTCTGTTTCAAATATTGCCCTGCTCTGCCTTTAGGAAGAACTCACCCCTACATGCCTTGGTTTTCCCTCTGAGCTCCAAGCCAGATTGTGTTCTTGCTATTTGTTCTGGTGCACTACTTCATTCCTTGACACTCAAGCTTCAATTGTGGCTATCAGCTACTATCATATGGAATAGCAAATAAACATAACAGTTATTATGTGTAATAGCAAATAAACATAACAGTTAACATTAGAGTGTCAAATCAGGCTTAATGTTGTGTGTGCCCATGTTTATTAGTGCTTGGTATAGTATGTGTTTCATAGGGAAGATATATCTTTTCCGTGTAATAAAGAGTTTTGGCAGGGATGGGATGAAATTTAATTAGACTTTTGGTGCTGTTGGAAGCATGGAGAGCTAAAGTGTAGGTGTTTTCTAAAAACAGATAAAAATCTCCAAATATCTTTACAGAAAATATTGGTCAAAAACAGTCATTAAAAAAAAAATAAGACATGGGCCAGTGGCCCCCATCTGTGATCCCATCCATCCTTGCTCTGTTCCTCCACAGGAGAGCAGATTGCTAAAATTAAAGTTAAATTTAAAAGAGGATAATGTAAGCCAAAGTCAATAACCCTGTTAATATGTCAGAGTCTCTTTTCAGGAGAAAATAGTGAAGGGTATCAGGAACTGGGGAATCAGACAGACAGTTTTTAGTCAAACAAAGCAAAAGGAGTCTTCTCTGGTTCATGCATGCTAGACTTGGCAGAATCCAAAGTATGGGTTGAATCCAGAAGTCTGATCAAAGGAACAGACTGAACATGGACAGAAATCTCTTATGCAGGATTTTCTTTTGTTCCTAGTGGAATAAAATGTATTAAGATGGATAGAAAGAAGAAAACTAGAGTTTTATACTACAAAGAAGCCTTACATTAACACGGGTAAATTCATGGCTTAGGACATCTTTCCCACTATGTGAAATGAACAGCAACAGAGAAATTCAAATGGATTTGGCTGGCTCCCTCTGTTCATCCACAAGAAAAAAGAAATCAGCAAATGCTCATTTCTCATAAATTGTAATTTTTCCAGTCAATATCTTACTGCAAGTCTAATCATCTTCAATAAATACACAAGAGGCATTTCCAGCTCAGCACGTATGATGAAGTAATAAAGCTAGGAATAAGAAGTTGTATAGTGTTCCCCATCCACTATCTGTATTGGAATACAATTAATTCTAATTTTCAAAAACTGCATTTTTTACATATGTATGCATATGTTTTCTGATAGTAAGAAGCAACATTTTGTTATATTGCAGTTACTAAAGTCTTTCTCCTTAATTGAGAAAAATGTTAGAAAATAAGCTGATACCAGCCCGCCTCTGTGGCTACTGTTTTATTTAGTCAGAGAGTAGTTAATTTTAATTTATAATATTTAATGCACAGTGGGTGTTTAGAAGAGACTGCTCCATCCTTCAAAGTAATAAATGGCGTGAAGCAAAGCAAAATGTTTCTATGACTGCTTTAAATCTCTTGGGAAATGATGAATTGAAAGGTACTATTGTCCAAGCATTGATATAGATTACCAACAAAGAGCTGGCTCCAGTAGGTCACCAATTACATCAAGGCAGCAGAAATGGCTATTTGAGTTTCAGTCACAGCTTCACAGCATGAGCCATCTCACTGCTATTTATTCACTCTAATATAGTTCTCAATCAAATACCTTTTACTTGTTCTATAGGTGCTCATATGACTCTCCTGCATACTATTCTGCTGAATGGCCTAGAAAGATCTAACAAATAACTACAGGTCAATCGTGTACTTCTGCCCTGGGGATCATGATTTAAAAGATCGGTATCACGTTTTGGTCTTTCTGCTTGTACTGTAATTTTAAAAGTAGATGACACAACAATGCATGAAATGAGTTTTTAAAATGGAATGAAAAATCATTTTCCAATACACTTTAAACTGCCTTTGTTAACTCCCACTCTCATGAACTTTAATGGTGTAGTGCTAAGGGGCATTCCTAGCTGATGCTAATCATTATATCTTGTATTTGCTTCAACAGTGTTTATAGCAGTGGATCTGGTTCAGCAATTGCAGCCACAATATGTTTCCTTCAAATATTTCCCCTGATTTCCTCACTCCTTATTAGCATTGAAATGTCATTTATTGAAGCAGGTTAAGGATTTCAGAAGCTCTCATTTGAGCCAGGTTAACTCCATGCAAGTTGTGGTCTCCTTGGCAATACTTTTGATTTTCAACTTGCACATCAAGCTTTCATGTGAGCAGGATAGCGTGCACTTGGCTCCTTGTCACTTCCAGCTCAGGAAATTAAATAAATTAGCATTATTGGATTTTTGTGGTGCTCTACATCTCTGCTAGATCAGCTAAAGTGAAAATGGCAAGGACAGCATTCTCCTGAATGAGATGATGTCTCTACTTGGGCCCTGAGCCCATACAAAAACATAAACTTGTAGACATACTGTCTCTTGCATGGAGAAACTGCTGAACTGGATTATTTGCTGTCATGGTTTCACACCAGGCAGCAGCCAAGCCCCACAGAGCTGCTCACTCACTCCTCCAGCAGCAGGGTCAGGGAGAGAATCAGAAGGATGAAGGTAGAAAACTCATGGGTTGGGATAAAGACAGTTTAATAAGGAAAGGAAACACCCCATCCAGTAACAGTGACTTGGGAACTCAAATACCATCACTCCAAATGTTTCTTCCTTGCTCCTTCTGATCATGATCCCATGTGGTCTGGAATATCCCTTTGGTCACCTTTGGTCACCTGTCCTGGCTGTGTTTCCTCCCAGCCTCCCATGCACCTCCAACTTTCTTGCTTACAAAAAGCAGAAAAGGCCTGGGCTCTTTGTAATTTGTTATTGCTCAGCAATAACAAAAACATCTCTGTATTAACAACTCTGTGTTCAGCACAAACCTGAAACAGCCCCCTACCAGCCTCTGAAAAAGATTAACTCTATCCCAGCCAAAACTAGCACACTTATTCTGAGTAAGAAACTTCCCAGGGTTGTTTAGTGGGACAGAGGGTTTAGTTGCTTCTGCCACAACAATAATTCAGTCATGTTTACCATTCCAGCTGCATTCTGTACCTTTCACTGATTGCACTTTTAGGCACTGTTCAATCTAACAACTGTCTACCAAGTAAAACAAGACTGGGAGCACATTTAATCCTGTGTGCCAAAATGTGCTGTTTTAATATGAAAAGATGGGACAGCCTTTCAGGTGCAATCCTGGAGGCACCAAAAAAAAAAATTAGCATTAGACACACAGAAACATAGAGGACCATAGTGGAATAAGTCCTAAGTATTTTCAAAAATGTGCTGTAAAAAGGTATCATCATGGAAAAGGATATGTTATTCAAAGGTTCAGATCAGAGTAACTCCAGTACCTGCAGGAAATTACATGTACATAAAATAAAGTCTCTAACTCAGCTTATTTGTGTGTGTTTGTTTTTTTATCTCTGCTTAGATAACTTTGTTTTCAGAGACTAGTTTTGGGGGGCTTTGGTGCTTTTGTTTGTTTGCTTGTTTGCTTGCTTGGCTTGATTGCTTTGGGAGGGGTTGGGTTTTTTGTGGGGTTTTTGTTTGGTTGGTTGGTTTTTTGGTTTTTTGAGGGTTTTCTTTTGAAAACACATATGGGTGGCTGGATTTGTTTTCCATGAAATCTCCAAGCACCTGGGTCAGGTGTTGTCACCGTATGTCACCTTAACTCTCTTTTACGTTACAGGCTGTGAGATTCCTTAAACATTGCAGGGTTTAGAGCAGACTTTTCACAGACCTCATTCATTTATTTTTTTGTAAACTCCCTGCTGGCATTTTAAAAACTCTGACAACTTGATAAAAATGTCTTTGAGATATTATTTAACAGCCTTTCACTTAACCTGTGCTCTCTCAGGGCTCTCCACTGTTCTTATTTCCATGCAGAGCTCTTCTGTGCCCTGAAGCAAGCTCCAGATTATTATACTGGTATGCACATACCACTAATGCTAAATGGTTCTTTTTACTTGTGCACACATCAACTAATCAACATAAGGGACCTGCAGTCATCAATCTGAAAGCCTTGTTTGCCATCATCACCGCTGAGGCCTATAGATCAATAAAAAGATGATATTGTTTGTATAAAACCCAATAAACAAGTCCTGTCTGAGTCTTACATATGGTTTCATTCATTCTAATAAAGGAAGTGCATCTCTTATGAGCTTTAGCCCATCAGATTTCGTAAACTGCTTATTCACTTCAACAATCACTGACACAAGGATATTGTTGTATCCAAGTCTAGGTCAAGCAAGACTTACTTGATCTCATCCCATTTCCATAATAATCTCTGTCATTTCTCTAAGAATAAGAAGGTAAGGGCACTTTTATTGCTGCAATAAAAACAGCAAAGTGATCTTCTGATGGCACTTAATTAGATTCATTTTATCTTCTTTGACTGAGCATGACATACTGTAACCCTTATTTATGAAGTAAAAATGAATGTCTTATGGTTCCTAACACAATTGAAGAAGAAATTACCGTGGTATTCCGCTTAATCTGTGTTTGTATCTGACATAAATGATCTTAAGATAAATTACAGGAAATTATTTTCTACTCCTGGTAACCATAACAACAGATGAGAATTGGTTCTAGTTCAACTTACTGGCTGTTCCTGAACTCTTTAGTAATGTGTAATAAAAAATTATAAGACAAAAGCAATCCACAGACTTTTGCTCTTGTTTATATAAGAACAATTTGTGAAGCACTGAAAGGTAATTTTGGATTTAAATTAAGCTTCAGTCTTTCAGCTCTCCATCAGAGGTAGGGTGAAATGCATTCCTGTTTCAACGTGTGATGGCACACAGGTCATGTAAGGGATCTTCCCCAAGAATGGACACATGGCAAAGTTTAACAAAAACCTCCATGAAATGTGCCGAAGTGAGCTAAATGTGAGTATAACTGGAGAGGATTTTAGAAAATGCTGCAGATCTGAGCAACCCCTACAAGTGTCTTTGAAGGACAGTAGGGACAGTTAGTGAATTAATCACCATGAGAAGCTGATACTAATAGAAGTGACCTGAAAAGCTTGGAGGCTTTGAAGAAGTTGAATTGAGCAGACTGGGTCAGGGCAATGAGTGAGTTTTCAAAATTGGAAAAGAGCCCTCAGTGCATAGGGACACAATTAAGAGTTCTGAAGTAATTCTTTTAATTAAACAGGTCTATAAGTACCATCCAATCACCAGATAACATGACTTGGTAAGGGCTCAGAAGATCCCTGGCTCAACATAATGTTCAGAGCAGGGTCTGCTATGAGATCAGAAAAGGTTGCTCAAGGTTTTATCCAGTTGACTCTTGAAAGCCGCCAAGGATGGAGACAGGAAAACCTCTCTGAGAAACCTGCTCTACATCTTAACTGTTCTCATGATGAAAAAGTTCCTCCACACATGCAATATTTATAATCTTTATAATCTTTATATTCAATTGCTTATTTAATTTTATGCCTGTTTTTTCTCATAATCGACCATACTCTACTACGAAAAGCCTTGTTCTGATTTAGCTATTAGGTACCCTGAAACCACATTTCCTCCAGCCTGAGCAACTCCAGGTCCCTCAGATCTCCTCAAAGGGAAAATCCTCCCAACTTGAATATCCTGTTGCTCTCTCCTGAATTTGCTACACTTTTTCAATATCTTGTTCAAATTTGGGGGCCCAGACTTAATAAACTATTTAGGTATGCTTTAACAAGTGCCAAGCAGAATGGGTAATCACTTTCCTTGATCTTTTATTTCTTCTGTTGGTACAGCTCTGGATGCTGATGGCTGTTTTTGCTGCCTGGGCACATTTGTCTCACAAGCCTGGGAAGATGCTGAGATCCATTCCAGCAGAGCAGCTCTCCAACCATCTCTCCCCTGGGCAACTATTGCTGAGGAGGATTACTTCCCAAGGGCAAGACCTCATGTGCTTTAAGGCTCACATAGCAAAATACAAGGCTTCTCCTGGCCCCTGAAGACCTGTATTGTTTTGACTATGGAAGTAGTGGGATCTAAGGTAGGTTCTTTCTCTACTTTTTGCAGTTAGCTGCAAACAGACACAGCTGCATGGTAAGATTGGCCCAGTTTCAGTATCCAGCTATCCAGTCTAATACTATCTATTAGACCTGAGAGAAGACTTACAAAAGACTGGTGACAAAAAAGGAACCTGGAAAACAAAGCACAGATCAGCTCTCAAGAAAGTGATACCTGAGAGTACCCATGAGTTTTGCCAGAATAGGAGATGACTCAAGAATTACCAATTGTTGTTTGCCCTCAGCTGAGCCTTTAGATGCAGCGATTTTTAAACGGAGAGAGAAGCATTTTTAAAGTGCTTAACACAGGGTAAGCACCAGTAAAAAGGGAGAAGTGTTTGGGGGGACCTTGATCAGAATGATTTACTGCCCACCGTGTGCTAGAGTTGTTTAAACACATATACTGACACAGGATAATGCAGTGTGCAACAACCTTTGACAGATGTGCAGGCTGACAAGTACTAGACAAAAGAAACAGTTCTTTCAGCCAAAAAAGTATTTTGTGCATCCACAGGATATGTTTACACATTATTGTGAGAGAAATCAAGAATGACTGTTACCTGCACTAGAGTTCAAGGTTAAAATGGTATGTGATGTAAGAGCACTGTGCCAAGGCTGAGTGTACAAACCTCTGGTATAAACCAACAGAACTGGCAGACCAGCCCAGTTATGTGGCAGAATCTCTTCTTTCTGCATGATCCTATAAAAATCTTAATATGCATGGGCATTTCCTAAGCTGATCCTGTTAGAAGAAAGAAGAAAAAAGACAAGGAGTATTGGGCAGCCAGTAAGTTGAAGCAGATGCAGTGTGGGGCAGGAAAGGTAGATCTAGTAACATGTGTGTTTGAGGGAATGTATCAAGATTTATTTTGACTGCAGATGGTAGACTACAAAATGAGTGTCCAGTACATGGCCTGGCAGGCAGTAGAACAGTCAGAATAGATTGGAAAGATGTCAGCACAGCAAAAATTTTGGATATGGTTTGCTCTGGCACTGCAAAATCAGAGATTAGACCACAATGAGCACTGGGTGTCTCACACTATCTCCTGTCTTTTGATCTCATAAAGGAATTGCATGGCAGCCTACTTACAGCAGAACAGCCCTTTCAAGCTATGAATTTACACCCACCAGGGACCTAACACATGATGACTAGATGTCAGTAAAGCGGGGACAGTTTACATCAGACCGTTTGCAATTATTCCTTTCCTTTCTGAAAACCATTTTACAGATAATAATAAAATTACATAGCAATTAAGTAGTGAGTCATTACACCCTGTGGAAGCAATTCAATAGTGAGGCAACATCCATCCTGAAGTGGTTAATTATTTGTCTTAAGAAACAGACCTTCTTCCATGGAAGCATCTGAAGGTCACTGGGTTCAGTCAGAGTATGTCTAATCCCAGCAGATCAACACACACAAAAAACCAATCTGTACATGCAGCCACCCCTGCAGAACAAATGGTAAACCACTACAACAAGGGGCAAGGAGGTTTGGCTAACGTCAAAATAATCGGAGTTGCTCTCCCTTCTTCTGCAGTTCCACTGAACAAATTCCAAACTCCCTAATGTCAGGTCATTTTATCCATTTAATCTGCTTTAACCCTCAAACTTGTCAATGAGCACAAGGTTTAAAGAACTTTATGCTAAAGGGCAATTAAAGGAATTTTTTTCACTCTAACATGTTCAGAGAAAAAAATTTGAAGCCTAACTTTCTGTCATACAAGCAAGAGCAACAACTGTATCACACTTTAAAAAACTATGACAGGAAATTCTTGATGATGGTAATGCCATTTTATGATTTATAAGAACAGTTGCATTCCACCCTAATTTCCCAACTGAATAGCAGATGCTCTTCGGCAAAAAGCTGTTGTCATTTTATCTGTTTTACAATATGTCATGTATATTTTGCCAATCATATTTTGGCTCCCATCACAGTGCGTGCTGTAATGCAACTGTAAGCTTGTTTAATCAGTCCAGCATAATCTGGTGCTTTCTACACTGCAAGCACGCACACACAGGCACATCCTGCACTGCCTGCACCATTCCCTTTTGCCTTGTAAAATAGAGATACATCACTCCATCCATTTCTTAGGCAGAACCTGCATTTGAAGGGCTGAGTGAAGTTCTACTTAAAATGGATGGCACAATATGCTATGTGTTTTTTTTTTTTACCTGGTTGAGCAGCTATTCGTTAAAAATCATGGCCTTAATTGGTGTTGCCTCATGGTTGTTTTAAAGCAGATGATTAGGTTACACATAGCACGATGCACACTGCTGTTTTGCAGTTCAAAAATGTGAATCAAAAAAAAGCTACTTAAACTTTGTACCTGTGCAAATAGAGACTTTCATCTTCACAAGCTTAACAATTTATCTTCCCAGAACTCATCCATCAATCTGTATACTGATTTCCCTTGAAAACACCTGGTATTATCTCGTTCTGTTGCAAGCTCTGGTTATTTCCAAGGCTGCTGACACCAATTTACATGAAACTCCCATTTCACATATCTCCTCATGAAGAGGCACATCCAGCTCAATCTGACTTTGTTCTGTGGTACAGAAATCTTACAGAAGGTGGCAGTTGGGTTTTGTGACTTCTCAGTGCTTCATTATTATTTATTTTTCTGTCACCCTGTTATTCCTGTGATGATTGTTCCTGTTGGCCCTCAGCTGAACTGACCAGAGGGGTCCATGGCCATGGTCAGTAGCTTTTACTGGGCCTTGCACATAAAAACACCAAGTCAGCAATAATAAAGAGCAGCCCTCAGCACTTTTTTATACTGCCATTACACACTGCTTGCTTTTCATTAAGGGAGAACTAGAAACTTAGCTTTTCACTGGATATAGCACCATCACAGTCACTGGGTGTAACAGTTCCAGCAAAACCCCTCTGATTAACAGCACAAGGATTGATGATTTCAGACTTCATCTGTGGTGGAACCAGCACACTTGCACTAATATGCTGAAATCTCCCTAAAAGAAAGTTTTCTGACCAAATCTTTCACACTGATAGAAGGGAATGGAGTGAGAAGCTATCACTGCTGTCACAAGGGCTGGTGCTGTGTACACTGTGTAGGACAAAGTCTTTTCCGTGGATTGCAGAGGATGGGAATCTGTTACATCTGCACCCCTTGGTTCATCCCAGAATATGCCTTCCTGAGTTCTGGAGCAGCATTTTCAACTGCTAATCTACCCAGTCCTGGGCAGCCTGTAGATGTGGATTAGGACCTGGCCAGGAAACAGGACAAAAACTCATTGAGAAGTGAAAATCTGTCAGATATTTGAAAACAAAGAGCTTTGCTAGAAATTCAGCTTATCCACTGATATGTCCATCAGTCAAATGAAATGAGGAAAAACAGTTTGCTTTCGGTTAATGATGCAATAAAACTGCCTTGTGGCAGAGGTCCCAAGAACTCCCTTTCTCCTACCCCATTCCTGAAGGGACTCCATGCTTAAAACTTGTGCATCTTTAGCTCAGATGGGATGTAGAGCCTCAAACAACCCCCCAGGGATATAGCTCTGAGGGGGTGTGATCACTGCCCTATCCATGGGAATGCACAGAGGAGGAACTGGGAAAATGCTACCTTGCAACAAGAGGTGCCCACACTTAGGCATGGAAGGATTTATAGAGGAAAGCTTGGCACCAATGGCAATCTGCAGAGCAAGAACAGCCACACACTACACAAGGGTTGAGCTCACAACCCAGGTGATTTTTTGAAGGTGAAGATGGGAAAATAGTTTTGACCACATTAAAAGAAAAGGGAGAATGGGCTGACACTTTTGGAAATGCGGATGAAGCTGGGTGAGTAGTGATAGAAATGCCATGCAATGATTTCTTCTGCCTCCCAACAAATGTTGCTATAAAAGCTCAGTGGCTTTTGCCTGTAAGGCAAGTTTAAAAGCAAACCTCATATTGTTCTTGAAATGTTTATTTGCTCATACAGCGAGAGAAGAGAAACTACCCTGCAGTTTGTCTCATCGGGTATAAAAAGCTCACCAGGTAGTAGAGAATGAGAACTGATTTGGGATGATACTTGTGCTGGAGAAAAAGGCACAACCACAAAACCCCATAAATTTCAGTGGCTTAGGTGTCTGTTTCATTTGTCTAATGGAAAGAATTAACTAGAGGAGGTAAAAAATACCAGTCAAAAAAATAATCTACCATGGTGTTGTTTCAAATTTCAAGCCAATTTAAAAAAATGTTGCCAAATATTTGTCAAAAGATATTATATACATATTACATTAGAATATAAGGTAAAGTGCATATATAAATGCATATATAAAGACATACGCACTTCTTGAGACCAAAACCAATATTACTTTTTTAACTTACTGTAGTCACTGTAAGTGAATAAAAAGGGTTGATAATTATTTCTCTGGCTGTTCCAGTGGCATTCCAGGCAAACAGCTTCCCCAAGAAATTTCACTTTGAGTGGGTGTGTTTTCAGTTCTGCAAAACAGCAGTGATTTCACAATTTATTATCTCTAAAAATGATAATTAAAAGTTAAAAACCTCTATTTTTTTATTCTTCTGTTTATTCAGGCTTCAAATCAATAGCCTACTTTGGAGGCATCAAATCCTCCCCCAACCATCTCTCACAGCTGCACAGACTGTTTTGTGCTGTTTGCCGCCTAGTGAGATGCCATTTTATCTCTTTTTTTTTCTTTTCTGAGGCACAGAGAAGGAAAAAGAATATTCCAAAACTTGAGAAAGTACTAATGGTTTTCATGCAAAGATGCATGATTGATGATTAATGTGTTGGGGAAAACAGATGGAGGTTCCTTTACCTCAACCATGTTTCACCTCTTGAAACAGCAAAGAACATGGCCCAAAGGCAAGAGTGTCATTTCTTGCCTCATAGACATTTGTTCCCCAACCATCAAGAAATGCTTTTATCTTCCCTGTGCAATAATTACACTGCATCAAAAGGCCAAGAAGGCACTGAACTACACCTGACTTGTCACTGGAGTTTGATATTTTGATGTAACATGTTCCATAGTCGCTTCTTTCTGTGTTTTATCTTAGCACTTCAAGCTCTGTTATCTTGGGTGTAGTACTGCAAAGCAAGGCAATATATTTGTCTGTGTTCTAGAGTTCCACCAGGCTCATCCCTCTTTCTCATTCTTCTGGAAAAAAAATCCTGCAGATCACAAAGGTCAAGCTGACCCCTCCATCTCTCTCCCACAGCCTCTGGAGAGGCTGGGCTTTCCTCTCTGCTCCCAAGATTTTGTGTTCTGTCACAGATCTTTCCAGTCACTCACATCCTTGAGTAATAACTCCAATGAGTTATTACTGCCCCTCAGTTGCAGTCAGTGCATCAGCTCACTCCCATCGACACCTTCTCAGAGGCTGCACTTATTGATATATTCCCATTATTCACTCATCCCAGGATTTACTTTTTCCTAAAACAATCGATGCAGACCAGTCCCTGTGTGCACAGGCTGTGGATAAAGCACAAGGCAGCACAGATCTCAGTCCCAGTGAATTCCCCTGCTGCTCTGCAGAGCTTGTCAGCCCAGCTGCAGTGAGAGCTCAGCAGAGCACATGCTTGAACCCACTTTCCCATGTGAGTTGCAGTGTGAATCAACCACCTCTGGAACAGGTGATTTTAGGAAGCAGCAGTGTCATTGCTGTGGGGATTCCAGTTCCTCACAGGCCCCAACCTGGACATGTCCATCTGCTTCAGCATCAACAAAGAATGAGCAGGACTCTGCATATCTGGCAAAAGGGAGAAACTAGGAGGGTATGTAAAACAAGCAAGGAGGCACAAGGCACAGTGATGTGATTATAGTTTGCCCAGCAGCTGCTTGGCCACTGTCGAGGGTATTGTTGGAAACTTTGCAGAAATGAGCTACAGGCTCTGGCTGTTGTGGCTGTGAGCTGACCCCATTCAAGCAGCCGTGGAGCTTCACAGCCCAGCAGCACAGCCTGCAGGGCTGGTTTGTGCTCCTCACAGATCCTTTCTCAGGGAAGTCTCCTGATTATTCAAATAATTGTAAAACACTGTTAAAGACGAGGATGTGTTCTGGTGTCTCAGAAAACAATAACAGCAAAATGCTTCCCACTTTATTGGTCTACAGGGTTATCATAATTACTGGAATGACTAGATGGTGGGTTGCACATATTGATTCTCTGCCAGGCTGTGGAGGTGCAGATCCAGACACCAGTGTAATAAATCTAAGTACCAGGCTGACAGAATATGCTCTTGAGCTATGCAGCAGCTACTGCAAATTTTATCAGTGGAAAAGAGGGGCCATGATGGATAAATATCTTTTAATCAGCATGTTTGAGGAGCACTTGATCTCTCAAGGATGAAAAAAAACCAATAGACAACTGTTAGCAAACATGGAGAACATCCAATTAAAAGAATTTAGTCCCTGTACTACTGTTCCATTTTCACAGAAGGGCAGACAGATTCATGACATTGTGCATCGACCTCAACATATTCCAATATCGTGAAATTTAACCTGTAGAAGTCCTGCATATTTTGTGATGAGAATCTACTCTTTATAAAACTCTTAACTAATGGAAATAGCTGCCTGATATAGCCTGTAGCTACATAATCTTGCAACTTTTAATGTTCAGGGAAATGTTTTCTTTTCCACCATGCAGGTGGGAGTTCGGGTACAGGCAGCTGAAGCCATGGAAAAGAACTGTAAGCCCTTATCCTTGCAGCACACTGCTCAGGATGAGGAAATCAGACAGCAAAAGTGATAAACAGGAGAAGGAATTCATGCTGGAGCCCATGAACCATGGTGCATCTTGTGTGAAGACCAGTTTGGGAAGTACTTTCTGTATTTAGTTATTGCATCAACTGTGTCAGTGGCCTGTATGCACAAACCATGTTAACAATCCTGGAGCACAGTCAGAGGGTGTCTGGCCTCTCAGCTACAGCGAATCCTGCAGGAGGCAGAAAAGGCTGAGGACACCAAGCTGCGTTTACACTCACACCAGAGAAAGGCTGGCTCTGTTAGAGAGCCAGACGGCTCCGGCTCTCACATCACTGCTCATACTGCTGGCTATTTTCTGAAGCAATCAGAAATGCTGTTGTACCATATTAGCTCTTCAAGACAGACAGAGTCAGCTGCTTTCTAATTATAAGATACTGCTTCTTATTGGAACAGGGAGATGGGTTTCACCCGAGCAGCAAACTGCTGGATACAATCACTCCTGTTTTCTGTAGAATCTAGACAAACACTTTTAAATATTTTAGGTATATCTTCTTTTTATATCGAAGTGATGAAACATAATCCCACAAGGCTCAGCTTTGCTGTCATTGAACTAGAAGCAGAACTGTGCCCTCCACTGCTAATATTGTATGGATGCCTTATAAACTCATTTTAATCTCCAGCCCACGTACCTTCTTTGCAAGTTAATGTGGCACGTTTCAAGGAGAAGTGAATGGAATCATGATGATCACAGAATTCTCCTGAGAATTTCCACATCAGATAAGAAAATAAAGAGTGATATCTTGGTCCTGAGGTCAGTGACAGGTAAATCATCATGTTCAGCATCCCCTCCTCTTGACCATGCAATTTGCCTTTTGCAGAATGAATTGAGCTTGCAGAAATGTCCCGATGGATGTCCCTGAGAGTTGGATCTGATCCATAACTGTTTAAGCTACACCTGTGCATTGAAGCTGCTTTCCACACAACCTCTGAAAGACACAAAACTGCAGGAATGCAAATAGATGATGGTGTATGATGACTTTAAATTATAGTAAAGCGATCCATGGAGAGGGAAAAAGCTGCTATCAAGAGAGTAAGCGAATGCAAAGAAAGATGTCGGGAACATTGATTTGTGTGCTTTGCTCATGTAGCACTCCTCCCTGAGGGGGAGAAGTGGAGAGGGATGCAAAATAGAGTGACAGACCTGTGGGATATAGGCACCTGTAATCTGGTGTGTATAAATATGGATATAACTGTCTTCAGTATCTAATCAGCAGTGACTCTAGACTAGTACATAGTTCAGCAGCCCTGTGTCTGCAGGGGGCTTAGCTGCCTTCATACAAATCATCAGGTTAGAGGCTGTCCACATTTTCTTCCCTTCCTACACAAGGAATATTGCCCCCTACACCAAGCAGTCCTTAGAGCAGGCAGGGGGCTTTGCAAACCCTGCTCCTTTGTCACTGCTCCAGAGTGGCACATGGATGAGGAGACAACCAGGACATTCTGAGCAGTTCCAGCCAGGCATCCACTGCTGGGACAGGCTCTCTTCAGGATTTAATAACTCCATTGTTCTGTGCACATTAACTACAGCATCTCTGCAAGCATGATAATGCATGTTCTGCATCAGTGACTGACATCATTCAAGCAATGGACTCATTGATTAGCTGCTCCCATTGCACAGAAAGGTCTCCTGGGGCTTTTCATCCCACCCCCATGAGTGCAATAGGAATGTGGAGGGAGTTTGCCAAGACAACTCTCTCCCTTTTACCAAGCAACTGAGTTAGGGCAATGATAGGCTAATGTCTAAGCAGAATTTATACCATCTTTTCTTTTAAATCAATGTAAATGCTCCTTCCTGCCTCATTTTCCATTTAGGATAAACTTTGCTATTCCCTTCAACTCCAGCTTGGTGAATATAGCAGTGCATTTGGAGTGTACTCTCTGCATCTTGGTCCTACTTCATTTCATTCTTCTGCTAACAATCAGCCAATTTAAAAGACTTACAACTAATGCATGAGATTTTTCAAAAAGGCAGCGTATGCTCCTAATTTCCTTTAACAGTCCATTTTCATTCAATGCATCTATTTTTCTCCATTCTCTGTAGACTGAAGGATTTCATTTGTATTCAGGTTTTCCTTGTAAAGAGAAGGTTTTTTGGGAAAGAGAGGCAATAACATCTTCAGGCTGTTTGTTTTAAAGAAACATTTCCATTAAAATAAAAAGAGCAAAAATTTATTTTAAATTGTCTGTCTTATTAGTGCATAATTTAAGTGGAGAAATGTCACTCTTCTATTATGCTAATGATTTTTAAAAAGGGGTAAAAAAATTTTACCTGTAAAGAACAATCAAACATCTCTTCTTGCAACAGAAAGGCATCATTATAAAAAAAGAAAAGAAAAGACATGTACATATTTAAAGGAATGATCCAGTGTGAGGATACATGAGAATGATTTGTGTCTTGAAGCTTCTGCTGTCAATTAGATTATGCCTGATGAGCATTTAAGAAATGCTCACAGGAAAAACATCTACTCGTATTATTTTATTTGGGAACTGGGAAGGCAGCAACCATTTTTAGGGACAAAACTTAATGGATTTTCCTTCAGCTTAGTAGATACATTGGTACTTGTAAATCTTCTCTAAGTGTGCCACTGTAATTATAAATCTTTTAGCTTTATTTTTCATTAGAGAGCATTAAGGTAAATATTCTCTCTGAGAGAAGATATATTTGGCATACAGGTTTTTAAAGCTGACATTTAAGTACTCGCTGCAGTGTTGCAGATGTTCAATAACATTATTCTTATTATTCATTATTTAGGGTTTGTAGTCCTGAATGCACTGTTCTTCTGCTGAAAAGCAACAAGACCCTTGATTTACCAATCACATGTAGCCAGTTCTTACCTGGAAGAGGAGCCTGCAGGAAACCACCTCTTGTCATTTTTTGATCTACTCTTGGCAATCCTGTATCCATTTATCTGGAGGAACAAACTATACCCCACAGATTTAACTAGCTCAGCATGGCCCCTCTAGAAGGGAACAGAAGAGGGTGTTTTTTGGAGGCTTCCTCAGGGCTAGATTTGTGTCTAGACCAGCTCAGCCCTGGGAAAACAGGTCAGAAACAGTCAGTCCATCTCCCTTCTTCCTTCCCAGCTGCTTGCTCTGTTGGATAGCCCAGATCCCATTTAAGAAGTCACAATTGTTCCCTTGCAGGAGCAGATCCATCCAAAGCCAGAGCAGCAGTGTGTGCACCTTGATGTACATCGAGACCGTGTAGTGATGCTCCATGGTGCAAAGTTTTCTTTGGCTAGAGCAATATTAAGAGCTGCAAGACCTATTTTGCTTCTCAATAGGCTGGCGATAAAATTTTGTTCCTTTACCATCTTGCCATGTGCTGTGTTAGAGGTTTCATAGGAATTCTTGGGCAATTCTGCAGGATTAAATTTCTGAGGGCACTGCAGCATGCTTAGCTCCAAGCACACACTCCTATGCCATAGGGATCAATTGTGAGTGAAATGAAGAACATTTTCAGAGCCCCCACTCATCATATTCAGTGTCAGACAATTATCTCCAGCATGCTCTGCCTGTTAATAATCCAAGGTGTATGTAAATCTAATACCATGAGCAGAACAGCCTAGCCTCAATTAATCTGGGCATTACACTTACCACTTTTGCTCAGCTCAACTTGACACTGGCCAAGGCAAGCTGGATAATATGGATCCTTAGCAACTACCCTAAAATGCAGCTTTGGCGAAGCTCATAAGGAAACACTAGAACAAAAAATCTTCTTAATTACCCTGGTCTAATATTCACTTGTCATTTCTTTTCTAATACTGCAATTTCCATGCTTGAAACTCTGAGTGAAGTAGCAAAACCCTCATATGGCAGGTAAGTAAAATCAGGACAAAATCAACCACTAGCACAGAGAAGTGAATTGATTTACTGGGAGCAGTGGGAGGCACACAGGAGAGCACCCACTCCTCGGATGTGCTAGACAGGGTGGAGAGGCTTGATTAGCAGCCGTGGGCAAGTGAACCTTAAAAAAGGAATTAGCAGTACTTAGAGTTTTCAGATATATGCCTCTGAAACTCTTTTTTTTGTTGTTTTGGGTTTTTTGGGTTTTTCTGTAGCATAGCACGTGAGTTCTCAACATTGCCTCCAGAGTGAAGAAGTAAGCAAACAAAAAGAGCCATCAAGACTTTTCTTCCCATCAAGGGAGAACAACTATGTAAAGTGGGACCCTCCTGCCCTGTTTAACACAGCATTGGGCCGCTGGGGAGAGCACAAGCAGCTAAGCCTTGTTCTAGAAAATGTTTTGTTCTCAGCTGTTAAGAAAACACAGATTTTATTCCAAACATTAAATGCAGCTTTTAAATACAACTTGTTTCTTCATATTACAATTTGCAGAGTCCCAGATGGTTCCCTGTACATTTTCACGGCACTTAAAATGCTAATGTATTCCAACTTCTTCAGATGTTGTTTAACACACACACAAGCATGGCGTACACCTTAAGTGAGAGTGTGAATAAAGAGCAAAATCACAAAGCTAGAATCTGGATCTTTTGCTAAATGCTACCACTAAACCTCTTCCTCCTCCTTCTGCCCCCTACCCCCACCCCAGCAAGAAAGAAATGGGAGCACAACATCACATGGTTCAAGGCTAGCCTTTAGCAAGCTGTAATTTAACCTCAGGGTATCTTGACATTCACGTTCTGAAGGGAACACTTAGCGCATGTCATTGTATAAGAACAGCTAAATGAGAACAAAAATATAGGGAAAGAGGTCAGAAAGGAAGGAGTAATAATACAAGCAATTTACAAACCTCTACAAAGTGCAGGTGATTTTGTAGCAGGCTGAACTGTGCCAGTGCATTTGCTCAGGACATTTAATATTTGGAGAAATGCTAAAATGAAGCATTAGCTACAGGTAAAACTGCAAATATTTGAGGATAGAGGACAAACAAATATTCACACAATGGGCTAGTGCTCTGCTAAGGACTGGCAGAAACTTCATAACCCATTCTCTGAAACAGCTCTCACATCAACCCAAGCCTTTGTCCATGAACATCTCCCACACAAAAATCTCAGTTTCACTCATCAGTGCATCACAAGTGTAAATATCACAGACACTGTGTTGGCAGGATGAATTCTTTGGAAAATGTATTTCACATTTCCACACCTTACATCTCATTTCCACGGGTAAATGATGAAAAATGAATAAATACTGAAATGATGAACAGCTGCAAATGTGATGGCTAGTTATTGAATCTGGCCAAGCAAAGCAAGCTATGAAGACTCCTCATCCTTGCAGATGAGAGCACAAATGCTCCTGCACATGTGTGGTGCACAGGAGGAATAGATTGGCTTAACACAGCTCTGTGGTGACTACAGATACCTGTGGCAGAACATGTCAGTAATGGAGATTTTGCTTTGCTCCATTTGTATCACCACATAGGAACAGATTTCTCTCCTAGTGATGCAGACGTGGGTACTCAGGGTTGATTTTCTGTCTTTGCTTGTGAGTGCCAGCAGCACCTATGGAACAGCTCCAACATGGCCACAGAGATCCAGATTCCCAGGCTCACTAAAAAGCTTCCTTCTACCATTTTTTGGTTCTCATGCAGTACTTTCTTTTCAACTGGAACTCCGAGTTATGCAGTGAAATCTCCAACCCTTGCAGGTGTGACAGTCACTGTAAAACCTAAAATACATGTTTGACTCACAGAAGTGAGCAATTGTAGAGCTACCACTGCTGGCTGTCACCTTTGAATGCCTCCTTTCTACACCCCCCTAATGTGAAAAAGCTTTTTGGTCTGTCACTGGGGGCAAAACACTAGAAGAGTTGAACTGAAGTGGAATGCAGAAGGGCTTCACCAGAAAACTCTTATTTTGTTCCCTTTCTCCAGCACTTAATGCATGAAAATGGACTGTGTTGTGTCCTTCTGCTCTGCATGGACTTGTCTGAGGGATTAAATATGCAGAGAACCACCAGGCTGAGTAGCCTGATGATTTCTTCAGTTTCTGTTTGAGGTGTTATGGAAGACAGTACAAAAGACCAGCAGATCTATAGATAGATACCCCATCAGTAAAGGACAACTGTGTTATCAAAAATACTAAAATTTTTAAAAAAAGGTGATTATTTTCTGTGCGGTTTATAGCCTCCCATGAGTAACAGCCAGACACTCCCACTCATACAACACTCTAATATTTCACTGATCAAGGACATAACCCTGGTTATTTACAGACTGTAATGACAGTGCCCCTACTTTGATGTTGCCATAAATAAACAGGTCAAACTGCTGAGTTTCAAGAAACTCAGCTTGATTGCCTGGAAGATGTTATTATTTTAATAAAAAAGAATGGCATGTTTAATGATTAAATTTATATCAAGTGTGCAAGCAGGCTCCACTCAAGGAGAAGTATACCAACCTTTCCACACAGCTTGTGCTGTGAAAAACCAGCTCCTTGCTTTTCATGAAAAATTGGATCTTTGTTCAAATGACACAGAAAACTCTGCTCACATGCTGCCTGAAAGCAAAAGTCTACCTGGCTGTGATGGATTTCAGTAAACTACAGGCTCACTACTTCTCAAATAGGACAGCTCCTATCAGATAAACTGTGTCTTATAAACTGTAAGAGCTTTAGAAGGGATACAGCTCCTAAATAGCATTGGTCCTGCCTGGTAAAGCCATGCCTGGGATCTCTTTTACCTTTTTGTTGAGGAATACACATGGCCAAGTTTCAGCCTGAGCTCTGGCAGGAGGAGCCCTGCAGAATTAAACCTCTGGTGCTGAGCACGGCACACCCACATTATGTGGTGTGAGGGGCTTCATTTCTGAGTGCATGGATTTCCCTTTAGAAACCATACTGGTGCACATCTGGAAAGAATCTTCCAGTTTAGTTTCAGCCACAAAGAAATCCAATTTGTGTGCTTTAAGACTGCTATTGAACATCAGCCAAAGCATGGTAAGTAGGAAAAAAATCAGATTTTGTGCTTCAAAAGAACAGCCTCATCCAAAAGAAAAAAGCTAAAGAATATGAATAGAAGGAGTCAGGATCAAAATGTTAATGACAACCTTGACTATAATGCCAGAAAGCTGGTGTCCATCAAAGGCAGAAAGGAGCCCCTCCACAAGATCAAGTGAAAAATCTTGCTTCTTCCTATCTTGGTGATGGACTTGTCGTTATACATTGTGTTACATATGCTGCACATCACATCAACATCTGTCCCTGTCACCTTGCAAACTGCCAACATGCAGAGCCAGGCTCAGACACCACAGCTTGGATTTACATGTTCCAGCTTAAGTTAGTTAAAAATGAGATGCACAAGTCTGAGCCAGTCACCGTCCTGGAACCCTTTATAGCCAACAAAGAGTTTTCACAGTTAGAGGATGCATCTTCTCTGATCTTTCTTCAGTGTTTGGTTTGGTATGAGAGGCAGCCACAGAGAAATTGATCACTCTGTTGGCTATGGAGATTATCACAGCCTGTTTCAGATTCAGACCCATAGTGGTTGAACATCCAGGTAGGGAATGCTACTTTTCCCAGTATCTCTTTCTGTTTTTTGCAAAAGGTATTGTTTTGATGGAGTACATATATTCATTAACTAATAAGGGCATCATAACTTTTGTGCTAAAATGCAGCGTGGATCTCCATGTAAAATCAAGTTCTATTCGAGGGCCAAATAGCAGCAATTAGCAGAGAAAAAAACCTGTATTAAGTCTCCCAAAAGCCCTTCTGACCTTCCTACACAGAATGCTAGAAGAATAACTACAATGAAACAAACAAATTCACTATGAAATTCCCTCTACCCAAGGTTTTCATAATTTATCTTCTGACCACCACCCATTATGCTTAAACAAGCTCATAACTTCTTTATGTTCAAACATAAAAGTTTTTTGTATCTCCCATTACTTTCCTACACACTGGTGTCTTTGCTTTTTAATACTTGAAACTGTTCAGAAAACATATTTTTCATCCTTTAACAAGGCCTTTCATGCACATGTCTTCCTCTAAACAGCTCTATTTCTTACAAAAATATCTAAAAAAGATACCTGAAATTAGCTTCCTAATTTTTAAGTGTGGGCTGGCATCCAAAATTTAGCAGAATTCTAGTTAAAAAAAGATAAATTCCTCGGAGACTTTTTATTTCTGTCTAATCTTCAGGACAAGACAAGATTTGGAAAAATCTTTTGATTAAAGAGAGGCTTTCAGTTCTGACTCAGCTTTCTTAAGAGGATTTGCTAACACTTAGTGACCCTGTGTATTCCTTGCAGGGTGCACTCTTTAATTTCTCCCTAACACACAGGGTGAGTGGTTGAACCTCTGTGCCTTGCCATGCCATAAACTTCAGACATCAAAACCGAAGCATTCTAGGTCTGCAGTCAGGCACTCAAGGGACAGTCTCCAAAAATTCCCTGAGCAGATGTTTTTGGTGTGGATTTTTGTAACAGAAACCATCTGCTTCCATTTTTATTTTTTTTAACCAGCAAAAAGAAAGTCTTGTCTCAAAATGATCAGAATAACTCATCACAAATGCAGAATCTTCAAAAGGCACTCATGGACGGGGCAGGTTTCTCATGCCCAGTCTGCTAATTATCAACCAGCAGAACTGAGTCTTCAGCATCTGCTAAAAATGTAATTCTTGAAAGGCTCAGCTTCAGTTCTGGACACCTGTTTTCCCAGCTTACCACTTTGCTGCCCATAAACCCAGATGTTCTGTGCCAATGAGAGTTTTTAGTACCTCAGCAGGTGATACATGCTCTGCTGTGCAGCCTCCTTCAACACAGGCAAGCTTAAGGGAGGACCTATCCCAAAACACAGTTTTCCCTAGGGAGCAGAGGGTCATCTGCTCATCCCTCTCTCCAGATATGATTTTAAGGATGGAATGTGAGTCTAACGCATGTGATAGATGTGTGCATGACACAGAGATAGACTAAAGGGAGAGTCAGTCAGTCCCACAACCTTTGTGTTTTGATGTACCAACATCTGCTGCTGGCAGAGAGAAGCAGCCCTTTCCAGCATATCCTGCTCTGCCTGGAGTGTGAGACTATGGGGAGTGTGAGACATGAAATCCCACATGTGGTGTCTCCCAGGCACATCCCAACCCGGCTTCAGGCTGAGGTCTGAGGGTCCATCAGTTCCCAAATTTGCTGCCAGGGGAAGGAGGCACACCTGAATGCTTCTTTGCCTGCAGCCTTTATGTCCCCTTCTATGTGCACATGTTGTCTGAAGTTACACTGGCTTGGTGAGAAATTATTTGAACATGGAGTCACTGCATGTTTGGGGGCATGGAGGTCACAAATGAGCAGTCTTCACTTTGCATGTGCATGGCCTACTTCCATCCAAATCTTGAAGAATAATTTAAATAATAGTTTGATACAATTTTAAATAATAGTTTGATACAACTAAGCCCAGTAAGACAAAGGAGAAAAGGGAGCTGAACCTCTGAAAGGAGTGACAGACAAAAGAGTCTTTTCTTAAGTATTAGTCCCAAGCTGCATATGCAGGATAGTACTGCAAAAGCATAACCATATAACAATTAAAAATGCTTTTGACACTGCATCTGTGAGTCTAACTCTGTATTTGAGTAAGCAAGGAGACCATAGGCTAGACACAGTGGATTGATATCTCCCTAAATACACTTTACTGAGGCAGTTGGGGAGCTTGTGTGGCATCATTGAAGATACGAAGTCATGGACCAGCTCCCAGATGCCAAAGGCTTGAGGTGACACAGTCCTGGAGACAGCTTTTCTTAGCACCACACATCACTGCTAGCAGGAGTTCTACTTCCTCTAAGCCTACTCCCTTTCTTCAGGCAATGGGAAGCCTCTGACTTCTTGTGCAGTTTGCACTTAGGTGGCTGAAAATGATGCAGCTGCAATTTTCAAAGGATTTTCTGAGGTGCAACAGAGATGCTTCTCAGCAGGAGCCTACCCCATGGGGTGCACCCTCCTCCCTGCTGATGGTAACCACAGCTCTGCATGCAGAGCACACAGGAATTAACTGCTGCCTGAAGCTCTGGTGTTGCTGACAGCTATGTTTCATCTTTGCTCAGCTCATAGACACGCACGGACTGTGCATCATGGAGTACAGGCATCTTCTCCACCGACATCTCTAGGCAGGGAAATTGCTCAGGCTGGCCTGTAACCCTTCCTGCCCATTTGCAAAGTGGACACACATCCCTCACACCCTCTCTGCTGTGGTGCTCTGGTTTGCACTCTGGGTGTCTGAGTGTCAGGGTTGTCTTCTTTGTGATGGAGTTAATAACTCAGAAACTTCACAAAGGGATCTTTTTGCTCAGTAAAGATGAGAAATATTTCAGAACCTCATGCTATTCACCTGTGGGATTGCTTTGGCACGTATTTGCCCAGTGAGAGTCTCTGCTTTGGGCAGTAAAGCACATGCAGGAAGCTCCACCATGCAGTGGTCCTTTGTGATGTATCTCCATCCTGAGGATCCTGATGCCTTTTTTTTCTTTTTCAGTGGAAGCACTGATGCAAAATCCCCAATTCCAGGGCAGAAATAGCTGCTCATATGTGTGGCAGCATAAGAGCAGCTCTGCACAGATGTTGCCCTGGAATGGCAAAGGTTTAAGGGCTTTCCCAGGCAAGTTTGGGCAAGGATTGTAATGAGACAAAGTGCTTTTGCTGCTGGACGGTTCCACAGATCCAGACTTCTCTTCCTTCCATGCAGGGGCTCCAACTACTGGCTGAGTGGTTTAATGGAATGACATGGTTGTTGAGTCAACACTAACACGTGGGATTAGAAGCAGAGATAGCAAGCTATTGCCTCCAGCCCAATTCTGCGAAAACAGCGTGTGGTCTCCTGATGGCTGGGTTCAGGGTTATTTCCCAGCAAGGACTGGTCCAGATGGGTGAACATTTTGAATGGAACCATAAATATTATCCATTTCTCCTCCATTTCCAAGATTCCCTCAGCTTTGGTAATTGGAAATGGAAATTGCTGAATTAGGAATTGATTTCTTCTTCACTTTTGCCACATGGAAAGAAAAGAAATGACTGGCAATGTTTGTGAAAGGCTTCCCAGCCCACCCAGATCCAAGATAATGGGTTTTCACAGGCACTAGGTAATTCCCTCTGTTGTGCTTCTCTTTTTCTTTTACCATAAATGCACGTCTTGCTGCAGATAACAGAAGATTAAACTCCTTACTTGGAAACTGAACTACACATCACTCACGCAACAAATAAAACAGAAAAAAATAATTCCTTTCTTCTTTTTCTTCTTTATTAAATGCCATCACTTAATTTAGAATGCAAATCAATATATTAATAAGGAATGTATAATTTTTAATGTCATCTGTGCAATCACCCTCCTAGATTGATTCTACCTTGAACTCATTGCAGTATTGTTAATGACTGAAAGCTCACACCGTACTTCATCAACCAAAGTCTGTCTCCAAGAACTTTCTAATTAGTGCTACTAATCACCTATTCCTTCTCAGTGAGACTAATGCATTATTACAGAGACTTGTGAAATACGTCCAACAACATATACGTCTTGTTAAAATGACACTCGGGAGATTCCATTCCCCACATCCATCAATGACACTTAATCCATCACATGGAAATATTGCTTAAATACTGCTACACAGTCAGCTGGGTGCAGGCATCGTCAGGGAGACTTGCCAGGCAAAATGCTTCCTGCTTATGGCGCTGGCATGCAGCCCACTCTCTTACATCATGTAGCAATTAATGTACCCGTACTTAGATAACAAGAAGTTAGGGAGGCAGTGGAAAGTAGCAGCAGAATGGGACAACTGATGAAATTAGCTGCAGGAAATCTATATTGTAATAAAACTGTTCATAAAAGTGAATTGTCATTTAGAGGCACAATTTCCATGGGGAATAAGTTTTTATGTCTGTGTGCATCTTTAAGGCAAGGAGTTTTTATTTTTTTCTTTTTTTTCCCCCAATGGTTCTTTCATTTAAATGGCTTTATAGAAGCACAGAATATGCAGAAACATTTTTAAACCCATGAGAATCTCATTATGTTTTGTGCATGTCTTTTTCCATTTCTTCTTTTTTTTTCTTCTTTAAATTCAGGATAATCCACAATGCTGAAGTCATTTAGCTGTGAGGAATATTTAGATCACCACAGTGAAGATAATTAACAATACGTATAAATGAATGTGCCAATCTCTTTATAAGTGGAAATATTTAAATTGGTTGGTTACATTGATGGAACCTGATTATTTCTCCCCCTCTCCTGTGTTTGATTACAAAATCAACCATAAAGTCAACTTTACAAATACATAAAAACACACACATACCCCAAACTCTGTAAAGCTAATAGGATATGTTACAAAGCTCCTCCTCCTTCAGAAGTGATCTAAAGTGAAATTCAAAAGCTTATTGTGTCTAAATCTTATGAAAAATTCTGGTACTTATGAAAAATTTCTGGTATGAAATTGTTTCAAAATCAGAGTGATTTATGAGTGTTTATTAATAAACAGAAGCTTATTGCTTGGACCAAAACACAAGCCCTGGTGAGCAGCTGGAAGCTCATCCTGGCAGGAGCCAAATGGGGTCAGATCACAAGGGAAAGTGAAAATAGTGAATCCCTCTCTTTCCCTCAAGGCAAGGTGAATTTGTGAAGATCCCTGCTGATCAGAACTCAGTGTGTCATCTCTCCTCATGCTTGGGATTTTTAATTTCTATTGCTGGAGCTTTTCTTAGTGATATTTTCTGTATCCTGATAATGGCACAAAATCATCTAACCTATGAAAAAGGCAATTTACAGTAAAATAAAACTCCTCCACTGTGTGAAATAAGGGATGGGGAAAACTCCCATTGCTACTTGTAGTACCTGAGGAGGCTAAAAGAATGGTCTTAGCTTGCAATGAACCACTTCTGAGATTATACAACAACAGCAAAGGCTCTGCAAAGGCAGCTTAAGAGTATCAAAGGTGAATATTACAAAGAAAGGCTTTGCAGATCTACGACCAACACTAACCCCACTGCTGTCTCTGTGTAAGACTTGACTACATCCTACAGACAGTACAATGAAAGCAGCCATCTACAAGCATTCCAGTAATTTTAATTATTTCCACAGCTGCAGAGATGAATCTGTAGAAACAGTAAAGACAAAATGCAGATATGAGCAGGTTGAAGACAATGGTAACTCTGCATTATTGAGGTTTTTTCTCTTCATGATCAAATTTTGCTTTTGTGAAATATCAGGCTGTTGCTTTAGCTTTGTGTTAACATCTCATAGTTGACAGCCCTTGATCTCCACCAAAATTGCCATCATTTCTCCCATCAGGCTCTTCCCTTGTCCCATCCTGCCCCACTGCTCTCCTGCACAGCAGGGATTTCATGATGCTGTAGGAGATGCCAGACCTGGGAGCAGGGAATGTGTCTGCTGCCCTCTCTCACTGTAGCACACAACTTTCCTCTCTGCTACCCACAATTGTGTGCAGACTCTGTGCATATTTAAAGCAAACAAAGGGAAACAGATACACATATAGACATGCTCAGAGCACTCCTGAAAGATTAGAAAGAAAAGTAGTTATCTCATTCTAATTAAAGCTGAAACTCACTTCCCATTATGAGCCTAATTACATTTCAAACAGATGCACTTCCAGTATTTGCAAATGTTCTGGCATTGTGAGAAGCTGGATGGACTCTGGCTTCAGATACAGAAATGTTGGACTTGAGAGTGAGATATTTGCAGAGGAAACTTCCCTGAGCATCCATCCACCAGCATAAAGAAAATATCTGCAGAAAATATTAAGAGTCAAAACTCGAGGTCCATAGAGCTTACTTAGGGGACAGTCATTCAATCAGCAAATTTGTTAATGAGAAAGACTTAAGGCTTGAAAAAGCTGAGGAGTTCTGTCAGCAGCTGGAAACTTCACATTTCCATCATACCTAGTGCTGTCAGGCACTGCCAAAAGCCACATCTCATTTTCTGTTCTCTGACACTGCAGTAAGCAGTTATCTCCACTGAAGAAAAAGGGGTTTATGTAAGAGGTCTTGAACTCACCTAAGTGTTGTAGGAATGTCTTTGTTCTTACTTTGTCCAATTTCTTACTGCAAAGGACAGGGAATTGCAACAGAGATACTGATTTCCAAAGCACAGGATGCTGGAAATGAGGAACTTGAAGAAAAAGAACCTCACCATCTCTGAATGCAACAGGTAGCAAACTGCCATACCACAAATATACAGGAATTAGTCAAAGGGCTAGAAAACCAGGATTAATCATTACGGAGATGGAAGGCAAAGTGCCTCTTGGCATCATTGCATGATTGTGTGCTTGTGCATTCAAGAAATGTGTCTTGAGGTTCTGGATAGCAAACGGGAATAACTACTCCAAACTGAGCCATCCAAGTTCACGACATTCTTCCTGAAGATGAACCCAGCAAGGCAGTTCAAGGGCCACTGTGCTGGTTTTAGCATCAAACTCTTCAGACAATACAAATTGCACAAGTAGGCACAGATAATTAATTAATTATTGCACAAATAACCACTGCTTAATAGCAGTGGAGCTATGCAGATTCCCATCAGGATCAGATGAATCATGGGTGTGGATCTGCCAGAGACCATGATTTATAAAAAAAAAAAAAACTTAGTCAAAACAAATCTTTTTGGACAAAAGATATTTTCCTATAAGATCTTCCAGTATGATATGTTTCATTTGGGGAATAGAGCTGCTCAGGTTACACCTTCAAGCAGCCCTTCCTCTATCCACACAAATATTCATGTAGGGGTCCCACTTTGTTTTGCCACTGGTCATGTGTGCCTTCTGAAAAACTTAGCTATTTAAATTGGTTTCTTCCATTATAGAAGACTTAGCAGTGTGTTTTTCTCAGTGACTACAGCAATGAGCATTGCTAGATAGATGTAGACAGATAATTTCTGTCTAATTCTACACCTGAAGTTAAATTGCAGTCAATATGAAACCTAGTTGGTTTTATAATTCTACCCATATGTTATAAGGATTTGCCACATATTTTAATGTAAGTGCTACATATGTCATCAACTTTGTTGTTAATATGTCTATTTTTCCTCCTGGAATTACAGAAGGGAGAGGTTAGTGTCTGGTACATTCCATTATTTACCGTCTCAATTCAGCTCAATTCAATATATTCTGTTAATTTCCTTTTCCTTTTTTAAAAGAAATAATAATCTGTCACTGAGGTTGTAACAGCTCCAGTGTTAATGGAATTGTATGAGACAATGTCATTGAAATGGGATCGGTCCGAATGGAATCGTTACAGTCCGTCCATTCAGGCCTTAATGGCTCCATCAATCCACGTGTGTAGGACAGAGCCCAAGGTGTTGTGAGGAAGCTCTGAGCCTGTGCTGAGCCTCTGTGCACCTTCGAAGCACAATAACACGAGTTAAAAGGTACAGTCCCAAAATCTCCCTGAGACCCATTAACTACAGATCACACAGCAACGGGCTCCTTCAGACTGAGCCTGGACCATGCCAACAGTGCAGTTTGTGAGTCAATGAATGAGCTGGTTGCAAGACCAGAGGGGCACCAGTGTATATTTAGGAATAATTCAACCTCTATCCTCAGGGATTGTTCATCCACACAGATCTAGAATTCTGTGCTTGAAATCCCTTAGGACACTTTTTAGTAAAGCAATAATGAATGCACAGAGCCACTGATTTCTTTCCCCTGTTTAATATTTCACCTTTTTTAATACTGCTACAAATTCCACAGGTGCCATATTTCATTATCCATTTGCAAGCTTGGATATGTTGAAAAGCATCAAATAAAGGGAACCTCTGGCCTTCATTTCTGGCTGCTGTAAAAGGAGCAGGTCTTTTGGAGCAGCTCACAAGTCAGGACAGCAATGATTATTCAGTCAGATTCATAAAACTGCCTCAAATCCCAGCACAAGTAAAAGGTAGGCACCATACCTGCCTACAGGATGTTGCTGCTGACTGAGTAAAGTGGATTATGCTGAAGAAACTTCTCTTGGTCCTTCTTTAACAGAGTTCAGCCCCCCAGGGCAGTGGCCTAATGATGTTGTACAGCATGTAGGAATTAACATAGAAAATGTGGCAGTGTCCCGTAAGTATAAACTGGTAAAGAGGTGTAAGAATCCCAAGTCCTGTATCTGTGCCATGCCATGATTTATGAAGATGAGAGAACACTAGAAAGCACTGATGGTAATAAATAATGTAAATAATATATAATAAATAACATGGGCACCCCCAGAAATCTTTGATGGGAATTTCCTTAGCTGAGTGTATCATTATCTTTCCCACAACTTTGGTGAAATAGTTTTCTCAATAGTCATTCAAAAAATCCCAAGTAATATATATTTAGCTGAAGCTAGTCCCCTTTTTGTTCATTGGAGCAAATTCTCAATTTCAAGAAAATTAAATATAAAAATCAAAATCTAAACCTAAAGTGAATTTTAAACTCCAAGAGGATTTAAACTCCAAGTGGTATCCTCTTAGTGTGGGATATCTTTCCCACTCTATTCCGTAGGAACCAAGAATTTTTGCCTTCACTCATTACCCTCTTTTCTCACAGGAATTGAGGTCTCAATATCTTGTGTGTCACTTCTGGACAGAGGGAAAAAAAACAAAGTATAGGCAGGAGGGAGGCATTGTAGTGAAAATTCTGAAAGGAATCAAAAAACTAAATGTTCCAATCATTTGAATTGTTTTCTTTATGTTTTCCTCTAATAGCCTCACTCAGCTGGATTTGCTGCAGTGGCAGGCTCTCCTATTAATTGATGCATGTCTGTTTACTCTCCATTTTCCATAGTCCCAGGACCGGAAAGAGCTGTGAGCAGACGTGAGCAAAGATGCCACAGTCATTTATTGTTCAGACACTCTTAGCAACCAAGGACAGAAACTGCAGAGGATTTGCCTGTAAAAATAGAACATAATGAGTAAAAAAATGGGAGATACTCACAAATGCAAATAAATTACTTCTTCCAGCTCAGATGTGATGCAAGGCCGTATTCTGTGTTGGGTGTTTCATCCAGGTGCCACACATACAGGTCAGCCTTGGGAGCCTGCCTATCCAAGGGGCAGAAAGGTCAGGAATACTGCAAGGCATCAAAATACTTCTGGTTATTTTTATTTGTTTCACTATCTAGTATTCCCACTAGATATTAAATTCTGTGTGCTACTTGTTATCGGATAAAGAAGGGAATGAATTGGGCTTCACATCTGGCTGTAAATACCTGTGATCAAAATGCATACCACTTTACTCTCTAAAGTAGTGTTATCATGTGGATATCTTGTCTGTCAGCATTATGGCACATCAAAGATAATGCTTATGTTCTCACACTGACATCTTTGGAGATCATATGTAAATCTCCTTGTTTGGCTGGCCCAAAACATTGTGGAAGGCAGACATTAAAAAATTTTTTCTTTCTAGGTTATGCAGCTGCCACTGCTGTTTCCAATACTCCATTTATTTTTCATTGCTTGATGCTGTTCTCATGAGTCTTTGGCTGACCAAAAAGGACAAGACAAATAACTGGAAAATTCAAAACATCTGCAGTCCTACAGCTTGGTATGTGGTCTGACACTGTGAAAGCGTCTTCAATCCTACACAGCAAATAAAACCAACATTATTATTGGCAAAACTTCAGGGATAAAGTACAGACAATAATGAGGGTTTATTCTCATTTAACTCATAATTTAAGAAAAAATTCACCTTCTCAGTTGTCTGACTGATGCAAGTGAAGCATAGCCTGCCATTCATGTGTGAGAAAGAGTGGGAGAAGATGTGAGACAGACAAAAAAAATGCAAAGGGCTGGTTTGGAAACCAAGTTTGGAGATTTTTATGTAAAACAAAAGTTTGAAATCAAATTGTTTCAGGATGCAAAATGGAACTACCAAGCCTCATGGGGGCTGTGTCCAAGCCCACACAGTCCAAGTGCATGTGTTCACATTTGCCTACAGAAAGCAGCTCATTTTTCCAGTGACCTCCTTCCCCTATGACCAGCCACAGCCTCCAGTTTAGGGACTGGGTGCACTCTGTGAGTTTAACTTCTGTTTTTGGTCTTAGGCAGCAAGTGAGAATTGGAATAATTAAGCTTTCAGCTGAAATTTCTCAGTTCACTCACTGAGCTCCATGTGGTGCTTTTTAATCTCCAAATATTACCCCCAAAATTGTGCTGACTGTTAAGCCTACAAAATGGGAAAGGAGGCCCCCAGTTGCTTTTAAGCCAAATATTCTCATTTCTCCTTTCCCGTTACTTCCCAAATGAGACATAATTAAGCAATTTTGCTTCTCGTGGTATTAAAACTAAAGACAAAGCTATTTCAGCTATTTCTAGGCCTGTTTTAGAGAGGCTATCAAAACCAATCAGTGGTAGCAATTGAGAGACAGAGAACAGATGGTATGTGATTCCAGGTTCTGCCACATTCCTATAAATGCATTAATTTACTGCTGAAACAAAGTAAGGTTTTTTTTATGTCATTCATAAAAGGGGAAGATAACTTGAAAGATTTGATCAGTGATGATAATGTGTTTTCTTTGGTAAATGCCACTTTCCTCAAGTTTCACATTGTTATGTTCACCAGATCTGCAATATAGTTAACTACAAATTCTTTTCTATGGTAATCAAGCCACTACCTTAGTAACACTGTATATAAAGTCAAAATATTAATCAGTAAGCCTTTCTTTATTTCAATATGTTCTTCTTCAGAAGTAATCCAACTGGAGCCTTTTTACCGCATTGTAATTTATGAGCCAGCTGGAGCACAATACATTTTTAATAAAAATTAGGTACAAGCAGATACAGGGGATTAATAGTTGCATTATAATTTTATAGTTTTCAATATACACAGCCATGGAAAAGACAATCAAATATGGGGTCCATCTCGAGGATATAAAATGCAGTATTTATTTTTAATGGAAAGGGAATTTCATGAATTACTGAGCCATGAAGAGCCGATGGATGCATTCACTGGGCAACACAAAGGACAGCTAGAAAGAAAAGGCATTCAAAACAACAGAACACTACTGGGTTTTGGGATGTACCACCTCTGATTATGCTCCAGAGTCTCAACTCTGCCTGTTTCCATAGACTATGCACGTTTTCAAAAATTACTTCTTTTTCTCAGCAGCCTATAGAGGCTGGGACTTCTTTTTTCATGTGTTTCTGACTCACATTAATTAACAATTTATTACACAGGGGAAAATAGGAGTAAAAGCAATGTTCATAAATTGATTAAACCATTAGAAGAATTATATCTTTCTCAGGTCTACTTTAACTATATTCATAGGACCGCATAGTGGAAGTGAAGCAGCTATATATTTTTGCAGACCTTGCAAACTTTTAAAATATGCTCTCCAGAAGTTAATATATTATTGTACATCTTTTTTCCACAAGCAGCTAGGCAACAACTTAGCCACTGTTCCTGCAGTCCAAGCATCTCCATCTGATGAGCATTTCTTTTTGCTCCTAAAAATCCTAGGAGATTTTTCTCTGATATTCTTGCAAACACTTTTAAATCCTTGTAGACTTATGGGTGGGTGTCTCCTTGATCCAAAACCTTCTAGCTGAATGATGAACTTGCTGAGGAATTGTTGTTCAGCATTTAATTTGAAAAAATGATCTGGCAATTGAATCAAAGCACATCAAAGAAAATTTCCAGTAAGAAAAACAAATCTTCTAGTAAAGGGCAGCTCTTTTCCTTAGAGATGCTAATTACACTGCAGCAAACCCCAAAATGTGGTGTGTGCTGTTCTTCTCCAGGGTTCAGATACACTTTTTTTTTTTTTTTTTTTGGGTAAAATGAAATGAATGGGTAACAAAGGGCAGGAAATCTTCAAATACAGCATGCCAACAGTGAAATCTTTGAAGGGGCACATACTGGCAATGTAAAATCTCCACTGGGACCATGCCTTCATCAACTCAAAAGAGAGACTATCTGTCTGAAAGCTTTGAAGAAACCCCCTCCTTCTGAAGAGATGGGAAATCTTTGAAGTTATGAAGCATGCATTAATCATTTTAGATAGGTAAACTCTGGAATAAAACTCATTCCAACCTGTAGTATTCTTTCTTGGTGCTTTGTCAAGTAAATCACACAGCACATTTCACTGAGGAGGAGAGGGTCATAGCAGCCCAGTGAGATTTTTTGCAATCTTGGAGCTGAAGCTAACTGCACCACATGAAGTAAATTTTGACAGTGGGCTGAAAGCTAGGCTAGAAGACATGTGATATGTATGATCTGTCCAGATCCCTCTGCAGAGCCTTCCCAGCCCCCAGCAGATCAACATTCCTGCCCAGCTTGGTGCCATCTGTGAATCTGCTGATGGTGACTCAATCTCCTCATCCAGGTCATCAACAGAGATGTTCAACAGGACTGGGACACTGATCCTGGGAGACACCACTAGTGATCAGGCACAAACTGGATGCAGCATTCTCTGGGCTGGATGTCCAGTCAGTTCTGAATCCAGCTGAGAGTGAACCTGTCCAAGCTGTGGGCTGCAGCTTCTCCTGGAGAATGCTGTGGAAAACTGCTTGGGCAGACAACACTTGTGCCTGATCCTGTGGCAGTCTGCTGCATATAGGTAAAACCTTACCAAAGGAAGGCCTTGTAAAATCATAATTCAAGTCTGCTGCTTTGGTTAAGCAGAAAAGGGCTATGGGAAAGTGACTCAGCTGAATTGGAGGTAGAAAAACAAGTTATATCACAATTACGTGTTCACATCGTGGTGTATGGTGGTTGGCTGAATTATGTTTGTTATGATTTACAACTGTGTGACTGATAAAGGCCTGACTGCTTGAAAAGGCCTGGTTTCTGCAATAAAGGGACTCTTCTTTGCACCTGCCAGGGGACTCAGCATCACTCCAGACCCTGACCCAGAGCTATGCCATGGGATGGCACCAAGGGGATCAGCTCCATGACCTCACCAGGCACCTTGGTCAGGCTGACAGACTGCAGGTCCCTGGTCCTCCTCCATCATCAACACTCTGTGGCTTGCTAATGGAAAAATATCAGCAGCTCAAAGAGAGAAGAGGTACACGCCACATTATGCAGCCTCTGACTATCCCTCGGGAGGGATTATTATTACTACTATTATTATTATTATTATTATTATTAGTCAAACTAGTCACTGGCTTACCAGAGCATCCAACTTAGAGACAGGAGACAGAGAATTCGAGAAAAAATAAATTACAGTAGCTGGATCGGAAAGCCTTGTCTCTTCTTCACAGCCAATCTATAAAATGCATATTCTCCATAAGTTAAACTTGATGGTGTACATTTGGGACCACTGCAGTTTTGTGGTAGAGTCAAAAGTTACACATTGAGTCGCTTGGACTTCATCACCATCCATGCACAGTTCCCTGTGCCCAGATGCTGAAGGTGAGGCACCAGTCTGTGTCTGCATCTGTGATGAGCTCCAAGCAATGGTGCTGTTTCAAAGTGAATCCCCTCTTTGGCCCTGTGTACTCCAGGCTGATCCAGTTCGCAGAGCAGTTTTGATCCATTCAAATTAGATCCTTTCTGGAGGAAAGCTGCCTCCCACATGTGCTGATGTGCTTCATAATGGGGACATCTTGGCTTGCACCAGTGTGTAGTTGTCTGGGGACCCTTGAATCCCAATTCTGTTGAGAATGTTGAGCCACTGGGAAGCAGACAAAATCTAGCACAAAATAAACCCCTAGAGCAAATACAGCACAATTACAGGGGCCCCAGCACAGCTGCCTTGATCTACTCCTCTTCTGGTTCCAAAGCAGCCAAGTCAAACAGCCAAATCAGCATCTTTTTTATTTTTTTATATTATACATGCAAGTACTAGTTATTTAACTAACTCTATTTCATGAGTTAGCCTCTCTGGGATATATTCAGATAGATAACTGGAACATTTAAGTTCAAGAATATTATGACCTATTAGGATTACCTTTATACTGAGGGCTCCCAATACAGCCAGAGAAGAGTCAGGTGTGACACCAGCCAGCTCTCACAGACAGCTGTGATGTGGCTGCTCATGTCTCCTCCCTGACTGCCTGTTAAATCTGAGTACAGCAGCCCTGCCAGCCACTCACTTGTGGTCAAATACATTTAGATACCTGCATTGATTGTAAATCCACTCCGGATGCCACCACTTCCAGGACAGACCTTATGAATACACCGCTCTGGACTGCATTCTCCAGTTATGAGAGCAAACTCCTGCTGTCTCTCCCTCTCTCTGTCTGTTACTGGTGTTGGCCACTTCATAGCAGAACCCAGCACATCCAGTTTAGTCTTTATTTCAACTCCTAATGACAATGAGGTGCTGGATGGGTACACAAATGGCAGCACTGAGTAGGACACACATATGTGACAGTTCCCAGTGATCTCCCCCAACCAGCCTAAAGAGAAAAAAACATCTGTGGCAGGGAGTTAAGCCAAAGCTCCAGGTCCTGAGTTAGTAGCAGCTAATGCAGCCTCACCACAGCAGAACTCTGCCTTCTGGGATTTGCTGTCCCAGCTCTGTCACATGTAAACAAGACTCTGACAACTTCAGTAACTTCCAGAAATAACTTCAGTGAAACGTGTAAAATAGGGTTTTTTTTATATTTGCCTTGTAAATAAACCTCCTGTGTGATCAATGATCTGCATGTGCCCTTAACACTTGACATTTTTTAATCTTACATTAAAGCATAGCTGCCATTACACATTAATTTGTATTGTGGTCCTTCTGAAAAGCATGATTTGCAAAGGATCATAAGCATATTTTCTTTCCTCATAGATTTTTGGCATCCAGGCAGAAAATGTGCTCAGATAGTCTTTTGGATGTAATGAAAACCTCGTAGAATATAGTTTTGTACCTGACACCATTAATATTTTCATATTTGTCCTGTATGTCACTTTTTTTCACTAACTAATAGATCATTCTTATTATAGGCATTCCTTCACTATTGAGTTATCTGGAGAAAGACATGGTTAATATCAATGAACTCCTTGTGGAATATGAAAATATCCTGGGAGAGAAAGCAATGCAACACCTGGTAGGAAAATTGTTTTGCTTTTAAAAAATGAGACATATATCTCAGGGAGACAGAGAGCTTTGAGCAATGCTGAATCCACACTTATGTGCCTGTTTAAAAATCCTCTCTCATGCTATGTGTCTTTTTCTTCTCAGAGAGAATGGACACAGCCCAACATTTAAAATTATTCATTTTGTAATGCAAACATACTCCTGCTGCTAAGCTGCAGATTTCAAACCAGTTAACAAATTACAAAAATCCCTTTTCAGAAGACAGATTATTTGGAATTATCAGCTCTGATGTGCTGTTTAATTATGCATGCTTTTGTGCTAAGCATCTTTAAATATTAACGAGATATGTTTTTGCACTTATGACCTAAAGTAGATCTATGGTAAACTCACATGTCTGTTGGCAGTAAGTCATCACAGAGCTGCTGTACAGCAACATCCCTTTTTAGACTCAGAACTTGTCTGTTTTTTCTCTTCTGTATCACTGCCAGCACTATGGAAAAGGAATCAGGAAAATCACAACCCTGACAGAGAGCCCTTCTCAGCTGAATGGGGCTGAGATAATTCTTGCAATCACTTTCTATCTCACTCTCAACATGAGAAAGGAGCATCTGAAAGCTGCTGGGAGCACAGCCCCAGTGATGGGTGGGTGCAGCAGAGGCTGCATGGCAAAGAGAGGCAGCTGGCTGGGAAAGGAGGAGTGCTGGGCTGCCCTTGAGCCTTTGTCCCTAAGGAAGATATCGAGGTCTTATCTGGCCATAAGGTTCAGTCAAATCTGTGTTTTGGAGAGGAGAAAGCCTCCAAAAGAGATAAGAATTGCAAGAGAGAAGATACTGAGAATATCACATTACTCAAGATCTGATTGACTCCAGAGAGTGGGACAGCAGTAGGATCCTGGCCAGGATAAGCTGCACCTGATAGCCTGATGCTCTCAAATAAAATGCAGATTTCTAATGCCTCAGTGAATATCTGAACAGATGCCTGAGCTATCCAGACCAGATGGATTTTAATAGTATATCAATACGTTATTGATCTCATCACTTCCAGTTTAGTCAGATCATCTTCTACAATCATCAGGCCCAAAAGTTTCACCTGATTCCCCATGAAATAGAGTTTAGAACACTGGTGTACACAGACTGATTTTGGCAAAAGCAAGGAGAGGAATGCTTAAGCCCAAGCTTCTAGCAATAACATAGACATTGATGGGCTTGAAAGCCCTTCCGGTATAATTCCTGGACTGTGGGAATATGTTTCTGGTGTTGCTCTCATCAGACCCAGAAGAAACCTGAATGACAGTGGCTAGTGAGAGCTTCACTAGGGCCTGGGAGCTGGTAGAGTGTCACCCCTCTTTGGCCACAAGGCCTGTTACCTGCTGCCTGGTCACCCTGGACCCGCACACACACTCCATGGCTGCGAACCAGATCCTGTACGGAACCATAGCGCTGATGCAAAAACAATTTTAACATCTTTCGTTGGGCAGCTCCTCCCTGGACAAAGAGGGGAGGGAGGATGTGCAGGACACAAACCCCCTGTACTTGCTCTCCCTGGAAAGGCTGTCTCTGGAGCTCACCTCCCCATGTCAATGTCACTGCTCCGTGCCATGGTTTTATTCAGAGCTGCCCGATCACAAGATAAGATAAGCCATCCTTCCTTTGACAAAACCTGACAGCAACACATGCCTCACATATTAAAGCATGGCCCACTTTGCTGGCAGCAGATAGCATCTTCACTGCTCACAAATTGCTCATGTTGTTTAGAAGGTGCCTTGTCCTTACGAATGTTCTTGCCTGATATATTAAGCCAATACACAAGCTCATTACCTCCACTTCTTCCACGGAGCTTACCTATATCGAAAAGCTGTCACACAGCAAAGCATTAAACAAATACAGGGGCTGCCTGGTTATTGCTGTCTGTGGCACAGCAGGGCTTGCAGAGCAAGGCAAGGCAGGGCACTGGCTGTGCCAGCACTGCATGGGGTTGG
The DNA here is from genome assembly GCA_013397075.1 of Rhabdornis inornatus. Taxonomy (NCBI): domain Eukaryota; kingdom Metazoa; phylum Chordata; class Aves; order Passeriformes; family Rhabdornithidae; genus Rhabdornis; species Rhabdornis inornatus. The sequence goes on from VWZS01001478.1 coordinate 77,306, forward strand.
GTGCACAGTGGCAGTCGAGGTAGCACGGGCTTCTTTTAAAAGGTGTTCTCATTTTGGCTGAGTTAGGGTCAGTTTTCCTCTTAGTAGCTGTGCTTTAGATTTAGTATGAGAATAATGTTGATAAGAGACTGATGTTTTATTTGGTGCTAAGTAGTGACTATCTCAAGTCAAGGAATTTTCAGTGTTTCATATCCTGTCAGTGAGGAGCTGCACAAAAATCTGGGAGGGAGCACAGCTGGGACAGCTGACCTGAAACAGCCAAAGGGGTATTCCATACCATAGAGCATCATGTCCAGTATATTAACAGGGGGAGTTTGCTGGAAAGGGGGGGAAAATGCTGCTCAGGGATGAGCTGGTCTTCAGCCTGGAGGGGATGAGCAGTTGTATTGTGCATCGCTTGTTTCTTTTGGGTTTTATTACAGTGCTACTGATGATGGAGATGATTGTATTTTACTTTATTTCAATTAATAAATTTCTCTTCTATATCTCAGCCCACATTTTATCTTTTTTAGATTTTTCTCTCTATCCCACCAGAGAGGAGGGGAGTGGAGTGAGCATGCAATTGCAAAGTTCTTCATTTCCAGCTGGGTTGAACCACAGAACAGGGCAAGATTGAGCAGAGATAGGGCAGGAAATACTCCATCAGGGCATACAGGACTCAAGCATGTCATATGGCACTAAGGCAAGGCAGGAGATCAGTGATTTATTTAAGGTCCTGCAGGTAGTCTGTGGCAAAATGAGGAGAAAACCTGAATATCCTAAGTCTTCAAAGGATTATCTGTCCCTGAAAAACAACTTCTTCTTCCGTGTTAGACTGACCTCTCACCTTGGCATGGTCTCTGAGAGAGGAGCCTCCAGCACTCCCACTGTTGAAAGGATTCACTGGAAAATAAAAAAATGATGTGATGATCTGTTACATGGGTGTCTGATGACAAACAGCTTTTGTTTGTTCTCTGCTGCAACAGAAGAGTGGCTAACCACCAACACAGAAAGGAGGGAGGTGACGCAATAATGCAGCCCATTCCCTATCAATTCCCACAGGAAAGGGTGCAAATAGGTGCCTGAACTGGTCTGGAAGCACCAGCTTGCTCCCAACCATCCCTTTCCAGAGGTTTGTATGTGCACAGTGTTGTGGGGAATGTGGCCAGTGTGCAGGACACACACAGCACTCAGACTGACCTGGCTGGGTCAGAGAGGGACTTTTATGTCCTGGATAAGAGGAGGAAAAATGGACAGAAAAAACACAGAGAGACCCAGAGAAGAAAACAAGAATCTGCAATTCAAATCCATTCATCCCTGAGGGACTGGTGAAACAACTGCTTGCAATTGCATTAGTGCATTTTAATATGTTAACGGGCCCCCAGCTGCTGGTACCTGCCCTGGCAGCTGCAGTGTGGCCAGGGCCATTTCCTTCTGCAGCACAAGGTCAGACAGGTTTCTTCAAGAGGGTTAAAGCAAACAAACTTTAAATCACACAGCAACAGACTGGGAGAATACTCAAGGCCAGTTATGATTATCTCAGCTCTAGGGTGGCAATGGGCTTGCTGCATCAGGAGGGATTTTTCCTATGGATGCTATGAAGTGCACAGCACTGCTGCCAGCACTGCCTTCTCATCAAAAATTTGCTTACATAATTTACACCAGGTGTCATTGTAGGTAGAAAATATTGGTATGTTAAGGAAGTCATAACATTGGCAGATGCTGTTTTATGTAGTAATATGTGTGCTGAAGACAATAGGAGTATCTCCTATAAGTGACTACCACTCAACATGAATAATGGCTCCAAGGTCAGGCCCCTAATGAACAGTTGTCTAGCTGTGAATATATACACTTTTTCACTCTGTGATAGGCAACACTCTCAACCACCCAATTAGGTTGATCTGTGAAAATAATTATTCATTATCTGAAGTCTGAGAGTACAGAATTATGTATCTGAGCAGTGTGCCTCAGAGAAAAAGCATGTGAAATTTGAATGTCAGATAAGGTGATTGCATGATGAATGAAAAGAACGCACCACTACTCTCAGGACCTTCCCTGAGAGTGCATTGAATTCATCAAAAGGTCAGAGGAAAAAATCCAAAGTTTTTAGATCTTGTCCAAATCAAAGATTCACGTGCTTGTTTTATGAGGGATGTTACATTATGCATTACAATGCAATTTCTGATTTTAAATAAACACCAAACAAAAAATAAAGTATTTTTATTTTTCAGAAAAGTGAGTTTTCAGTTGTGTTCAAACCAGTTTTCTGAAAATCCTGAAACTTGGCAATTGCTACTTGTATGGGGTCTCCAAAATTACACAAGATTAATTCTATCTCACTTTTGCAGCTTCTGCAAAAGAGCTGTAGGCTGTTGCCACAACCCTCCCACTGTCTAGTCTCCCAGGAATTCCCAGTGGCACTCTTCCTTCACTGAAAGGTGATTGCCTGGCCCTAGAAGACTTCTACTGACAAGTGCCCTGGGAGGAGTGACATGGGCATAAGGAGCCAAGGCTGCTGGGAAGAGCTGAATGCTTCAAAAGCCTAAGGACATCAGCCATTTAGCACCAGAGGCAACTAAGGTAAATAAAAACACATGACATAATGCAATGACAAAGGTTAAAAGAAGGAAGAACAAGTAATAGGCAGAGGTAGTCTTGCTGTGAACCCTTTGTACCCCTTCAGATTGATTAGGACGGGCTTGTGAGAGAGCCCTACACAAAAGAAGGCATTACCAACCTCATATTCTTCCATTTCCATTCACTGAGACTGGCATTGGCTCTGTTCATTCTCCCAGACAGAACAGCATCTCCAAGAGTCTGCCCTGGGGAAAGGGAAGAGAAAGGAGAGTTAACAGATAGGCTGAATATTTCAACTGGCTACTGCAACAAGAGAAAAAAAAAAAGAGGATCTTGGAAAAGCCCATCAGAAGGCAGGCAGATCTGTGGAAATAGAAACAGATTCTCATCATATGGGAGGAGCATCTTTTTGTCTGAGTCTCTAGTTCCTATCTAATGCTGGGATGTTTTTCCTGGAGGCTGGATATGAATCTGAACTGAATCTCTAGATGCCAATTTGGAAAGAAACCTCAGTGTAAAATTGATTTGGCCTCAAGCTGCTTGCTTCAGGTCAACATGCCTGTGAAAAGAAGCTCCCTGAAACTCTCTGGATATTTGTCTTTTGTAGTGCCAAAGCTCTTCTCACCTCCAGCTCTGACACCACTGTTTTCCTTGCAGGTACCTGTCTGTGGACAGCTTGGCCTTTACCTGCACCTGATCCATCCTCTCCCAGGGAAGCCAATGATCCAGGGCACGCTCCACTGCGACAGCCATGTGCAGGAATTGTTAATGATGAGATGCAAAAGGCGTTTCCCCATTATACCCTTTCTCCTGTGCCAAGTTTTCCCTTGTTAATTAGGAGGAAAATTTCACAACTTCCCCACCATATAATTAAATCTCGCAATTAACATGTGCACTTAAGCCATCATTTTGAAACTGAGACTTATGCAGGGAAATCTACTTAAGGGAAAGCACCAGGATGGAGGGTGAAACTGTGACACTGTGCTAACGATCCAGAACACCAGTGGTTAAATGATAGGTCTCACTGACAGCACTCTGCCCATCTGACATGTGCAGGAAAGGGCACCGTGCTTATGGATGCTAATCCAACACAGCACCAATAAAAGGGGAGCAGGAGGGAGGGTGACAAAAGCAGAGGTAAATGCATTAAGTCTCAATTAGACTACTGACATGAGAGAGAGATGAGGTTAATATATTTTAGGAAGAAACCTTTCTGTGAGCAAGGGGTTGATCTCTGCAGGATGATGTGACAGAGGTGATGACAAGGGAGAAGGCAAGCACTTTTCATTCCATCAGACCCTGCTTGGAAGTGGTGGTTGGTCTCAGGGCTTCATGGCCTGCATTGGCACATCTCTTTGGTTTGCATCACCTTCCAGACACGGGCACTAGATAGATTTGGAAGAGCTGGACTCAACCACAGCATTGCTCTCTGTTTCTGTGATGCCACAATAGCTTGAGATGCCCAATGCACAGGTTTGCACCCCAGCTTCCACCTGGCTCAGACTCAGCATCTGGGGGAACACAGAGCATGATTTGGCTGCCCCACAAACATCCAAGCTCTGTATCTTCAGAGTGATTTTGCAGCATGGATATTTGTGCATATATTAGGCAGCACATGGCAAAATTCAGAAACCAGCACACAAACATCTTAGGGGAGGCTGCAAGTTTTTGCTGGGTAGTTACACAACAGCAGGCGAGCAGCTTTGGGTCTCATTTGGTGATTTGACATACATAACAATATAATTAAAACAAGCTCCAAAAAGGTAATTATTGTAGACTTAGTGGTATGCCATGCTGTAAGCTGGAAGAGAATAAAACCCAGCAGCTGACCACCCACCCACCTCAGCTCTTTCTATGCACAATGAGAAAAAGTTAATTGCATCTTTAACAGCAATCTATGTTAACATTTTAATTGCACTGACTGAATCTTATTCAGCAGCTACAGATTTCCTCATTCCAAAATAATCCTTATTCAATTAGCAAAGTACAGACAGTATCATGAAATAGTCACAGAAATCCATCACAGAAACAAAGCATGATTTCCTTTTATACCTCTTGACACTCACACACACACCACCACACTTATTAAGATGACATCCAGCATTCAGGCATAAAATCTTAAATTACAGAGTGATTGAGGCTTTTCAACTGATCCATAGAAGTATGCACTTAGCAAAATCTAAGGACAGGTAGAAGAGATGGATAACACCCAGTGCACTGCTGTTTCAAGGCAGGCATTGAGGCATGCAAAAATAAACATTTGCTGAGGTGAATGCAGTGTGCTATTTGTACAGTGCAACATGGCAACAAGCTCTAGTAATAAAAATATCTGCAGATTTAAGCCCAGAGGACTATATTGCATATCAATAGCAATAAAACCAGCAGAAATAAAATGTATTATTTATAGACCTATTTATAAAACCTAAATACTTCTCCAGTGGACCTACTTCTGCAGAATGAACTGTCTTCCTCCCCCTCCCTCCTTTAGCAGTTTGTGTGACAAGGTAGCAAAGAAATATACCATTAAGAAAGATCTTAAAGATCTTTGTGAAAGATAAAGAATAGGAATTAGGAAGAGATTCAACTCCCTTCTGCATAACTTTCCTAGTGATATGATCTGCATTTTCATTAAGCAGTCCCACTTTACACCTTTGGAAGTGGGATTGCAGGCAAACCGCAGGTCCATACCATACTCTCACTAGGAAGGTTGAGTCTGCCTAATAAAGTTGAACAGGATCTTTACCATTAATTTTGACAGCAGTTAACTGGATTATGACCAAGTCCTTTCCTTTCCTTTCCCTCTCCTTTCCTTTTTCTTCTCCCCAGTGTAAATCTTTTTTTTTATTCAATGAACACACTAAAATGCCAGCAAAGGGAAGGAAGGTATTTTCACTATCTCCTGTCACTCAGATCTCTCCTTAAAACACTCATGTTGTTTCAAATCTCACATTGCTTTTATCTCACTATCACTTATAAGACCATTACAAATAATAAATCCTTCCTGGGATGCCCCATTTCATGGACCAAAGCAATTCTCTGTTCACAGGAACAATTTTCCTTCCTTACATATATCCCCTAGAGCAAAACTGTGGGTGCTGGAGTTACTTTGCCAATGAAAAAAAAATTACCAGAGACTTAAAAGATTAGACTGAGGAAGGTAATGGATTATACTGAGGAACTCAATCACCTACATTTACTTGAAGAGCCTGAGTGTCTTCAGATCTGACCACAAGCTGCTGGGTAACACACTGAGTAATTTAAACAGTGGACAAAGGCCTGGAAACAGAACAACAGACTTCTGTTAATCAGCACTAACACGTTGTCCTGCTTGTTGCCTTTCTTACAGCCCCCAGCACAGAGCCCCTCCACGATGTGCCCCCCTCCAAGGGCAGCAGCAGCTCCCCACAGCCAGCCCATGTGAGTGGGAGGTGATGCCACAGAGATCAGAATCTTTGTCTGTTCTTGTTGCTACTTGTCCTTCCAATGAGAAATCCATGCATTCAGATTACTGCAAATGACTCAGAAATCTCTCTTCATCCCCTCACAGCTGCTGTGTAACTTGCACAGTCGTCCAGGTCTTTGCTGGATTTGACCACAGACTTCAAGCAAGTTTTGTCTGCTCTTTTCTTTTAATGTAATTATTTCAGAAGTATCAGACTGAGCTACCAAATCCTGTCTTCATTTTTCCATCCCTTCTGCTCTGGATGCTTTCAAATGAATTAACTGTAACTCTGGCCCTTACGATGCTGGTAAAGTAGTATGAGCAGTGAGTTAAATAAGATGGATTCAATCCTGCTGTTACTTACCTTGGTGAAAATCCAAAGGTTTTACTGTAAAATTGTTTGAGTTATAGCAGTGTGGGGAAAAAAAAACCAACCAAAAAAACACCCCACACAACAAAAAACTTAGGCTAGCAGCGGTAGAATTAGAACTTCATCTCCTTTGTCTTGACAAGTGAAGTCTGGTCTCCCTGTCACTTCAATTTCTTTTGAAATTCTGGACGTTGAGATCCAAAGCATGAGCAGACCTTGTGAGCAGAGGGACTGAAAGCTGGATAACCTGTTTTTTTACATCTGCATGAAATGCAATTTAATTCCACCTGTTTTGTACAAAGGAGACCAAAAGGTTTTTACATATAATTTTTCAAGACATACAGATTACTGGCCAAAAAACTTCACCAGATGTTTTCAATATATCTTTCCTGATGGAGATGTATCTTATTACATACAAATCTCACCTAGCTCTCCCACAGACTTGAAGCAGCCCATTTTTCTCCTAATGAGATAAAAGATCAGATTTCCTATGTCTTTCATAAATTTTCTTCCTAATTAAGTTCCTGTTAATGGGGTTGAGAAGGGCATCTTTATTTCCATCACACACATTTTTGCTTTTGTAGGATTTTTTGTTGTTGTTGTTACTTGGATTTCTCTGGCTTTGTGGATTTTTAGAGGGTTTTGTTGTTTGCTTTTTTCTCTTTTCCAATTTTGTAATTCCCTTGCCAGGCAGAAGTGTCAGTGCAAAAAACTGTGTGCCAGTTACCCAGTACCGTTTGGTTTTCTGGTCCATTCAAATTTGTTAGCTTTTTCTTTAACCTGGAGAGTGACAGAAATGACAAAAATTCTTTCTCACCAGCTGAGAGTGGGTGATGCTTTGGAGCCAGCCATGTAGCTGACAACAGTGCCACCCTGTGTCCCTGCAGGCTGGGGGACCCACTGAAAACTCATTTATTAAACCCTTCCCAGACACACCAGTTTCCTCCTCCTCTCCCACATCCACTAGCAGACTCCTTTTCTGATACTTCCTGGCAATTATTTACTTTCTGAGCCTCCTCTTTAACTTTCTGCCAGGAGATGAATTTATGGCTGCCTGGCAGAGTGCAGCCTTCAGAGCAGCACAAATAACCATTTGAATAAGGCACCTTTCCTGAAACAGTTTGGGTCTGTAGTTTGGATAGAAATGGTTTGATGAAGCTGCAAATCAATATTACTCTGTAAATTTTTAATGTTCACACCATGTGAAATGCTGTAAATAAAATAAGCTAACCACAATAGACTATTCTTTGTAGTTCATTTAAAAAAATGTCAGTTCAGCAGTATGGCTAACTACTCGCTGTAGATATGGCTTTAAAACTGTCTAGGCTAATACATCAAGACCAGAATTTGAATAACCTCTAGTGGCAGGCAATTTTTCAGAACTCCCAAATACTACAATAAGTAAAACTAGAATTATTTTCAAGTTATGTGCTAAAACAGACAGGTCAGAAAATAGGTAGAATGAGAACAAGATTCCTGCACTGGAATGTTTATTAGTCCAGCAAAGGGTTGTTAATAATTAGAGGTGAGCTCAGAGTGGAGAACTCAGATCTCAATTTCAACCCTGGCTACACACAGTTCTCCTGGGAGTTTGGAGCTGGGGGATTTCTCATGAAGTGGCCCCATTATAGGAGCGTGTACCATTTTTGTTACCTTGGATTCAGGCTTTAAAGGTTTTCTTTTTCAGTCCTAACCCATGATCTGCTTCCAGAGATATATTTTACAAGACGAGCAAGGGGTAATGGCTATAAACTGAAAGAGAGGATTTTTCAGTTGGATACAAGGAAGAAATCCTTTACTGTGAAGGTGCTGAGGCACTGGCACAGGTTGTCCAGAGAAGCTGTGGTTGTTCCACCCCTGGGAGTGTTCAAGGCCAGGCTGGATGTGGCTTTGAGCAACCTGTTTTGGTGGAAGGTGTCCCTGTCCATGGCTGAGGATTTGGAACTGGATGATCTTTAAGGTCCTTTCCAACCCAAACCATCTATGATTCTACAGTTGTATTAACCAGTACACAAAAGAGCAAAATAATAATCTAAGTGTATGTGACATCAAGACCTGCTTGAAAAAGAAAAACAAAACAAAACCAAAAACAAGCACAAAAAAAAAGGAAAAAAAAATAAAAAAGAAAAAAGAAAAAAAAAAAGGCAAGCAGCATAAAAAGCAAACATAAACAGCAACTTCAGCATAAAACCCCACCTTTTGTAACTTTGATTCTCAGCAGTGCCTTGCCCAGAGTATCTCGGTGGGAGATGTGTCACTATGGAGACAGATTGATGACATTTCCACCAGTGGTATGTTGCTGGCTGGTTTGATGGTCCAGTCACAGAGTTTGCCATGTGGGGGATATCGGTACAGTATTCAATCTTGCCCTGCTGGAAGAACGAGCAGTGCTTGGAAGCAAAACAAAAAAATATATATACAAAATATAAAATATAAATATACAAAAGCCTGGTATAGAAGAATGCATATAGAAGGTTGTATGCTGTTCTATATGAGCACCCTTCTAATTCAGCATCCACCTCACATCCTGCTCTCTTGGCTTTTCACAAGCGGAGGGGAAAGAGAGTGGCAAAGCAAAGCACAAAGATTTCCTTTAGCCTGAATTCCCTCTGGAAGGCAAACAAAGATTGGTTCATAATATTGACAAGCTGATCAGCAAAGTCCAAATCATAGTTTCTTTACTTGCATCCTAGCTCTGTTGTGAAGTTGCTGAATATTTCCTGGCACATCCTCACTCTCCTGTTGAAAAAAATGCACACTTCTATGTCCCAGGTTGGCCTCTGGATTGAAGTGAGTCCCATAGTTTCCATAGGATAATGTGACAGTTGAGGCAGCTGTGAAATGAGACCAGTTTGCTCAGGGTTTTATCCAGTCATGCATTGAAAACCTTCAAGGATAGCACAGCCTCTTCAGGTAACCTGTTGCTGTATTTTGCTCTCCCCAGTGGTTTATCCCCATGTCCAGGCTGAATTTTGTCTGTTTCAAATTATGCCCGTTGCATAAGTTAGCATGGCCTCTGTCCAGTCACAATATTAGGACCAAATTGCTGCTTTGGTCCCATTTCATAATTTTCCTGACAATTTTTCCTAATATCCCAGTGTTTTAGATAGTTAAATCCTCTGGAAATATCTTCCTATCTCAATTAGAATTATCTGTAGATACATTTTTTCAAGTCTTTATATATTTTAATACACAGTTACTAAAGGTGCTGAAGATATTCAACACTCCTTTATACTCTCACATTCCACTACCAAGCAGGATATTTATCAGTTGTTACACGTGACATCAGTTAAGATTCCCAAACCCTGAGAAGATGCTGTCTGTGTGTGAGACAGGTAGAAAAGGCAGCCCTGTACCTGGAGTGTGAGCAGGAGACAAGGTTCAGTCCTGAGCTCCATCACTGAGCAGACAGATGTCCTTACACAAACAACCCTGCTCTCACTTTCTCATATGTAAAAATAGGATTTTAATGCTTGGATTTTACCACAGGGGTGCAATTCATAACTTATGATACATTCCCCCAATAACATCAGGGGCTCTATACCTATGAGCACTGCAAAAAATATTTTCCTAACATATTATCTATTAAAGCTCCATAAATTGCATGTTTCAGAAGAAAGAGTAGGCTGAAAACCTGTTCATCTGATCCTGTTGTATTTTTCAAGCTGTCCAGGACATGGTCAGCCTGGGTCAATAGACCATCAGGAGAGTGATGACCTTGACAATGAAACTTTCTCCCAGGAAGAAAACAGATCCCCCAGTCTGCAGGGCATGGAGGATAAGGCAATATTTCACCTTCTGTCTCAGCTCAAGTCCTAGCTCAAACTAAAATCTCAAAGATCTTATTAAACTCACATTCAAAAAATGAAGGGACAGTATTTCCATGTTCTTCACACATATCTAAGCTTTTTTATTTTTTAATAAAACTTTTTACAGTATTTTAAGAGACAAAACAGGACATTGGTGAATAGGAATTGCTTCTTCTTCTCTCCAAAATATGAAATTAGTCAAAATCAATTTTTTTAATCTTTGATACATTAGATCACCAGATGATCCTCAGCTTTTTTTACTTCCCCCCCCACACAAATGCTTGGCAAAGGCTGATACTCCCTGAAGACCATACAAAACCAGTTGTTCAACAACTGGTAGCTGATAACTTGAGACTTCCATATCCTGGTGCCAGCTTAGTGACTAAAAATGAAAAGTCTAGGGATGAACCCTCTGTTCTACCTTATTCCTCCAGCACAGTCAGACACGGTTGGGATTATGATGGCTCTCAGATAGACACATATCCATGTAGGGTACAGGTAAGGGATAGATGTTGCTGGATATTCACTGTGAGCTCATCCCAAGCTTGAGGCATGTGAAGCTTGTTTGAAACTTTGGAAAGTAAAGGCCAGTGTCTAGGGATCATCTAGAGAAAAAGAAAAGCACAAACGGATAATGTAAGCCTGAATTTTTCATTATTCTAATCACATTTTTAAAACTTTATTATGACACGGAAAATTCTGATTTTATGTGTTGTACATCCAACTGGTAAAAGCTACCAAAATGAGTGTCAGGAAAGATCACCTTACTGCCAACATAGGATTGGACATTATAAAAATTGTAGTGGAGGAGTTAAATTAAGCTTAAAAGTCGTCGTAACAGGGACATCTTCCCAAATGTGAGTTATCCTGAAGTTTGTAGAAGAAAAGGTGGAATCAAATCAGAACACATTGAAGCTACAGCAGAACACAAACCAGAACTGCAGCACAAAATGCTTTTTGTGCTCATTCTGGCTTACCAGCCATCCTCCACGAGAAGAGTGGACAGCTCTTGAACACCCATCCATCGCTTGTGAACGCACACAAACATACACAAACACCTGGATTATTTTCAGAGCAAATTTTTCCTCTGTGAAACGCTCCTTAATAGGTTTCCCAAAAGGTTGCACTATTCCTTATAAGACTGGCTCTGTTTACTTGGCATTCAGGGCCATGTAGTTATTTGCTAATGTATAGATTTGTCACAACTAATAAATCTTTACAGCGTTATGGATGACATTATTATTTTTGATCAAGATTACAGCACTGGCTGGCTGATGTGGTTGATAGCAATGCTTGCAGGATATCACCTACTTCTTGAATATTAGCTCAAAAAAACCCCAGTGTAATTCAAAGCATGGATTCATTTAAATATTAATGGCACAATGATATTGATGGCAACAGTACTCCTGCAGAGGCTGCAAACCATGTTCTCCACACATGCATTCATAGCATTAGGCAGCTGAAAGAGCACTTGCTGGGGGCTGGATGCTGATTGTACTGCAGAAACATTGAGGTGCAGCTGCTTGTGGGAGGAGGTCTAGGGCAGGAGGGAAACTGTTTCACCTATAAGTGTGAATGTGAACACACAAATTGAGTTCCTACAGCAGAAGTGAAATAATTCACTTGCTGTTCTATGCTGGGGTGACATATAATGCTTAAAGAAAAAGACACTATATATTTCAAAAAAAGTAGTGTACAGCATAAATAGCATATGTGCCAAATGAATTCTATAATAAAGCAGATACAGCAGATTATATTTAATAATGTTTGACAATTCCCTATGCAGCTAATGGTTTGTTAGAAATTAGTCCCTAATGTTTTAGGGACTGCTGGCATTTACAGTAATTTGCTTTGTCTTAATTTACAATGTTTGTGAGCTGTGTGCTCTTTAGCTTGCTCCTTGCAGTTTTATGATCTTTCTTAGCTTGTTGGGATTTTGAATGTTGTTTTAACTCACTACTCTAATAACACAATGTTCATGGGAAGGATTTCATAAAATACCTTTTTAGGACTGCATTCCCTTTTTCCTCCCCATTACGCAATGAAAGCCCATTCTGCTCTGACATCCAAACTCCTGTGAGACCTACTTGTTGCCAAACATGTAACTTCTACTCCCAGATTTCATGGTATGAGCAAATAAATAGGGAATGCATTGTGCTGGGCACAAAAGGCGATTCAGATTGTACTGAGCATCCTGCACTTACAGATTCAAGCGACATAACAAACCCATTTTAGCCATAAGTACCCTTTCATCCAACTATTTAAATACTCCTCAAAAGCACACAAAGTTATTTTACATCTTTCTGAAAAGAATAACTAAAATCAGGACTACATCCATTGTCCAGGAGGATCAGTTAAGCCAATAAACGAATCCGTAAGCATTACTCACAATGGCTGACGCTCCACAGAGAACTGAACAACAGAAGTTCATTGCTTTTCTTCCAATTCTCCCAACTGTTCAAAATGAAAAGAAATTATTTCTTCCTACAAACTTTAGCTTGACTAAGAAATGTTGGACAAGCATGAGAGCATGGGATCCTCAAGTGTGGAACGAGGAGGGAGGGCAGGGGCTCAAAACAACAGGATGAGGCCACAGCTGCCGTAATACATCTAAAATAAAACCCAAGAAGTATTATTCTGTGCCACAAATTCCAGGTTTCTTAAAGGAGGGGAATTATTGCCTGTTTGTAGTCACAAAGGTGAAAGCCCAGTTTATCCTTGGGAACACTTTAGTCCTGCTCAGGTCTCCCTGCAGTGGTCTGCCAGAGAAATGGGGACAGACTCCAGATGGAGGACACTGCAGAATGCCAAAATGTTCCAGGACAGCAGCTATGCATGACCTCTGAGTGGTGAACCAATTATTTTAGGCCATAATTTAGAAAAGTCTGAAGTAGGCAATAGCAGGGTTGTTTTTCTTTTAAATCAGCATGGGCTTGTTGAGACCAAACCTTAGTCCCATTTTTAATCTGGAACACAGGTTTTTCTAACATTTACCAATATTATTTTCTCCTACTAGCTCAGCAGTGCTTGTAGCTGGAGCCAACACGCCTGAAAATAGAAATAGGCTAAATCTCAAGGGCTCAGAGCTTGCTTGCAGCCAACACTGCCACTGTGTAGTATTGGCAAAGGATAGGGAGTCTGGTCAAGCCCTGCAGACTTCCCATCGTCTCCTCAAGTCTCCCAGCAATAAGAATATTCATCATGAAACTCAGATCATTGGTAAAATGAAGATACAACCCTTTACTGCTGGTTTTTTGATTGTGCTGGTATTAATGATCGTGGCTTCTAGGAGGGGAGATAAATGAATGTCTCAGTGGGGCTAGAAAAATTTGAGTTTACTAACTATAGTGTAGAACAGTAACTCATTCTTCCATGAAATAGAAAGAAGGTCAGACACTGGCATGAATTAGTCCAATCCTGACTAAAACAAATATGTACAATGTTAAATAGCTGCCAAGAAAACAGGGAAAACATCAGATTTTGGCTTTGGATTTTTTTTTATTATTATTATTATTTTGGATTTTGCAGAGTTCACTATAAAAAAGAAAAAACTTGTTTCATACTTGAGGAAAAAAATAGGAAAAGTGCTTCTAGGTGCACATCCTCCTCCCTTCTCTGTGGGAAGGAGACCATTGCAATTTGTCAGGATGTGGCTGAGTTCAAAGTATTTGAGTGTGAAAGGTAGATGATCTTATGTATAGAGTGAATTTTCACAGGGGACACATTCCCAGGATATAAGTCAGACTAGCTGCCATCCCAAGCACAGTTTTGATCCACCTGCATATACATTTGAAAAGAGCCATGAAATTCATTCACATACTGAGCTGCTTCAAGGAAATGTATTTAAACGTGGTAACAGAGTGAAAGGTAGAAAGATCTGTCATCTGGAAAGGTGCTTATATCACAAATGGTGTCAGCTCAAAATGGCAAAATCTAGAAGGGGATAAAAAGTGCAGAAGAGATAAAGATGCCAGTCTCTCTCTCAGAGCAGTTGATGGCTGAGGGGAAAGTCCTGTTTGATTCTACTCCACGGACTTCTCCTTTCCCTCTGAGAATTGACATGATGTAATTAAGCACCAGTAACTCCCAAGACCCTGACTGTTTAAGTCACATATTTTCTATAATTGCTTATTTCCTTAGTGCTACCTGGACTGCAGCTCCAAGTCAGATCTTATTCAGCAATTCTCCTCCATCAGCTTTTTGTACAGAAGCCACCACAGTCCAGCTCTTTGATGTGTTTGGGGGGTAATGCATTTAATGAACAGTAGAAAAGGAAGTTGTCACTGTCTCAAAACCCCTTCAAGATAGTTCTTTTTCAAAGTCCATATCTCCAGGGAACACCAGTGTCTCTCAATCTCTTCCTAACTATAACCCTAATTTGAAGCACTAAACATTTATTTTAGTAAACCTGCTAAAAGATGACAGGAAAATTAAATCCCTGCCAGTGTCACTGGGGCAGCACAATTATCAAGGCTGTACCTGGACTTACGCAAAGAAAGCTCAGCTAAGCTTTCTGAAGGATACCACTGGTGTTTAGTTTTCACTTCCCAGGGTCTATCACACCATCTTGATGCTCAAAGACCTTAATTCATCTTGCTGCCATATCCACCCATCACCTACGAGGCGCTTTTCGAATGAGGTTCATCCTGCCTGCTAGCATAACACAGTCATCATCTGCCCTGTCATCTGAAAAATATAAATGTTTCATGCTCCACTAATAAATCTGCTACAATATTTGCTGTTGCTTGTGCAATCCAGGGCCCTGTTTCATGGAATATTTATAAATCACCTGCCTGATGATAATGTTCATTGCTAATTGTTAGCATCATCCTGCCTCCCGCCCCAGTATGCAGGGCAAGAGAGGTTCTCCAGCGTGGATCTGAGCTGTCTCTCTTCCCACTGCCTTTCCCACCACAGCAGTGTGGAAGAGGGGAAGCTTACCATGTGTGGAGAAAAGCAACATCAAAACCATTTTGCTTGATTTCACATTTGACAAGAGAAACTGCAGGAGGAAGATTGCAGAAGAAAACTGTGTGGGAAAGCTACACTTTATCATCCTCCACACCTTTCTTCCACCTGGGTGCTGCCTTTAAATGGTCCTAAAAAGCCAATTGCACCACCTTACATATTTTTCTTTGTTCTGTGTATATATTTTTTTCTGTCCAAAAACCCATGGTTTGAGTGTTTGCAGGAAAAAACAGGTCATGGGAAGTCACTGCTTGCCAAAGAGAGCTTTGGTTCAAGTAAGTCTCTTTCAAAAGCTGAAATACTGGGAAAGCTGGGACAGTGAAGGGATAGAATTATGGTCACCTGTTTCATTTTGTATTTTGGCCAAAACTGGAGAAATCCCCTGCGCTCTTGGATTATGTGAAGTAAAGAGGTGGATTTTCCTTTCTTGGAAGTGGAGAGAAGAGCTTGAGGGAACAGGAGAGCACATGAACACACATCATACATATTTCTGTGGCATCCAGACACTTCAGCCAGTATAGAGTTCTTTGGCCTTAATACTGTAGCTGAAAACCTTTGATTTCTTCCTGAATTGCTTAGACCCAAAATGAGCAAGACAGGCAGGAAAAGGGAGTTTTCTCCCTGGATTACAAAAGAGATGTCAGGATCCTGAGCAGTCAACTTCCCATGCACATTATTGCCTAGTATTTCATGAAATAAAAACTTAGGCTGAGCAATGACCTGAGCTGAAGCCAAGCAAGGGCTGTGAGCAGCTTCCCATGGATGGGCAAATCAGAAAATGTGCCCCAAGAACTTTGGAGAAGTCTCTGCTGGTGCAAGCAGGTAGTACCTGGTATCCTCACTCATGCTTCCAAACTACACCTCCTGTTTTCACAGAAATTGTCAGACCCCAGTATCTTTAACAACCTCCACACTGGCTGAAATCCATCCAAAATCTGGTTAAAATTGGGTAGCAGAGTCCATCAGGGAGGCAGGAGCAATACAATAAATACCATTTCCTAGAGAAAACCAGATCAAAAAAGAGCCTGCAACTCTCAGTCCCTCCTTCCTTTTGACCAAATCGATGCATCCCTTGGTAGAGCTGAGTATTGATCTGTTTTATGCAAACAATGGAGTTTGAAGCTTTAGATTTATGCTCCTTGCCCAAAGACAAGCTCATGTCTGAAAGAGCACGAGTTTGTGCACTGCCTAATGACTCTTGCTCAATCACTAATCATCCCAGTTCTTAAAGATTTTTAAGTCAACTATTGACCTATATTATTCTGCCTTGAAAAAAATGTTATAAGCTGTACAACAAATTAGGGCAAAAAAGCCTAATCAAGACTGGTCTCAAACCTCCAAATCTTCCCATTAAGAGCTGCTTCTATTTCCTATTACACATTGTTTTGAGTAAAGGATGTTTATGAGATATTAGGCTTTTTATCGGTTTCTCCTCCATTTTAATTTTCATTGTTGCACATTTGAGTGATAAAAGATCATGAACCCTTTTTCCCAAGTTATTTATTAACACACATTATAAAGGGGAATTGAGGGGAAATGATGTGAAACTAAATGGCCCAGATTTTTTCTTCCAGCAGGACCTGCACTGGAATCTATTTTTCACTACGACAGGCGGTACACAGCCAACACTCACACAGACATCAGGAAAATTCAGGCACAAAAGTGACAAAAGACTACTGAATCCATCATTATTTTTCCACTTCGCCTAGCTAACTCAAAAATCACTGGCTGCTCACTTAAAAGTCAACACAGCTGCAAAATGACGCAAATACCATTAGCGACAAGATGACATTTCTTCCATTCATTCATTTATTTATTTTCAAAGAGAAGGTTTGGCATGCTACAAAATCAGGCTACAGGTGCAATGAGCTGATGCTGCATCTCACAGGCTCTAGGATGGGGAGACACTGGCAATGTAGAGTGAGTTGCTGCACTGTTAGGAGATGGTTAAACTGGGAAAAATGTATCTACAAGTATTTCATACTGAGGTGTTTTTAATTCTTTTTACTGGAAGTGTTCTCTGATAACTATGAGCCTTTGTTTTAGGAAATTTTTATAACTGTGTAGTATAGTGATGTGTGTTTGGATCTCTTAAAGTGTCAATTGGCTGTTTTGTGGCTGTTCTAAAAAGCATTTAGTGAAATAGAATTTTCTTGTCTGTGTTATAGGATCTTTTGTTTAAATATATATACATCCATATATTTCCAGTGCTTATTTTGTATTTGCATTTACATCAGCTTTTGCTGTTGTGGACATGTAGATCCATACTTCCTAGGACTACCTCTGTGATGGAAATACACCTCTATGTGCTAAACTGGTTCTCACTTTTATTTTGACTACAATCAAGCTGGAATGGTTGAGAATGCTGTCATGAAATGGAATTCTGTATTTTACAAGATGCATTTGGCATACCATTACCAGAAAATTGCTCAAACTTTAAAAAACAAGAAAACCTGACTTCTCATTTTTCTATCTTGCTAAGTGCCGTAACTCAACCCAGAAAAAATCATGCTTTCCAAGAAGATTTATTCTGAAGCAGTTCAAGTTGTTTGAAACAGCTTTGATTAGGAAGCAGTAGCATTCCTGAAGGTATATCTCTTAAAACAAAAGAAAGTGACATGAAGATTATGGAATTTGGCAAAAGTGCTGAAAGAGTCTCCAAGATTCCTCTGCAGGAATTTTTCTGTTCCTGGAAAATTTCTGTGACTTTGCTGTCTTACACTCCTACTTCCCTCTGAGTTGTAATGAATTTCTGATCATTTCCGTTCAATGCTCTGTGTACTCCCTCTGACTAGAACAGAAGAATTCAAGGTCTCAGAACAGTTGCTTCTGGCTACTAATGGGTTACATTTTTCAGAAAGCCAGGTGAAGGCAGGATGAATTTTTCTCTACCTCCTCCCTGTTATGAGCTCCCCGAACAAAGATGAGGGTAACCCAGGATCCTGTTTACATCCCTTGGGGTGGATTAGAGAGAAGCGACTCTGAATGATCAGTGTTTGCAAATATATTTGTGTAGGGTTTACTTTAGAACCATTTAGTTGCAATGGAGAGCAGGTATGCAGCCATTTTGGTTATTATTATCTACATTAATATAGCAATACTAAAGCATCAAAATAACACTTAGGAAAACATACAAGGAAAAGAAAGAGAAGGGAAGAAAGGATAAGGTTAGAAAAGACCTCACCGCCTGTGAGATGAGACTTGATAGTTGCAATTTCAATGTCTGTTGGTTGAAGTGGTGACCACAGTCTTGTCAACCTGGTGGAGAAAGTCAACAAAACACCAAAATTCCATGGGGTTTATATTAGGCTTGGGCTGGGTGGCTTAGAACTGGGAGTGCAAAGACTTCCAGGAAACCCACTGCACAATTTCTCTACTAATAATCAGTCTTTTGTGTTAATGATGAAAAATAACAGGGGATAAACAACCAAACCCAAATGGAGAAAGCCTGGTGAAACAGATGAAGTGTACGCATTGTGTTTTGAATTCATTCCACAGTACTCCCCACACACAGATTCCAACTGGGAGATGTCTGACCACCCTTGTAAAGATAGAGCTGCTAGTACATGCCATGCTGCATAGAAAACAGAGTGTTAATGGTGTAGCTGCTGGCACCAACCACCCTCAGCTTCTTGAAACGTCCACACAGCACAGAACTGCCACTGGCTTCAAAAGCATCCTTTCTGATTTTCCAAGGCCAGGTCACATTCCCACTGTCTGAGCAGCTGCATTGCATGTCAGTCTCACACATGAAATGGCAAAATCAAGCAGTCAGATGTCACATCTCAGCACTACAAAACCATTCATCATTATCAGCAAATGCAAATATGGAGACTTGAAAGGAGAGACGAGCCTGAAGCCTTTTTCTAAAAATCAAGATTATTCATTGGAAGACCCCTCCCCCCCAGCAAATTGTGCCTTACTCAATATATTGACCTTGGATGGATAGATGAATCTCTTAGTGCTCTCATAAGCTTCATTTACATTTCAGTAGGCGTTAAACAATTAAGCCATTTTGGGATACAACTCTGCACATTATTTATGTGTCTATCAGTGTCCTTCCACAGCAAAATTCTAAGACTCAACGAAAATAAATAAGACCCACGAGATAAGAAAAATCCATACCACGTTTTTAAAATTCACTCTAAGGTACAGAAAATACTTTTGGTTCATCCTGAGCATAGCAGGATTTCTGAATGCAGTGGAAAAGAGGCTGAGTGAGTAAAATATATTTTCAGATTTCATGAGGGAAATTATTGCAATAAAGTAAGAGTTTTGTAGGTGCTATTCTATAATCCTACTGGTAATTTCAACTCACTAAAAAAGTTTATTTGCTAGCATCTTATATGATTGCAGTGAATCAAGTGATCAGGATCCACACAGATGCAGCTTCAGAGCTAGCCTGGGCAGAGACACACATGCAGTGTTTGGGAACGTGCACCCAGAAGGCAGAAGCTTGGCCAGAAGAGCAGAAGATACACAGTGCCTGGGGACTTGGTGTTGAACCTGTCATATGCATAGTCTCAAACACAAAAATATTTTCATATTTCCTTAACTGAGATGACACAAAGTACTGCTTTCACTTGACGTTCAGGGGTCAGTTCAGGCACAGACATAAAAGAAATGGTCCCTAGAATGCACTGCTTGTATCAGCAATCCTCTTTGGCATTAGGAAAGCAGCCTTGGAGATGATGTGTTGCCTGACTTTAATCCAATAACTCTATTGAATTTGTTGTTTGACCTTTTCTTTCCTTTGGATGGCATCATCCATGGAGTAGTATATCATCATCATCATCCTCACTGAAATGATGCATTTCACTAATAGATCATTAGAAAGAAAGCTCACTCTGAAGATATACGGGTACAATAGATCACGACAGAAAAGGGCGTACTGTTGATGTACTACCCAAAAGATGGCAGAGTCCAACAAGAAGAAGGTCCAAGAGGAAGCGTGTTTAATTGAGAAAGGATGACTGCACCAAAATAAAAAGCCTTTAATACTTCCTTACTTGCATTAATGAAATCAGTCACGGTGGATACTTAACGCTTCTTGCTTCTCTCAGCATGAAAGAACCAAAAAATTAATCTCTTTTTTCCATCCTGTTGCACATTCTGGTCCTTGCACATTAATGCATGGGGACCTGTGGCTCTTCATCAGTTCAGAGCTGTTTTATAGGCTCGGCCATGCAGTGCAGCAAGCAGGATGGCACTGCCAGGGCAGGAAGCAATGCACAGCACAAGTCCTTAATGGGAAGGACAAGAAAATCCAGTGGGTCAAAGACATCTAAAATGAACTGCCCTACAGGAGAGCTACATGTGAACCTCTGCAGTGCAATTAATGCTGTGACCACATATGTTCCTGCCACTAACAATTGCCAAATCCCTGCCTTCTCTGAGGCTCCAGGTATGTATATCCTAGCTCATGGTCACCTGAAGATTTTGTCACACTGGAGGGTCAGAAGTGTTAAGAACCATTGCAAGTGAGGAGTTATTTGACTTTGTCTGTATGCATTGCTTTTTTGCTCATCTCCATCTCATCTTTCTCAATATGTCCCCAAAAGCTAGCTTCAACTTGACTAAGATCTGTATTTTTGTCACAATTTCCTGAAAAATTTTTCTAACATGTTGTTGCCTTGCGTGTTTCCAGACAGCCATTTATACATGGAAAGCTGTATCCAAAAGACACATCCTGAAATTTTCCCTGCAAAACCTCTCCCTTGCATGTTGAGCCCATCTGCCTCTTTCAGCATTACACGTGGGTTTGGAAGCAGAAGGGTTTTGGTGCCCATCCTAAAAGCCTTCACATTGGATGTGAGAGTCTCCCCGCTGTCATTAGCTCTTTGCCTGATTAATTATCTCCTCCACGCTGGAGATGGGCACCTGCAGTGCAGCATGGGGACGGTGCTCAGACTGTGCCACTCCTCCAGCCCCTCTGCTGCCATCAGTAATTTCACTCCCTGTCGTCAACAAGCATATCAGAAAAGTAAAACACAATTAATCGTGGTGCCAAATAGTAGCTTAATGCTTAATTGCACAATTCACAATGAGGTCACAATTACTGGGCGATCAGATAAGCTTTCACAGATGTATTATATAATCCATGAGTTTAATTCCTCCAGAGGTAGTCAGAAAATTACTGTTCATTAACAAAGTGGTTCCATTACCCGAAAACATATTTAAATTATCATTTTCTCCATTCTGGAAATAATGCCATTTCGTCTTCAAAGGATAAATATACTTTAAAGAAAAGCTTCAGCTGGAAGATAGTGTCCCTGATAAATCTAATGTCAGACGTTTAATGTGTCGATTTTTTTTCCCCACATATAACAAAGACAAGATAAAGCTATTTTGAGCCAAATCAGTTCATACCTCATGGAGTATAAAGGCAACTTGTAGAGATTTGCACTGTTGTCCCACTCATGGTCACAAGGAAATTCTACAGATTTTTCTGTGGCATGTCCCCCAGGAACCTAGGCAGTGACTTAGGTAAGGGGCCAGGTTCAAGCACAAAGGGTCAAATGTATTTTTCTTTACCTCGAAACCTTTTAAAAATGATTTACTGCCTGACTGTATGGGACATGAAAGGATAATGCTGTTTTCAACACTCAAACAAATGACATACTGGAACTGACATTTTTTTATATACATTTATGCATCTTGATGCAGCTGTCTCCCCAAGCTGACAAAACTCCCGTGGAAACAAATGGGACTTTTACCTGAAAGTGACTGCAGGATTGGCCCCTCATTTACCATTGTTAAAATATATCAACTCTGAAAATCCAGAATTACTTCACAGAAGTAATGAAGACATCCAACTATTTCACCAATTTTAAGAAGTACTAAATCATGTAAATGATTTCAGAATACATCTTTAGTTATCCTTAATGCTTTCTCATTTCTCTCTCTGACTGAAATATTATAGAAATCCATTGAAGAATAATAATTGTCACATTTGATGTACATTTTTATTAACAGTACTATAAAAATTCAATTATGTAGCAAAGGGTGACAAAAAATTTCCTTTAAATTATGCAGTAAACAAAGCACTCTAAAAAAATAATCATTTGCTCATGTCATATGTTTAAAATCTCAGCTCCATTGGCTGAGGAATTTAAACTAATTCTCTGTGTCTGGAAGCAGATTTCCCCTTTTCTCTCCCCCTGCTCCCATTGGGGATTGGAACTAGATGATCTTTAGGGTCCCTTCCAACTTAAGCCTTTCTATGATTCTGTGATTATCCAAATGCTTTCCTAGGGAAGGTTTATTTAGCCAACAATCTGTGCCTTCCAGATGTGGTGTTTCCTCTGTCCACTCTGAAAATTCCCATAGCTGACATTCACCACGGAGGGAGAACATAGCTGTACAGATGGATTAATAACAAAATCAAGATGCAATAGCTCCCACAAACTGTTTCTCCACTGATAAATTTAGTAGAAACCACTGGCCAAAGATAGTCTGCTAGTTGGTAGTTATCAGTAATGTCATTACTTGGGGGGATACTGAAATATTCCTCTGGACTGTGTTTAAATGGTTCTGCCTCTGGCATACAGATATGTGAAACCATTTTACCTTGCACAACAGGAGATGATCTAGCATAAAATTATCGATTTTTACGCTTATCATGCAGAACTAGATGGCTGCTGTCTTCATTTGGATGCACAGCAGAGCAGTAAGCAGTCTCCTTCCTTGTCTTGTCAAACCAGGGCTCCACCACACAGAAAAAGGATGCTGATCTGAATTCCTCCATGTCCCTGTAAGCAAATAAGTAAGTGTAAAGGGAAAGGTAGAGATAAACCTAGGTTTTGCAATCAAGTGGGAGGAGGAAATCTGCTACTCTGTCAGTATGTAGGCATATTTTTTAAAATTTGATTTTAATTTTTCACTTTCTCACAACAAAAGAAGGGGGGACCTGTGAGCTGGAGTCTGTGGTCATTGCTGGTCCTGTCCCATGGCCAGGCAGTAGCACCCTCCTTCTCCTTCTCCTTCCAAAGGAGATGACTACTGGGGAAACTCAGTCCTGATTGATGACCAGTGTACTTTAGACACAGGTGTAAAAGGGTCAGCTTTTCACTTCATGTATCTTTATCTAACAAATAAACAGAACTGGTTTCTGCAGGTTTCCCCTCAGCCCCTGGGTTTTGAGGGAGGAGTGCTATTGCTCCAGGAGCCCCAACAGCAATGACAGGAGCATCAGTCTTCAACCTGCAGCTGATTTTTTCCCTCTCACTGTCTTTGGTGGTGACACCTGGCACCACTGTCCCCAGCACAGCCCTGCTCCCTCATGTGACAGGCTGCACCCAGGCAATGGCTTGGCACAACCCATAAGCACCCCTAAAAACCTCTTTAGGGTAGAGCTGCAGTTTTATTTCTTTTAAAGTCTTGTCTGTGTACTCCAACCTAGAATCCTGAAGGGATTGACACAGGATTGACCCTGAAGCTAGCAGCAGAATAAAGTTCCATAAAGCCACTTTCCTTCAACCTCTGTATGTCTATGCACAAACTCACAGAAGACACAGACTGCCAGCAGTTTCCCACTGCTCCATGCCTCCCTTTCAGCCTTGTCTACCTTTGGATTTATCCTCCAGCATCCCCCTCCCTGGGGTGAGCACCTGCTGCAGGCAGAGATGTTCACCCAGACCCAGCTTCATCTGCAGGCCCCGAGCGTGCTGCACGAAAATAATTAACACACATAACAAGGAATGGGAGGGGAGAATAAATTATATGCAAATTTAGTCAAGGAGCTTCACAGAACTAATTAAATTGGATAGGAAAGCTGACAGTACAACAGCCACAGAGACTTTTCCCCCTTCTGCTCACTAGAAAAAATCTTGGTTAGATGGGCTTAATATAGCCCGGTGCAGAGCAGCCAGCTATAGGTTTGGACTTAAAAGTCACGTTTACCATGGACAAAACTCATGTACATGAAGCTTATTTAATGTGTGTGTATGGGGAGATTATTTAAAACAGTTAAAAGCAGAAGGCACAGAAGGTGCCTGCATACCTCTATTAGCAAAAGCCAGTCATAGCTGGCAGCACAGATGGAAAAACACCTCTAATAAGATATTGTCACTGCACAGGAAGGGCTGGAAATAACCAGTGGCAATTGTCTTTGTAAACCAAAAATGAGGGCAGAAGAAGAATAAATATCAATATTCAGAGACACAAAAGAAAATTTCCCCACTCACAAAGTTTCTTAATCTCATCAGCAAAGCCCAGTTTTAACACAGTGGTGGGGGCAGAAGAGATCCATTCCCAGACCCTGTTTTCACCATGTGCCATCACACATCCTGTGTCACAGCTCCACTTACAGGGTGCAGCTGGGGATTGGTGAATCCTTGCACAGCCGCTCCAGCCTGGCTGCTTTGGGAATCAGTGTGCACCATGATCCTGCCTCCAGGACCTTTTTCTGGTTAAATACCAGTTCTTTGGAGTTCTTACAGAGCTGGTTTCAGTCTTGGCTAGGAATTACATAAACTCCTGGAACCTGAGATGACCTGCCCAGGTGCAAAACTTGGGTGCTAGCAGGGATGCATGAGCTCTGGTGTAGGGTCAGAAGAGATCTGCAGCACCTGAAGGATGCTGTGAATCGATCTCCCTTCCTCACCTGAAAAAATCAAGGCAATGGCATTTTCTTACCTTGTAGAAACACTGAGAGGAGGATGCTAACAAAGATTATGAGGTGCTCAGAGTATGAAGCAGCAAGTGCTATAAAAACACCTTTAAAAGACTAATGTGTGACCTGCTTCTTGCATTGTGACAGGGCCATGCACAGCCAGCTTTTTAATGAAAGGGTCATTGCAGGGGGCTGAATTTTCCTGCACAGGCTTTGAGTTTCACACTGGTGAGGATGGAGTGGCACACAGGTGGCTGACTGAGCTGGGCTCACCAACTGAGAAGTGTATCAATTATTGTACCAGGGGAATGTGGGAAATCTCATGCTATAGACTGAAAGAGGAGGCTGTGGAGGCTGCTATTTTCACTTTCCCAAGGCCTGTGACTGCCTGACATAAAGACAGCTTCCCTGCCTTTAAGTCTCCTGTGGAAAGCCTTCCCTCTGTGGTGAGTTTTCAAATTCCCGTTAATAAGTTAAATCCTGTCAGGCTCGTCTGCTCACCTCACTTCTTCCCTTCACATTCATCCATATCCTGCAGCACTTTGGGTGCCTTCAGTGTAAGCCAGAGGTGCCCAGCCATGGCTCCTTGGCTTGTGCCATACAGGGAGCCAAGGACAGCTTTCAGAGACACCACCTTTCTGAACTCCACATGGACATTTTCAGAACTGGATATCCTAGAAGAAATGGGAAGATCTTTGCAGTCAGTCTTTGTGTTACATGACATGAGACCTGTCACTTTGCCTTTCAGTTCCTTTCAGTTTCCCTGACAGAAGGATGGAAAGAATAATCATGAGAACTCCTCTACATGACCAGTGAGTTCCTTCTAAGTGCATCCCTAACACAGCACCATTCAACTCAGTACCTCTCCAGGAGTGAACAAAACCAGCATTTTCACTCCTCATCCCAATAACCTTCTCACTGAGACAGCAAGAGAAAGTCAGTTTGAAAATTTTAATTTTATTTTAGAAATGCTTGGCACCAAGCAGAAGTCAAAGAAAGAAAGATAAAGCTCTTCTTGGAGTTATCTCTCTTTTTTCCCATTCCTATCATCTTCTAATCAAACCAGCATGAGATATCAAGCAATTACAATGCTATTTGCTCCCTGCTGGATACAACGATTAGCCTAAGATATCTAATGAAAGGAATTAAATTCTACATGTTTTATAGCAAATAGCTTTAATTTTAATTACAAATCCCAAATACATCATCTTCAATAATGATCAGCCCATCACATCTGCTAGGGGCTGATGAAGATTTGCCTTTTGTACGGTTTGGACTGAAAACTAAACCAGATCCTCCCACACAAGAGCCCTAGTGGACAATGGAAATTAGGGTACAGCAAGGATCAGAGCCCACAAAATCCCTGCAGAATCTCCCAGAGACTTAGGCTGTTACCAGAAGGCTCTTCCTCTGCAGCTGTGAGAAGCATCCTTATACATCAGATTGGGGTTTGGGGATGTATTTCACTGCTGAGTGGCTGTTACAGCTCCCATTTGGACTCCATCCACGTAGTCCATTATATCTGCAACTAAAGCTCATTTTAGCAATTGTATTATGCCAGGTATCTGTCCCTGAGCACAAGGCACCCCTTGGCATGCAGACAGCAGTCCATTAAGAGCAGGAGAGGGCTCAGGGCAGCTCATCTCCCAAGCCTCCCCCCTCTGCCTAGATGGGAATTGGAGGTAGTGAAAGGTGAGGAACAGCCCAGATGTTTCTCTAATGCTCAGCTAAATTCTGTCTGCCACAGTTGTCTGTGAGCCCATCAGCCTCTGCTCAAGAGCCCACAGCAGGGCCCACAAAGTGTCTCCAGGTCCATGCTGATGACTTTGGATTCCCTGTCCCAGGAAGTAAAAAAGTCTCTGATGGACCTTGCTCTGTCCTGATCCAGTTTTGCTTTTGTTCTGAAATCTTTGCAGGTAGTTTTTATTACCCATTACATGCCTAGCAGTAATGGCCAAACAACACATGTCCCTTCTGAAGGGAAAACAGTACTTTTCTAAGTCATTCACACACTTCTGAAAGTTTTACGTTAGAACAGTTTGGGAAAATGGGTAAAGTCTCCTACTCAAAGTTGTCTTTTTCTTCTTTGAGCACAGAAACAACTAAAAAGAAAGCAAAATGTGGATCTCTGTGGATGAAAATCAGGCTGTGTTTTTGTGATAAGATCTATGTAAATGCTCTATTGCTTTTTCTGGTTTTGTACTTTTATTCCAATATATTTCAGTGAAATAACTTAGTGAAAATAAGCTGTGTTTGGGTCAATACATAGATGAAATTTTTATTTTTCCCACAATTTGAATAGAAGCATCACAGAAAGACTGAGCTTTAATTGCTGGGGTAGATTCACCATTTCCCTCCAACTCTCCTGTTCCATGTTGGCTAAATCCCAGAGAAGTGTACTACAGTAGAAAAAGCCCAAAGCAAATACCTCCTGCCTGACAGCTACAGAGACACGAACACCTGGGGGCTTGTGGCTCTGCCCCATCCTGCAGACATCCCTGGTTCTCATGGGCATCACTGAGCAGCCCTCTGACCCCCGATGGCTGCGAAAGACTGAGTGCTCCTGCTACTTCTTAAAGACCTTGTAATATACTGGGTGATCACTCCATGTTCATGGCATTGTAGCTGACCTTCATTTTCATGTTATGATACCTCTTATTCCCACGGGCCTCCTAACTTCTTGCAGGGGCTACAATTTATACCTGTCACTTACTCACAGACACCCCTGAGAGAGCTGCTGTTGCACAGGCTTGCATTTTCAATTCCATTTGTTGCTCAGAAGTAGCAGGAAATAAGAAATAAGGGTGAATCCTGGTTTCTGTGCATCCCACATAACGCCACCAGATCTCCCCGTTCCACCAGTGAGTTTTGCCTCTCTGGCTGTGGGGCTGCCTGACCACACACAGATCTCAGACACTGCTGCTATCCCAGAGACAGGCAACAGTAATCCATCATCCCTAATCTTTGTGCTGCACATCCACACTCCATCCACACTGATTTGTCTCCTCCAGCATCCCAGTATAACTAATAACACAGGCATTTATAACAGCGGTATCACGCTGTGTTCCCCATCTCGCTCCATAATTCATACACGGTGATTTATTTGCTGTGGACACAACTAGAAAACACATTTGCTGCTTCCCTCCCCTCCTACGTGCAGTGTAACATCACTGAGGGCTGTGGATACAGTGCAGGGGCAGCCAGGTCAGGGAAGCATCCCCATGGCACAGCCCCAGGCCAGCTCAGCTCAGGGTCAGGAGCCAGGCAGCTGATCGGTGTCACACTGCACCAAACAGCTCTACTGGGATTTGGCGTCTTCTCTTTGAATTCTGGGCAAAAGCTGGACTGGTCTGGAACTTTGTACTGCAGTGATCTGCTGGCTGGGACAACAGATTGTCAAAAGAACCAAAATGTCAAGAGGTAGAAATGGTGTGTTGGAGGGAACTTCAGGAGATCCTCTGGAGAGGACTGTTGTCGAAAAGAGATTCACCAGTGTCTGAAAATCCTGCATGAAATATTTGCTTTGCCCATATTTGAACCTCTTCTGCAAAAGAGACTCCACAGGTCCCAGCAGCCTGTTGAGGTGCTTTTCCCTCCCTCCATTTAACACAATTCCTTTTTCTATTTTGTCTGGTTGTGTGTAGTGGCCATGGGCAACAGCTAGCCACTATTACGAATATACCATGTTTATATACATTATATACAATATGTGTATTTCATGCAGTGAAACAGTTAGGACCTAATAATTTCCTCCTCTTTTCTAAGCTTTCTCTTGTCCTGCCTTTGTCCCAACACCCCTGGTGGGTGTACACCTGCAGATTTCAGTGTGCTGGGAAACATTACCCAGTACCTCACTACAGTGATGCAGGGTGACACAGAGGTAACACAACAGCCATAACTCAGGAGATGAAACACAGCAAAAGGACTATAGGGCCAGCTCTTGTCTACCTCAAGCCTTTCTTGGGAATTCCTGGTTGAGGAAATCACCACAAGATCTACATATAAGGCTGGCTCCACAGCCAGGGCTCTGGAGTGGGATCTCTGCAGGTTCAGAGCAAGGAACTGACCCTCATCTCCTGCATCCCCTATCTGGGAATATCAGCTTTCGTAAGGAGGGGTTATACCTCCATCCTAGACTTAGCAACACACACAAATGAATTTTAATATATGATCTTAGTTTAATACAGAAAATATTGTAAAATCTCAACATCTCTTACTTAAGTGGAATTTTCCTTTCACATAAAACACACATTTCCTTCCATATATAAACCGCAGTGCCTTTGTGCTGTAATTTGTTCCCCAAATTGCTTTGCTCTGCTTTGATCATTCATGTGAGCATTGTCTGAGCATGGAGCAGGGAGTGGTTTAAAACATAACAGCTTTACCCATCATCACCAGAAACACCTGTCTTGGTGGTCTGGCATGTTTAGATTTCTAATGATATAACTGTCTCCAGAAAGCTCTAGAGGTTTGCTGGCTCTCAGGCCTTAAGGTTATGACAGTGATGTATGGAAAATCTATCTCCGAAGAAGTAAAGGTTTTTAACATTTATTCTGTCACCCGAAACATATCAGTAGTAACTGGGTCAAAGTGGGGTTACAGATAGTGAAGGGAGTAAAAAAAAAAAAAAAAAAAGAAACAATAAGTAAAAATATTCTACAATTCTAAAGGAAAATTTCCCAAAATATTATATTTAAAAATATTCACTAGCATGTCTTCTTACATGTGTGATTTTGGCCATCTTGGAATTGAGAAGTTTTATACTGTGGTTTTCATTATGATGTCTAATTAAAATAGGAAAATTTTCCCAGAGGCAATTGCACTGCCTCTTGTACAACTTTTTTCAATAAAGCAGATAAAAAAGATTAATTTTTAAAGCAATGATTTTTTTTAAACATCCATTTTTAAAGCACCCATTTTCATATCTTTTTTTAGTAAAAAGACAATTTAAACAGTTTGACAGACTTTCTCTGTGAAGAATCTCTACTGATATGTGTTCACAGCAAGCTGCTACCCCCATTTTCCCAACCTTCCTCTTTTTTTTCTGATTAGACTATAAATTCTTTGAATAAAATATTGTCTCTCAGTGTGGGAACTCCCAGAGGCAGGGACTCCCTGGGTGCCTGTGCACTGCCCAGCACAATAATATACTACTCTGACAGAGTCCAGCTATGTACTAGACCTTATAGCAATCACAGAAAAGAAATATAACTCCACTTTATGGACTTAATGTGGACCATTTAACTTTTGCTTGCATTTGATTTGGAAGATAACCCCTGAATGGAACAGGGAACAGATAGCTTTAAATAATTGCCCTGGACCTACTGATTTTGGCAAAGTGGTCAGTGGAAAAAAATGTCCATGTCTTCATTCAAGGACACGAGAAGATTCCTGAGGCATCTGGCCACCAAGCAGCCAGGAATGGGAAAGTGTTTGGCAGCTGGCTCCAGTGAAATGCAGCCTCTGTCCCGCTGGAAGTTTACCCAAATCAAAGCATTGATGATGATAGCATTAGCAAATGAGTGAATGGCAGAATACAAAGGTGTTTCTGACAACATCTATATGGTACAGCTCTCTGTTCCCAGTAAGATACTGGCAGCATAGAGAGGATATTATTGTTACCTGATGCATTGCTCAACATCTTTACCAAAATATTCATGCAAACATAAGAAGATCTTTGAGTTTAGCATGTTTCAGCCTGTGCAGTTAAGTCTTGAAGTTTCTCTGAGTTTCTCTTCTGAGTTTTTTGTGTCCCTGCCTGTACACTTACACGCAGATAAGCACCTTTTCCCTCTCTTTCTCTACAATGTCAAACAGCTTGTGCATCCCTGCAAAACGGGCACTTGCTGTAGGCATGGTACCTGCATGTAACTATTGTC
Source organism: Rhabdornis inornatus (assembly GCA_013397075.1). Lineage (NCBI taxonomy): Eukaryota > Metazoa > Chordata > Aves > Passeriformes > Rhabdornithidae > Rhabdornis > Rhabdornis inornatus. The sequence continues at coordinate 107,943 of VWZS01001478.1, forward strand.
CAGGAATGGTCTTTATACATCTCTTTTTATGTGACCTTGATAAATGTGGCCTGCTTAATATGGCTAAGATGAATGAGGCAATAATTTCTGGACAAGACACCCGACAGGCAGACTGGTTTGATTTACAAGGCTATGTTAATAAATACCGGTGGCATGTTTTGTTCTTCAGGTTGCTGGATGTGAGTCTCTGCTTCTGGGCTGTTGTCAGTGCAAGGCTGTGAATCCACCTGCTGCTGCTGAGTTATAAGGGGGGAGGTACTACAGGGCTGGAGGGAAAACAGGGTGAGAGCAGCTACCTGAGCCATGCTGCAGGTGCGATTTTTGCATGTGAGATTGGTGCTGCAATTTGTGGTATCAGAAAATTACAGGGACTTCACTGTGTCTCCAAGCTGGTAAATATTCAAATACCCAGTGTCTCAGCAGTGCAACATTTCTGCATGCTGTATTTTCTCTTTCCTAAGGAAGAGCTTGTGTTGGTGTGGAAATTGCTGGATTTTAGTTATGTCCAGAAGAGGTTCAGATCTCCAGGACCTTCCCCCCAGTGTGAAGTACTGGGAGCAGTGACTCCAAGGGCTTGTGGCACTCCAAGAGAGCTGTGTCCAGCACAAGCCCCAGAAGTAAATGAAGACTGGTCTCATGTCAGTGAGGGAGACCTCTGGGCAGGAGAGAAACTCTGCACCTTACAAACTATAGGTGCCAAAGCAGAGTGACATCAGCATTTGTCCTCTCACACAAATGAGGATGTGTCCCCAAGGAGGTGTTCTTGTAATCCAAATCCTACTAGCTACCCGACTTTTCTTCCTTCAGCCAGCTTTTAGTGCTTGGAGACCTTTAGAAGAGCTTATTGGTCAATGCTACTCTATGTCCATAAAATATAAGCAAATTAATATTGGGTCAGACAAGACATGGTGGGAATGTTGCACATAATGAGAAACAAAAACAGATTCCAATCCTTGCAAATTTTAGAGGAAGATCCCAGCTAGAAGAATTTTGAAAGAAAAAAACAAACAAAACAAAATGAACACACACACCCCAGAAAAAGCCCACCAAAATTGCCGCACCAATCATAATTTGATTGACTTGTCAGTATTTTTAGTCCCTGAATTTTTATATCATACACCAGTCACAAACTTCCAACTTTGAATTTGTGTCATAAAATTGCATTTTGGGACAGGTGGGAGACAGTAACATGAAAGAACAGGCAGTGAGTGTGACTCTCCTCCTACGCTTTTCTCCTTGCACATGGTGTCAGCAAAACATTTCCACACAACTGCTGGCATGAGTTTAAAGAGACAAAACTACAGGAATAGAACTAAAATGCCTGTAGGCCAGAGGCACATCAAAATTCCTATGGCATCATTGCACCAGTTCATAATTTGCAGAGAAAAATACAGACTGATTTTTATTTCTGTGTGCTCTCTGTGATTCTACTTCACCTCTTTTTTAAGCTACAGTCTTATTTCCTTTCATCCCTTCAAAATTTTTTCATGGCCTCCATTTCTGTATCATTGATGTGCAATGGGTGTTAGTGCCATTTATTGGAAACATCAACCTTTCACTTCTACTTCAGTAAAGCTACTTGGGAATAGGAAACCATGAATCTTGTTTTGGCCATAAAAAGCCAGAAGTTAAATAAGGTGCTAAGCCACCTGCCATTTGTGGGTTTCTGCTCACAGGTGCTTCTCTCTTGTGGCTGGAAAAAGAGGATATATTTTATGTTGCTGTCCTTGACATAGTAAGTGTGGATTTATCTTGGGGAAAAAATTTCATCCAAGTGGTTTCCCCTAGCAGAAAATTACACGCCTCTACCACTCTGTGAATGGCAACTTGCACGAGATATTTACCTTGCCTCTGGTTTTAGCTGGAGCTCAGAGTATGCCAACAACCCTATCACTCTGCTGCTGGACCTGATGTGGAGCACTTCTACCTTTGCGTTTCTAAAGGATTTGCATATAGGCTGAGTTTGTAGAGCTTAATCCTGGAAAGGGCTGTCAAAATCTGTCACTCTTATTCCCCTGTCTCACCCCAGTTTATTTTCCACCAGATGTTACACAGACTCAGGGATTTATCCCCAGTTCTTCAGCAGTGGTAGACATCCCAGCCTGGAGTTTTCTGTCTCCCTGCTTTGCATGGCTCAGGAAAAAAAAGCAGTTACCCAGGTAGGAGTGTAAGGAAATTCTTTCAGGAATTGTTATCCATTTACAGTAGGAACTGGATCAAGGGCCAAGCAATCTACCTGTCATCTGAAACGACAGAGGGGATGTCCTGGACATTAATGTTTTCCTTTTTTCTTTCTTCTTCTTTTTTTTTCCTGCAAAAACATTATCATTTTATAATAAATATGTTTATTTTCAACTTTTGCAAATTAATCAAATGTATGACATGCATAAGGATTTTTTTTTTTCCTTCCTGAAAAATAACCCACAGTTTCAGTCCAGACAAAATCTCTGCCATCACAGTCAGAGACTTGGTCACAGGCAGAACCTTGGCTGAACCCCACTAAAATGGGGCATATTGGAATCCTGTTCTGCTCCCAGCTGACCCTGCAAGAGACACTAAATTCTGGGAAAAGGTGCTTGTACCTAAGGTAATAGATGGCCCCAAGCTCCCACCAAGTGCAATTTAATTAAGGGTTAAAATTTTCTGTGGTCTTTGGGAGTCTGAAGTGTTATGAGCATGTATGGGATCAATGCTGGCATATTTTCACTTTCCCAGACAGGAGTGACAGTGAAGGGCAGTCAGTGAGATTGGGATGGTGGAGTGCAGAACAATGCCATGGTAGGAACAGGCTGGCAAAGGTGCCTGTTTACTTCAGTTTGCCAAGCACAATTTGTCAAGGTAATTGCTCATCCCAGCCCCAAAATTGAGTAAAGCTGTCAAGACTGTGATAACCATGTGTTTCCATGAAAACATGCCAGTGGCCAAAATTCCCTTTCCTTCCCTCTTTCTCCCTCTTCTCTCCCTCTCTGCCCTCTTTTCCTCTCTACATACTCAGGAATATAACAACCTTAGTCATTAACAATCTCCTGTGATCTTAACAATCTGTGCAATAAACTCTACAGAAGGGTCACAATCATGTTGTGCTTGATCTTAACAATCTCCTGTGCACCACCAGATGCCCAGAAATTATCTCTATTCAAACTCCTAGAGAGGGCAAGCACAAAGTAATTCAGCTTATTTCAGCATCCACAATGTATTGCAAGGAGGAGTTTCTCAGCTTAAATGCACATTGGCAATTTTTTTTTCTTATTTTTTCAAACCTTTTAATCTCACCACTGCTCCCCAGCTCGGAGAAGCACAGAGCAGTTCCTCCCTAGTTGCCCTGTGCATGCCATTCCTTGTTTTGTAATCTCTAATTATATCCTATCTAGACCAAACCTTCTCTGAACTGTAGCATCCCAATCTGTGCAGCCATTCCTTCCCCACACATCTGGATATCCGTGCTGTCTTTTTCCAGCCCTTCTCTCTCCTTTTAGAGATGAGCAGAGCCAAGATGCACACAGTGCTCAGCATGCGGCTGCATATCATTTAGTTCTCTTTTCTTCCCCATAATTTCTAGCTGGTAGTTTGTTTATTTGATGATGATTGATGATGATAATCTGATGATTGTCCCCTAGCATTTGTGGAGAGCTAAGATATTGGGGTAAGGGGTGCAAAAATCACCTTGGCATTGCTATCAGGCATGTGAGCCCTGGCAGTGGTGGGGGCAGGCATGGAATTATTCTGTGAAACTAAAGCTAAACTGATTTTTAGCCAAAATGTACTTAGCAAAGTCATCAAGCAGGAAAACAGACTGGCCAGGGCTCGACTGGAATATGGGATCAAGCAGCAACAAGAAATTGGTAGGGAGTTGCAAACCTATCAGAAGAAAGGAAAGAATCCTTCAAAGCCAAGAACAAAGCAGCGTCTGTGGGAGCAGGCAATGAGTTAATTGAAGCATCTCTCTGCTCTCCTCCTCCCTGGCTGTGGCAGCACCTGCTATCACTTAAGGGCAGCTCTCACTGTCACTTTCTCCTTTGGTTCACGTGCACTTGTTCATCCTTTGAGCTTTAATCTTTTGCTATTGATTTCCACCCTGTTAGCTGAAATATTGTTCTCCTCTTTGAGAAAGGCAATCATCCAGACCACACCATTGCAAATAATATGTACTTTGGAAAACAATGATTGAATTCCTGTATTATCTGCTGAAGCAAAAAACTCTACCCTGCCTAAAAGAAAATACTCTGCAGAGATAAGATCATAGAAATTCATCAAACTGGCTTCAGGGGTTTTGTGTGTGTGCATGTGTTGTCTTTTTTGTTTTCTTTTTTTTTTTAATTTGCACCGCCCTGGAGAGATGCTGAGATTAAAATGCATTATCCTTAGATAACCAATGCAGTGAGCTCTGTCACTCAGAATTCAGACTATAATTCACTCTCTGGAAATTGCAGATCCACCCCGAGATAAATTTCAGCTACAGTGCAAAAGAGCCAGCTACAGTCTTACATGCATATTTAGTTTGTATCTATGTATATACAAATCTTCTGATAAGTTGCCATAAATCTGCTACCATATGTTTCAATGATTCAAAAGAGAACTGTGTGAACATAAGGGGTTTTATTCCTCCCTCGAAATGTCACATGACAAATAAAATGTATCCATGTCTTTTCTGTTGATCTGTGGAACTTTAAAGCCTATTGAATTATTTTATTGTTATTATTTCACTAAAACATGGCACATTTGATAGCAGAAGCTACTGTTAAATATGACAGCCTCAGATTTGATATCTAAGTCTATAGCTAAAAGTACCTCAGTAAAGTTAGGCCCAGCTTTTTGGGTAAGTGTTCCCTTTTTTTGGGACATCTGTACTATCAGTTTAGCATTCTCCAGATTTTCACGTTGGGACATGTAGGATTTCCCTCTTCCTCATGCCATTTTCTGGCTTTTCTTTTGTAATTACGTAGTAGAAGTGGCTCTTAAAACTTTCTACAAGGGTATTACATCCATAACAGGAGCAATTCCATTTTAGTAGCAATTCAGATATAATGGAAAGACATATTAAATTGGAGGTGATGTTACAATAAAAATCATGCCATTATAAAAACAATAGAGCATTAAAACCAGTATTATAATAGAAATATTTTAATAAAGGCACTAAATAAACCAAACAAAAGAAAACCAGGGATGAAACAGGGACAATCAGAGTTTTTTTATTGCCACACTGATTTTGCTTTGTTTTAATGTATTGATGGAATATTTCATTGCAACAGCTCCATAATTTTATCATAAATGTAAGCCATAAAGCATGCTTCTTGCAGGCAGTGTAATTATTTAATTTCCTCTCCAACGGTAGGAAAGGGCATGTGCAGTACATGGAAAAAGCAGAATGAATTATGAACTGGATGGAAATCCCTTCCTGCTATGCAGAAGGCTGTATTTCCTGCATTTCCTCTGCCAGAGGAGATGTAGAGGGAGTGGAGAGAGCTGGTCCACAAGGACCTGCCTGGGAGAGTGTGTGGCATGAAGAAAACTGATGGCAGCATGGCCAGGAGTCCCCACAGTGCACCAAAAAAATAAGTGTGGGTAAAAATATTCCTTCTGGAGAGAAGTAAATAATAGGTAAAAAGTCTGCTCAGTTCCACAAAGATGAAGTGATGAAATGTGATTTAAAGTTGCATTAAACAACTTAAAAAAATGTGTTAAACACCTCATCTTTACCTTTTTCTTTGGGAGTAAAGCCCCCTCCCCTTGTACAGAAGAGTGTAGAGAAAACTCCTGGTCTGAGATTTGCACACATCGCTTCTATCCAGAATGTGCTCAGTGAGATGGAGGTAAGAGTGAGGAGAGAAAAGTTTTTTTTTAAATTGCTTACAAAACCTTACCAACAGTTTATTTTGAAATTTTGTAAATGCAGTTGAACCACAGAGCATAAGTGGGGAGTTTTCTACCTCAGTTTTGGGGTTCTGCTGCTGGGAATCCCAGCAAAGGTGAGGCTCTGGGAATTTGAGCTTGAAGGAAACTTTTCTGGCTCCTTGCTAGCCTCTGAAGTGCTGGAAGCCCAAACTCCCATATCCCCAGCTGGACTCTTATTGCCCTTATCACCTTCTCTACCCCTTTCCAGACAACCCCCACAGATTCTGTTACATCACTGTTCAGATGGTTTCAATGAAGTCTTTAGGGTGTGGAAAATCATGCAAGTCATGTGTTCACCTATAGTGTTTTTCAGTTCTGAGTCATGAGTTCTTCTTTATTTATTTAATAAACAATGGAAATATAAGCATTTATCAACAAGTCTGACAGTGGAGATGGCAACCCTTGTGATAAGCTTTATTTTTAATGAACGTCATTCCACCTCAGACCCTAAATTTTTTTCTTCAGAATATATTGTAGGAAATACTAGTCCTTTAAAAGCCTGGAAAGCCTAAGAAGCCACTGAAACCTGTAATTGAAATGCAAATGGAAAGCCCCTGGCACACCAAATCAATTTTTTCCTCTTAATAAGAGACGGAAATAGAATGTGACACGGAAAAGTCCTGATGCTCTACATAAAGACAAAGCTTTCTAAGTGGTCTGGTGCGAAACAGAAATTCCTGTTTGCTGTAGTCACACTTTTAAACTGCTCCATTATTGAGTGATGATGTGACACAATTAAGAGGCTGCTGTTTGGTTACAGGAGCCATTTTCTTCAAGGTGCAAATCTCCCTTAAGAGCATAAAACAAGCATTTCCAAGCTCACATCTGCAGTGTCTGGCCTCACTGTATTTGCAGCTCCTCCAGACAAGTTCACTGTAGGATAAGTGTCAGCTCTGTGTCTCATTGCCCTGGTTCTGCCCCGTACTGGGATACCTGGAGCAGAGATAACCTCACTGTGCCCAGCTCATTATCGATGCCCAGCTCACAGGATCATGTGTCAGTGTTTGATCCAAAGATCACAGAAGTTAATGGAAAGATTCACCCTGATTTCTGTCCATAATTAGGGTGGAGGAGAGCAGAGAGGATTGACTTTTTAGGAACTGAATGATTCATGCAATCAATAAATAGATAAACCATAGTCGAACCAGATATTCTCCTGAAGAGTTTTAAAGGAAATCTAACTTTCTATACAAACCTTTTATGGATAGAAAGTTTTGAACCACAGTCAGGGGGTTTTTTAATGTTTTATTTGCTTTTCAAGAACCACTCCAGTTTTGTTTGAACTTGACTGAAACTGATCTACTATAATTTCATTCAGAGCACAAACACGAAGTTAGGCAGTGATATAGATTTTCTGATGCCTCCAATCAGAACATAGATGATTCAACTCCTAAAAATTAAGGAAGCAACCATTAAAAAAACAAAGAAATATTTTTTGATTGCCAAAGTGCTTTCTGCTGGATCAATGTAAGAGTGAGGAGGTTGTGAGGGTGAGAGTTCTGGCAATAAAGATTATATGTGGTCAGAGCAGGGTCAGGGGAACTACTGTGATGTTTGAAACCTGTCATGGGGTCAGCCCAGCAAAGCCTTCCCAAGTTTTATCCCCTGCCCCTAATTCTGCTCAGGTCAGACGTGCTGCTCATCCCCCATGTGCCCTGATGGCCTCTCTGCCTGAGGTACAAAGCCTCTTCTCTCAACTCTCCATCAAAACCCACCTTGAGTGGCAGGAATGAAGCAGGGCTGTGATGCACTTCACGCATCTTTATGTCTGGAAAAGGATAAAAGCTCCATACAGGGCCATTTAAGATGCTGAGAGCTGGATGGTGTGTGTGACCTTGATGTACAAAATGTCATCTTCACTTTTCCATTTTCCTCCCTTAGCAGAGAATAATTACATTAGTGGGAGATTTCAATCCAAGAGCAGCCTGTTCCACTGACACGAACAGGAATGTTCTGGTGATTGATTTCAGTGGCTTTTAGATCACACTTGGGAGTGCCAACCCTGCAGGATGCTGAAATTCTGTCCACTGGGGATAACCTAGGGTACACTTCCCATGGGGACTCTGGGAAGCTCCACAGCTTCTGGGACATCTGTATCAGAAAGGGTTGCAAGGTGCTGCAGAGGCAAGTGTGACAGCAGCACTGGGAGCCACACCCTGGGAGCCCAGCAAAACACTGACACAGATTTTCAGATTTCTGTACATACTGCTGGTGTACTCATTTGATCCTTACCAGGACAAAGGGTAATGGCTTTTGAACTGACACAGGGCAGGTTTAGGTTTGATATTAGGCAGAAATTGTTACTCAGGGAGTGGTGAGGCACTGGAACATGTTGCCCAGAGAGGCTGTGGAAGGCCCATCTCTGGAATTGTTCCCAGGTCAGACTGGTTGGGGCTTTGAACAACCTGGTGTAGTGAAAGGTGTCTCTGCCCATGGTGAGAGAGGAACTGAGTGGTCCCTAAGATCCATTCCACCCCAAGCATTCTATGACTCCATAATCAGCATAAACTGAAATCCTGGCTGTAATCCTGAATCTAGCAAGGTGAGTCTGCTTTTATCCACGTGTGATTGTGCCTTTCCTCACTGCACAGACATGTTTTAATTCTGTCGTTTGTTTCATTCCCCATACAGCACAGAAAAAAAATATTTATTTATTGGTCTTGCCTCATAATGATTTGTTAATTATAAGGTTTAGCTGCCATATGATGTAAATTTGTATAAATTGTGTAAAACGGTTATGAGGAGAAAAGGAGAAAGGAGGGAATGAAAATGCCATTGTTTCAATCCTGCTGCATTTTCAATATGAGCAGTATTCTACCTGGTAAATGACTGTCCATTATGAACTGTGCTGCATAAGTTTTTCCCCTCCTAGAACCCGTTCAACAAATTAAATACCTTGCTGTGGGTTAAATGCAATGTCAGATCATGCTGTCTCTCAAGAGAAATATATAAATGGGCGGTTATTTCACGGGAAAAAAATGATTCACATTCCCAGGCCATTAGGGAAATACCAGCAAAAGTTATATGGTATTAAAAATATAGGAGCTGGGTTTGCAAGCCAGTGTTCAATCACTGTATCCTTGAACAGCAGGTTAAAGTCAGGGAGGGCAGTAAATCCAGCCATGGCTCTTTAACCAGTAGAGCCAGAAGCATGGATCTTGTGCCAAAAAGAATAATTTAAAGGGGAGGAAAATAATTTCCAAAGCTTCTTCAGAGATAAATATGAAAAAAACTGACTAGATGTAGGGGTTCCAGCCCTCATGGGTTGACAGGTATGGATGTGGCTCTGAACAAGCTCTGGGACCTGGGTGTGAGGCAGGAGCCAGGACAGTGCTGAGCATGCTGGCCATCAGTCAGCACAGCATCCTGACATGGCTCTGGCTCCACACCTGCATGATCCTGGGCAGGCAGTCCAGGGAGAGAGGATTCTTGAAAGAATAAATGGCTTCCATCCCCAAATCAATGCTTAGGTGAAGTATGTGAATTAGCAACAGGGCTTCTTCCTCTGTGAATAAAACCCCTAAGCTGAGAAAAAGAAGATCACAGGGAGAAAGAAGAGTAAAGGAAAATTTAGCCCATTAGAATAGCTGACCCACACATATTCCTGAGTCCTTAGCTGCAGGCAAAGCTTTAAGTTAGCTCTTTCTCTGGGTTTTTGTGTGAGGATTTGCACCTTCCTGTCATATACAGCACAACACTGCTGAGTTTTGTTAAAAAAAGACCATTAATCTTGGCCGATCTTAAATTTCAGAACAAAGTCCACCCTTGCTCCCACTCACATTTCACCTACTCCTGCAAGATGATGCACAGCTTGGTGATAAATACAAGAGAGGAATAGAAGAGTATTTACCCATAAAGAGCAAATGTAAAAATAAACACACAAGAAAAGGAGGTAGATAGCTGCTTTCCTGTCACTGGATTATATATTTAACCACCTCTGAAGACTATCTTGTCCAAGTCCCCTGATCAGAGCCCAGTGACAGCAGGCTCAGAGCCATCTACAGTCAGGTTTTCAAAATCTCCAAGGATGGAGACTCCACAACCTCTCTCTTCCAAAGGCTGACAACCCTCTTAGGAACTCAGTGCTGGAAACTACCTCCAGAATCACCACAGAAATCCTCAGAACTACACCACAGAACTACCTCCAGAATCACCACATCTGGTTTCTACATCATGTAAGATCCCTCATCAGCTGGTACAAATTCAGTTTGGCTCTGTACAACCCTATTTTTATGACCAAGCTGTTCCATTTTTCTGATGGCAAGAAATCCTCCTGCTGTTTCCAAGTTGAGTGTGTTCTTAGTGCATTTGCTCCTATGCCAGCACTTCTGCTAGTTCCTCCCAGGTGATAATCATAATTTATCATCATAATCCTGACCATAAAGGCATAAAGTATTTGTTTGCAATTAATTCAACATTTTTGCAGGTCTACTTTGGTTCAGGTTTTGGTTGGTGGTTTTCTTCAGTTTTCATTTTTTAATGAAATATTTCCTTTTTGCCCCTGGCAGCTACAAGTCTGCTGGAACCACTCTGCAGTAAGTCTGAATACACGTGCTAAGTATGAATGAAGGCCTTTCAGGAAGAAAAAAAAAAGAAAAAAAGTCTATTTATTTAGCTAAAGCCCATCGAAAGAAGCAAGATCAGTTCTGGCATCATGAGCATAAACACAGAAAATATAATTCTTTCTCTGGCAATACTTGGAAAATCCTGCAAACCTGCAGCTGGAAGCGGTGCACACTCTTAACACAGACACAAAGCCAGGCTGCAGTAGCTGTCAAACACCAGCAAGGGGAGATGAGGCTGCTCCAAAGAACTTTCCTGCCACTTTCCAACCACTGACAAGGTCAGGGCTTGCTTGCTTGTTTTCCTCTCCAAAAAGAAAGCCTCTGGTTTTCACACAGACTCATTCTTGCACAGGCATTTGACAACAGTTTAATTGTAGCTAATAAACAATGAGAGTTAAGTTTTGTTTCCTGTATTTCTGGGTCTAAATGGAAAGCTTGTCAGATCTCATGCTGGGAGGGTGACACTCAGATAATGTCTCCCCAGACATCTCCAGCACCCCATGTACAATGTAGATACATTTCCTGCTGTGTGCTGGATGTTCCCAGTGCACTCAGTGAGACAGTGGGTCACATATCTCAAATTCTTCCCTCCAAAAGATGCAGGGCCTTGGGGCAGGTGTGCAGCCACACCCAGCAGCGCCGGGCTGTGCCACCAAGACACTGTCCCTGCACGGAAGCAGCTGCACTGGACACCATGGGGACAGAGCAGACACAGACCCAACCCCTGGCCCCACACCTCCACAGCCTAGCCAGGAGTGCAGAAGAAGAATAGCAGGTCCATGATTCCTTCCCTCACCAGTGCAAAGCCTCATGCACTGAGTGTATGAATGAGACAAGCACAGGCAGAGAAATGCCCCATGAAACCTCAGTAACATGTAAAGGCTTCCTTGGGTCAAACACCACCAAAGATGTGACTGAGCTGTGTCACCCTGTGTGCTGTGGCTGCACACTGCTGAGCAAACCAGGTGACAAAGACATCACCTGCTACTGCTGCATCTTCTCATAATTTCTGGCTGACATGAAGGCACAGAGGCCAGAACCTCTCACTGGTTCAGCCTAGTCACAATCCACACTGCTCGGCATCATCCAACTCTGACACCACAAAACAAGCACAACAGCATTGTGACCCTCTGTAGAGTTATTGTGCAATAGTTGACTAAATCCTTCAGTATTTTCACTCTCACTGGTTACATGTAATATAATGCAGGCCACAGACAGCCTGAATGCCTTGAGGACAGCCACACAGGATGCTGGAAGCAGCACGAGTTCTTAAACAGGGACCCTCAACTTTTGTGCTCTAGTCAAAGCATCCATTTTTGGATCAATCCATTATACCAGAGTTACACTGCAAAAATAATGAATTCCTGGTCAGTTTCCACAGTCTTTGTTGTTTGATCATCACTGATTGTGTGAATTATTGCAAGACAAAAAAAAAATCCATCAGTCAATGCTGTATCTTTCGTTTTCACAATGATATCACTTAATCTTCTCTCCAGTGCTTTCAAATGTCTCATAACAACATCTTGTGAGCATCTGATATTCTTTAACACATCTTACAACAGGCCAGTGAGGTGTGACAATATTATTATTCCCATCAGAAGACCAAGCACAAGAAACTAAGTTTTTTATTCACCCAAGCCGTTTAAAACCATTAAACCCTGACAGCTAATTCCCAGAAATGGCCAATAAAACACCATGAGCAAAGGGACATCAGTGGGACTTACTTTCTCAAGTGGAAGTTGGGGATCTGAGCACACTTGTAGTTGCAGATGGACACAACTTCTCCAGCCTCAGCATGAAGTGTCTGTGGGAGCCAGCACTCAGCCCAGTGTCAGGCTCCAGGTCACTGTCTTGTCCATCTAACCATCTTCAGAAGGCAGGGTTAGCAAAATGCTCCAGTGTGGAGGACAGGGCATATGGAACTTACTCTGCTTCTAGAGACACCCAGAACTGCAGCAGTATGAATGTTGCCAGTGATTTTAATCTAAGACTGATGATCTCTTTTTGCCCAGTTAGCATTTTTTCTTGTGTGAAATTTTGGGGAAACAGAGGAAGTTTCAGGATTGTCAACATTTGTCACCATTATTTTAAAGAGTGTCTCCCCATTCTTCCCAGAGCCATACACTGCCATGCTGCACTTGCCATGTTCCCACCTTGCCACTCTTCTGAGACCATTTGGTTTTAAATGTGAAGCATTGCCCAGGCTGAGCACCAGAGGAGGCGGGCACAGGGGACAGGTTCAGTGGGTCAAACCTGAAACAGGAGTCCAGCTCCTCATTCCTATAAATGAAAGGCAGCAGAGTGCCCATCTAATGGGACACCAGAGCTACCTTAAGCCCCAGGCAGGAACTGCTCTCATGGTTTGCATACAGTGGCAGGGCAGAGTAGCCAGGTGTCCATCTCAATTATTTGTCTGGCATCCATTGTAACAGTAACTGAGAAGCCTCATGATCTTTCATGTATTTATCCATATATCAGCCAGGTTAAGAAGTTTAATTAGGCCCTGTTTCATGGGAAGGAGCACCAAGGATAAAAGATATTGAGAGCATGTCCCCAGCAATCGATTCAACACACAAGCAAATTTGAATCTTCTAAATCAGACACTTATAACTATAATTTCAGGAGTGGAGGATTTTATTTACTGAAAGCCTACCCAGTACTCCAGGTGGAAAATACATTAAGATTTATGCTTGGATGTAATGCCAGTAATGCGAGAAGCATGGAAATATCTTAGTTGGATAGATGTTGGAAGAGTCTCCTTTCCAGCAGGCATGTGATTAGTACAGCCTGTTCTGCTAGGGCCACCAAACCAGATTAAATCTATTTGCACAACCCTAATCCACCTCTGTCTGAATGGAGACAGTAGCTTGCCCAGGACAAAAGTGAAATTTTCAATAAACTGGAGAATAGTTCTCAAAGCTTCCAAAAGACCTGGACACCTCCTGCAACTCAGAACAACTCAGAAACTCCTATCCATTTCCAGTTGGAGATAAGAACTCCAAAACTCTTGAGTCAGATGTTTTGAATTCTCCTTGATGAATGAAGGTTGATTTTTAGTGATTAAATATTTACTAGATATCCCACCCAGATCACATATCTGGCCTGAATATTTCCCTTGAAACTAACCTTGAATGTCACAAAAATACTCAGGTCTCCTTGACCAAGTGATATTGTTTAAGGTGATAAAATGTGAGCAAAAAATTAATGGGCTGGTTGGTTACATGAATATTCCTCCCTGAAGTATTATGGTGACATTTCTTCTCTTAATGCCTTAGTGATTTTTTTGAAGTTGTTGAGTATTGTCTTATGCATTAATTTGAGATTTGAGGAGTTAAAAGAAATGTTAAAAAAGTAAATCAATTTCCCTACCAGGCGTTTCTGCAGGAACCTTACCTATACTATGAGGACTCTAAAATATGCTGAGAAAAAAACATTTTGTGAGAGCCACTGGTTAAAATACCGGCAGCACTCCAGTGAGTTCCTAAAATTCTGTGAGGAACAAAACAAATGACAAATAGAGCTAATCAATTCTGCACTCCTAAGATACAAGCAGCTCACCAAGTTGGTGCATGTGTAGAATCCAACCCTAATTAACTCTGTGTGTGTGAACTTTAAATTGCTGAAAAACATGTGTTGTTTATTTAATAAATCTTCATTTAATGTGGCAGGTAGCAGTGACCACCACTAGAACCATTACAAATTGACCCTTTTCAGATCCTCATAATCCTGCACTGGAGAGATTCACCTAATTGGGCTCATTAAAAAGTAAACATTGATTGGCAGGACGACTGGGATCCTTAAAAGGGCTGTGCAGTCGTAAAGAATCCCTGCATTCCCGATCTCCAGAGCAGCAGACATTGTTTGTTGCTTCTGGTCCACAAAAAAACCAAGAAAACTGGTGGCAGCAAGTGATGCACAAGGCAGCAAGGAAGGGTGTGGGGTTACATTTGCAGGTGAAAGGCCGTAAATAGGGAACATTACCATGTTCAGGTCACTTTAACCTCAAGGTGACTGCTGGGGGATGTAGACCACAAAAAATGTGGAGATAAGGGAATTAAGGACCTCTGAGCTGTGATTTACTATTGTTAAGACTTTGGGGCTGTTTCTCTGACATTTTATGTTTTGTAAGTCATTAGCAACTGCAAAATGAGTGTAGGAAAACATGGGCAAATCAATAGTATATTACATAGGCATCAGTAATTACATAGCAGTGGGGAATTGGGCCTTGGGACTTTTCAATTATTTTCTGTTGCAAATGATGTACAGGCACCTTTTGGGAAATCATGTTTTGGTCAAACACTACATATTTGCTCAGTGTGAGTCAGTGTTATGGAGGTAATCAAATAATATGAATCTTTCTGGGCTTAAGAAACCTATCAATCTCTAAGCCTCCATTTCTGAGTCAAAGCCAAAAAAAATGTCATTGGCTTATTACACAGCCTGAATGTTGTCTGGATGGAAAACTCATGCTGCTGTGAATGTTCAGACCTACCCCTGGACATCCAATTCAATGCACATTTTTCATTGTGTAGTTTGCCTACTTTTAGAGTCAGTCTCCAACTCTTTCTTCCCCAGAACATGTAAACTTAATTAATTTTTGTGTATTCCAGAGCTACACAGATATATGTGCACTTCAGTGATACCTGAAAAACCTACTGCACATCTGGGGCACTCTGGTAGCAGTTTAAAATAAGTGTTCCTAACTTGCAAAAAAAGGACAATAGTGTGACCTAATGTGGATCTCAGAGCAGCAGCCAATAGGAGATGACATTTTACATGGGTAGATAGTGATAGCACAAGGGGAAATAGTTTTAAACTAAAAGAGGAGAGATTAAGGTTCCATGTTAGAAAGAAGTCTTTACTGAGAGGGTAGTGAGACCACGGCAGAGGCTTCCCAGAGAAGTTTTGGATGCTCCATCCTTGGGAGTGTTCAAGGCCAGGCTGGGTGAGGCTTTGAGCAAGCTGGTCTGGGTAGAAGGTGCCCCTGACCATGGCAGGGGGGGTGGAACCAGAGAGTCTTTAAAGCCCCTTACAACCCACACCGTTCTTTGATTCTATGATAAATTGAATCCCCCTCATTTGCCATTGTCAGTGTGAGCACACACAAGCTCCAGTTTTCCCTGGACCTGCTGATGTGCAGTCACTTGCTCAAATGCCAGAGTTGCATGGCTTGTCTGAGCCCTTTGCGTTATCTACTGCCTTTAGTTTCCTGCACCAAGAATTCCTTGGGTGGCTAGGAGCCACGGGAGGTTGTTCCAGTTTGTCCCACTGCTGCTTAAGCCAGTGCCACACAGATGCATGAAGCCCAGAGAATTCTGCAGGGATGTAGCAGCTCTGCCTCCTCCAGGACATCAGGCAAATGCTTCTGAGCAGGCTGAGGTGGAAACATGGGAGGCACTTCATGTTTCATAGGAGCTTGACTGCAGAAAGAAGTGTAAGTGTCAAAAAGGATTAGTGTGTCAGTGGTTAAAATGATTGTGGCATGAAGGGACTGAGGGCTGCCAAAACCAAAATAACAAGGAAGTGCCTCTGAAGGCACTCCTGATGCATCACTCTGACAGATGTGCAGCTCCTCACTAGCTGCAATGACCAGTGGAGAGCAGGCTTCTCTGCAACAACCTCTCTGGCCTGGGACCAGGAGGAGATTTGGGCTGGATCCTGCAGATATTTTATTCAAAACCAGCTGATTTGGTCAGATCAGAGACATTTCTACCACTGCACCATTGCAAGCAAAACGAATGGGGTGGAGCATATGAACACAGAACACAGCTTTTGCAGTTCTATACCTTAGCAGGACTCAGGTGTGGTGGGTATCACTGATATAGTGGCCTTCAGCATGAGAATCCAGAGTATCCCACCATTGGAGTGTCTGCACTCTCACTGGAATGTATTTGGACAGTCACAAGTTGCAAGTCTGGACACTTTTGCTGGGAGCTCAGGGACCCACCACAGGCACTTTCTAGAGGTCAGTATTCTTTGACTCCTGTAGCTGATGGAGGAGAAGGAAGGTTTTATTCAGAAGACACCCTCAATTCAATTCACCCTCTGAATTTGACCCTTTCCTTCCATGCTTACGTGGAAAGTACCAGAAAAAGAAATTTCCAGTCCGAGCATGAGAAATGCTAATCTATTCCTGTTCCCCCTAGTTCACCATCCTCCCAGGAATTCTACTTCCATCCAGCATCAGCTTTGACCCAGACTTACCTGTTCTTACTCCTTAGTCTAAGAGCTGTGGAACCATGAGCTGTATTGATAGGGGCATCTGTTGTATCTGTGCTGCATGTCTGGTGTGTGCCATGCTTCCTGCTCTTGTTTTCCATATTTTTACCTGCCCGGTAGGTGGGCTCTGGACCATTCACCAAGAATGTGATAGCCAGCTGGGATAACTTAGACAGCATTGAGATAAGCACTTTGTGGGAATTGGAAGATGAAATAGTACAAAAAAAAAAGAAAAAAAACACAAAAAAATAAATGCAGTTTGCTATTATGTAATTTCTGTTTCTTCCTGATTTATTTTTTACCTGTTTTTCCCAGCAAAAATAGAGTAAAACCACAATGTTAGATGTTCAGAACAGCCTGTATAGTGCTTGGACTGCCTGCTGCTTCATATTTATTAATTGAGAAATCCTTGGGCAAATTGCCACTCAAGCTTCAGTGTTGATAAATTCAGGAGTTGCTGGCACTCCAGCAGCATGCAAAGAAGCTGAACGGGGCTGATTACAGTGTGAAGCTCTATCTGCAGAAGGTTGATTATATGGTTTCCTTCCTAATTAAATATCTAAGCATCCATTTACTGAGGAAAGTGAAATTGAGGAATCATCATTTACAGCAGCCTTGTGTGGAATAAGAGAGCCAGTGTGAAAATTCCTGGACCACAAAGACACTGTGTCGGCCAAGCCCTCTCCAAAAAGCAGGCTGGAGCACAAATGCAGTTTTGCATAATGAACACATCCTAAACCTTGTCACTCACAAGAGTGAGATGAAATTGGAAGTGGAAGAAGCAGTAAAATCAGCTTCTGTCTCATCTTCTGGTATGGGCTGGGCTGGAGCTGTGCTCATGGGCAAGAGTAGCCACAGCATCATTGTGTGCTGGCCCATCACAGGAGCTGCCCAGAATGCAGCAGAGGGACTTTCTGAAATGATGCCTCAGAGGATCAGAAATCTCAATTCCAGATATTACTCCTGAAGGATGGCGTGCAAGAGACTCACTGTTTAGAGGAGGAGAGGCAAGGGGGAGGGAGGGAAAATGTCTTCAGCAATGTCTTCTCTCTTGTTCCCTCAGTACTTTGTAACTCCCCCTTGATGCTGAATCAGGCATTTACAAGCATACCCAAACACAGAAATTACCATATGGGCTCAGCAGGATATCTAGGAATGATTTCCCCCTTCACAACTACACATTAGGTCTCATCCTGATCTTTAGCATTTAACAGCATTATTTCTAATGTGAATAATTAAAAATAAAAGTAAAATGGCACTGCAGTCTCTTTTATGGAGGAGTTGTGGAAGCTAAAGGATGTTGCCATGAGAATAAATTACTATAAATTAGCCATCAATAACTTTAAACATGATGAATAGAACACAGGAAACTCTGAAAAGGGCTTCTAAAGGATTCTGGGCACTGAGAGTTGCTACACTGTGTGAAGTCTACCACATTTAGAAGTGGAATTGTATGATATGATTGCCTCTAATAGGGGACTGGATTTAATGCCTACTGCATCTTTTTCCTTCTCAGTCAGCATTTAGCAAGTCCCCAAATTAATTTCTTCATTGCTGATTTTAAGGACTATTTTGAGACAGTACAATCTCCATTAATGATGTCAAGATCTTGTCTAGTCAAATGATGCCAGGTGAAAAAAGGTCACTAAAATGTTTGAGGACCAGAACTAAAGCAAGCTTTTATTTCTTTTTATTTCACTTGGGTGAACTCCTGTCTTGTTATTGTTGTTGCTATTTTTCAGCCTGATACAGTGATGGAAAAAGTGTGAGTAAACAATTAATGGAAAGAAAGGCTGAGCAGGACAACACCACCAGTAGTGATCCCAACAATGACTGTTCTGCTTTATGATCCTACTCAAGTTCATGCTTGGGCAGCTTAGGCCAAATCAGCACCTTTCATTGCATTTAACAAAGCTACTTCCACCTGGACTTGAGGCCAGGTGAGGATCTACAGAGCTGCTTCTCAAAAATCCACCTCTTACACCAAATGTATGACCTAACCTCCATTTTCCTTACAGCCCTTTGGTAGAAAAAGGGCTACCAGATAAACACAGCCCATCATTGCAGTGTCTGTGGTACAGCAGATGGTATTTGCAAAAAATTAAGGGAATGTTATGAGCACTAAATGATGAGGAAAAGGCACAATCAATACATGGGAAATGCATAGAGTTTAGCTCCAAATTGAGAAGTGAGAAGAATATGATGCACTTCAGAGATTAAAATAAATGACAAAAGTAAGCAAATTGCATAGTACTGGACTGTTAAATATTATTACCCTACCAGGAACCCAAAGTAAGTAAGACTGAGGGTTGACTATATGTGGCTTTCTGTAAAAAAATAGCATATGGTTTAAAGGAAACCATAGTCACATAAAGTTAGCAAGTTTATGTAAATAAAGAAAACAGATGCAATAGAGACTTAAGAGCAAGTTTCTCTAAGAATAAGTAGAGGCACAGAAGCACAAATGGTTCAGTAATTCCCAAGGAGCTGGTTGGTGCTGATTGTGCTATTTAAGCTATGTGTCTTGCAGGTTACTAATGTGAGCAACAGGCTGCCTGCTGCATTTTAAACTACCAGCACTGCCAGCCCATTGTTTTATGTGATTCCCCCTCTGAATAGATATATTTATTCATAAATCGCTGGCTGTTCAGTGAGTCTCCCTCTGCTTTGTGGAACTCACTAAACTGTATATTTCTCCAGTCAATTTGCACCAAACATTCCCTGAATGAGCTGCTGTGAGCTTTGTTCAGTGAGCCAACAGAGGGTCACTATTTAGATTAGATTTTAGGGAGGAGCTCTTTACTCAGAGGGTGGTGAGGCAGCTGAACAGGTTGCCCAGAGAAGCTGTGAATGCCCAAGCCCTGGAAGTATGTAAGGCCAGGTTGGATGGGGCTTTGAACAATCTGGAAGGTTGGTGGAAGGGACCACTACCCGTGGTGGACAGGTAGAAATTATAGGGGCTTTAAGATCTCTTCCAAGCCAAGCTTTTCTATGGCTCAAGGACCTGTGAAGCCTGAAATAGGGTCAAAATTCTGTCACTAAATTTTGCTGTTGGTCACCAGACCTCTGTCAAGAGCAGATGGGCTCCACAGGGGCATTAGAAAAAGCAGAAGGGTTAAAACAAAAATAAACAAAACAAAACAAAAACAAAAACAAACAGACAAAAAAACCCACAAAAAAACAAAACCAAAAACAAAACAAAACAACAAAAAAACCCCACAGACAAAACAAACAAAACAAAACAAAATAAAGGATGCTTTCAGCAAATGAACATTCTGGTGAAGGAACAGATGAGTTGCAGAGGTGACCTGGTGGCTCTCCACAGATGCCACCAGAGCTGAGCATATTTAAGCATATTGAATGTTAGGAACAAGGGCCCCACACAGTGTTAGTGTTGTAGCCAGCAGTGGTGTCAGTGAAACAGGGACTGGCACAGGGGATCTGACTTTGGCTCCCTCTGTGCCAGGACACCACGCTGAGCCCATGGACCACGAGCAATGCCAGGGGACCTGAGAGCAAGAGGCCACCTCTCCATTGCATAACCACCAGGCAAGGGGATAAAAACAAGGAGAACCCATCCATCTTTTAATAACAACCACTGTAGCTACTCTGAGGCCTGGTAAGTGACAAAACCATCACAGTAGTTATGGGACATTGCCAGCTAACATTTGCCATGCTGTGACAGTGCATCCAAACCTAAAAATTTCATCACACAACACCACCCTCAGCCATGGCTCGTACCAGGAGAAGAACTTCAGATGAAGAACTTCACACTCTGCCCTGAAAAGACCAGAGTTATCACAGGGCTGGTAAGGCTAAGGATTAATTCCTATTTTTATTCTCTCTCACTTGTGTCCTGCGTTTGAACAAGAGTTGAATGCTTGGTAAGATGAAGGGTTCAGCATAGAGCACACATTTCTGAGCTGAGTTATTACCTCTGGTGCCTGGAGCAAAAGTGCCCCCTGGGATGTTTGACAGGATATAATGTCTGACTTGATGATGGAAACAAAAGAAATCCTCTCCATGGCAGATTTAGTCTCTTGAATTTACTGATAATTCACTCTCTTCCAATAAATCAAAATTCCACTTTACCCACTCAGATGTCGGTTCTGTGCACTGCTGACATACATGGAAATGCAAACCTCCCATAAAAGTGAAAGAAAATGTAAGTTATGGTCTGATAAACAAAGAGAGACTTCAGAATGGGGGAAAAAACCCTTGGTTTATATTTAAAATTAACTCTCTGAAATACAGTAACAGAGAGATTGAAAGAGAAAGAGGTGCTGGTGCAGGGCACATGCAGCTCACCTGGGTAGCTCTGCACTGAGGCTTTGATAAGGGTCAGTTTTCTCTTTGGTAACCCCTCCTTGCCTTTCCCCTTGCAGCCCAGAAAACTCGCTACAGAGAGCTCACATTCAGTGCAAGGTCACCCCAGAGAGATCTCCCCCTCCCCTGCCTCCCAGCAATATGTATTAAAATGTCATCCTGGCCTTCAGGAAAAGCAATTTTCTCTGCCTTAGTGTAGGGTAGGTGTGATCCACCAGTCTGGATGGAGACATCCGCATCAGAGCCAGTCCTGCCTGCTATGGAGAGAGGAAAAGGCACCTGCAGGATAGGATTCACCCACAGTTTGTTTCATTTTAGGGTTTTAAATTAGGATTGATGAATTGCCCCTAAAAGCATTTGTTTGTCTCCCTTGACTGTAGTGGGGGCCTGGGGTGATTTCTGAGCTGTGGGGCACCTGCATGGCAGCAGATATTTGAGCAGCTGAATCCTGACTTTGCAGTTAGGGAGAGAAAGCATTTCCTGGGGTGGGGGAAATCCTACACAGGGTGCAAGTGCTCATGCTTTTGCTCCATCCATATGAGCAAGGATTGGCCAATCAGCTGATGTGAAGAGGAGTTGAACTTTCTTTTTGCATCTTTTCCACTTTATGCTGGTGAGCATGGAAAGAGACAGGAGAGAAGGGAAGGGGGTGCTGTGCTTAAGGCATGAGAGCTCATTTGTGATAAGAATTTTGGGAAATAGACAGAAGTCCTGGCCATTCCAGACAGAGCACTTGGACCCTCACAGCCTGCAGTTCCCACATGATGTGGGGCCAGCAGTGAAATCACTGACACTGGCTCCTGCTCTAGCCCATTTCCACTCAGAGTGGAACACAGCCCATGTGTGTTCTCAGCTGCATAAAACTCAGATATCTGACCTAAGGTAGACATTGTGGTTCCCTGCAGAACACTATTAGCACCCCCCTAGCCCAGGGAAGGGGTTATCTATCAGCTCATCTGTTTTAGAGCTCTTGGAATGGGATGAGCATGGTGCTCTCTGTGACTGCCTACACCTCTCCTGGCTGATTATTCCATTTGCTGAGGAGGATAAATGCCTCTAAATGAAACTCAACACAACACTGAGAGCACTTTGAATGCCCCCTGTAGAAAGCAGATTGAGGGCGAATTTAGCCCATCCACGCACAAGATGGCAATCCTTGCTTGATGGGGAAACCCTTTCTTCCTTCCTCTCATCCCAGACCTTGCAGGGAGTCTGGGAGGTGATGAGGGCTTCCCAGCTCTCAGTAAGGGGAGTCTGGAGCTGAAAGCCCAACAAACAAAACAGACTGAAGAAAACCAGGCTGTGTTAATTGATCCTGGGGTCTCAGCTCTCCCTAAATCAGCAGTCTGTACAGTCAGCCACAGCTTGCTTGTATATTCTTATATATCAACCTAGAACAAAATGTTGACAGAAAAGCTAAATCTCATGCACTAATTCAAGAAGCAGCCTGGTTGAAGAGATGTCAAATGTCAAATTTAATTGTCTCCCTTCCTCCAGTTTCCCCATTCCAGTGGCAAACTGGGGCACAGTCAGCTTCCCCTGACACAGGGCAGGGTGTGCAGGAGCTGGGGTGCTGTGCAGGTTCAGGCTGCTGGCCAGGCACAGCAAAATGCAAAATCCCTGTCCCCTCCACACACTTGCTTTGTATGGGCAAGGAGCTGCTGTGCGTGACAGATGAGAGCTGCAAAGCAGGCAGGTCAGCACTGTGGTGAGGGTCAGGGTTATTTCCATGGCTGGAGATGCTCTAATTATAGTGTTGGGAAGGCTGGAAGCTGCCAGGTTCGATATGGGAATAATGCTACAAGGGAATTGCAGAGTAAAGACACTTGTTGTTTTGTTCTTGGCTTAACTCAGGGACAAAGCCTTTGAGGAAGGAAAAGCAAATTTAAGGTTATAATTCAGTCCCAGGAACACTGAACTTATATATATAATTAGACAGAAAAAAATAAATCAAGGCAGCCTTGTGTTTATTGCACTGGCTCCATCTCCTGTGCTTTTGGCACTGTGTACTTCCAGCTGAGCTCCAGCCAGTTGCCTGGGTGGTTAAATATCCTTCAGCAGGATAAACAGCTGAGGAAGCCCTGCTGCTCACTCACACAGAGCCTTTGGTGGGTGCTCAGGCAAGTATATGGCTTTATATATATTGCACTACTCTTTGCTACCTGCTCCACACTCTGCTCTGCCTCACTGCAAAACTTTCACAGGGCTGCTCTTCAGTGTTAGAGGATTTATAGCAGCATTTCCCACAGGTTTTACAATCTGATTATTCTTGGGGTGCTTTCCCTGGATAGTTGTGAGCTGCACAACCTGCAGAAGCCTTTGCTTGAAGTGTCTCAGAGCAGACACCTGCCTCTGGTAGCAGGTGGATTTTAGGAGGTGGGATGAGCAGTAAATTGACCCCAGCACTCAGCTCTACTCTTGTATTTATGAGAGGGCAAGTCACTATACAACATAGTGCCTCTGTTTCCCACTCAGCCAGATGGAAAAATCAGTATAGACGCAGTTGCATAAAGTATTCTTGGACACTTTGACCAATACAGCAATCAGAAATGGGAAATAGATTCCTCAATATCACTCACAACCCACCTCCTGGGACTGCTGCCAGTCTGCACCAGCTTTCCCCGTGCCTTGCTCTTCCAGGGTCTCCCCATTTCAGAGATCCTCATGCCTCCATGACACACTTCCACCTCTTCTGTGCTTCAGCAACCTCTCCTCCAACTATCTTTTTTCACAAGCTCAGTGGAGCATATTACCTCAGTTTTCTTTCTCCCCTTCTCCAGGGATTCCTCCTGTTAATTACTTCAGCTTCAGCAGCTCCCCATCCTCTCTCCCATGCCCAGCACAGCAGCCAAGGCACTGCCTGCTCCCCCATGAGTAGCTCAGTCAGTGATTTCCCTCAGCTATTCCTGCTTAGGAGAGAGGTTGTTTATTTCCCATTTTTTCTGTAGTTATGCAAACATCCACGTCACGTATGGTGGTGATTTTTTTTTTTTTAATTTAAAAAGTAGGAAAGAGCTGGCAGCCAGTATCTGGTGTAATGCCAGGCACTAGAGAAGCACTAAGTTTTGATCTGTTTACTCTGATACTATTCCTCAGGCAGGGATCAAACACTTAAAATCAGAGACACTGTAAAAATTTACAGTAAATATAGCTAAAATCAAATACACCGATACCCTTTTATTTTATCCAAGATAGGGTTTAGTCAAATCCAAGCCAAATTTATCCCAGATGTAATTCCAGTAACAGCAGTAAACATTGGACAGAGAGGAACTCTGTTCATTTGCTTTACCTTACCTTATTTATGGAAACTGAAATACTGCTAATGCAAGCAAAAGTGCAAGGGAGAGACAAGCTCATAGCAATCCCCTCTCCATGGTCACCATGGCTATTTGTGCTTTGTTTCACTCTATTTACAAATTATTAAGCATATTGACCACAGCTCCATGTTTTGAAATCAAGAATGCAAAGAATCTATTTTTATTACTTTATTAACCTTTTTTATTTAACCTGGTAATAAAACTACTCAGCTGTGTGGTGGAATCTCAATTAAAATTTGCCTCTCCTGGAGCCACAGAGTCAAATGCTCCAGCAGTTATCGAAGTTGGTTTCCCTGTAAAAGCTGTGCTCTGTTATCAGATGCTGTTACTCAGTACACAGATCCCTGCTTTCCAGCAAGCATCGTTTCAGGAGGTGCTTTGAAAGCTTTCGGGCTCTCCCAATGATTGCTTTGCTTTTCTTTTACAGCAATTACAGTCTCTTCATTTAATTTCAATGGAAACTTTAGTGTTTTAGACCTTGCCCATGTAGCTGAATGCTCATCTCTGGATCCTATTTCCAGTCCTCAGGAGGACCGGTTTTGATGACCTAGTCTGATTACAGCATCTTTGACAGCTTTAAAGGAATTTGCCCTGGGGAAGAAGACAGCTGCTGCCCTGATGAGGGATTTTTCTGAGCAGGCCTCCCAAGCCAGACATGTCAGTGTGAGATGCTGCCTACATTTTTCATCGTGACCAACAGGTATGTCTAAAAAAGGTTGTGTATTCTAGGCTGCCCAGGCCAGTGTGGAGAGACCCTCTGTCGTTAAATTGCTTAACCTGTTCCTGTCAAAACACTGCAGCTTCTTGGCTTCTTTTCCCTTGTGTTCTATATTCAGCCTCTCTGAAAACTGTGGGCCAGGTCTTTGTGCTGGTGTAAAGTGGCAATGCTCCTTCAGTTCATACAGACTGCAGGGTAGGAACAGTCTCTTTGCCAGTGTCTGCAGCTCTCATACAGCTCTGGTCTTAAACAAGGCTGATGAAATTGAGCACATTATTTATGAACAACAGTAGCCCTTATTAGGAGCTGCAATAAAATAACTCATCAGACTTTTTAGAGTTGAATCAGTATAAAAGCAATATGGTAACCGGTTCCCCTAGAGACCATTTTTTCATGAATGTTGAAAAGAAGATTAACAACATTTCAAATCCCAAACAACCCATTTTACCACCAGAAAGGAGATCTGATCTGCTTAACATGGTGTGAATCAGGAAAGCTGCATGTTCCCTTCCTAATGACATACCCAAACCCGGGAATTAAACTCTATTTTAATCAGATAAAGTACCTAGAATGAATGGATCATGATTCAGATATGCATGTTTTGCAACAAAAGATTTTGACAAGTATCTGAATTTACAAAGTTCTATATCTTCATCGTGGAGCAGCTACTTCACTTTTTGGGGAGCAAAAAAAGTAAAGATTTCAGATAGAAAGGCCAGAATTATCACTGCATGAGCTGGGGTAGTGCCAAGATTTAGGATAATTCATCCCCAAGACATCTTCAGCCTTGGTTTTGTAAAAGAGATAAGTAGATGGCTTGGAGTTCTGAGAGGTGTTTGGTACATGGAGCACTAACTTCTCCTCTCCAGTGCCAGCCCATTTCCACCACATGCTGCCTCAAAATCAAACTCTGAACTGACAAGTAAAGGTGACAGCTACCAATGCCACCTGCTCTAAATTCTCCAAAATTTAAATTTCCAAAATTAGTATTCTCCAAATTCCCTTTTTCTCCCTCTGTAGTTTTTATTTATGTTTCATATTCCATGGAAAAAGAAAAAAAAGGAAGGAGTGTCATTTTGCTGCCTTGCAGTAATTTGATTTGTATTTGGTAAAGGCAAAGGAGCTGAAGGTGTCCTTTCTGAAATGACAATAGAGAGCACAGAAGAGATCAAGCCCACCAGCTTTGATTAACCTGGCACTTCTTAGTCTAAATCTCTGACTCTGATGCTGGCTTACACGGGATCCTCCTGAAAAACACAGACAGAGTAGTGGCTCCTGGAGCATCCCTTGCTAATAACCTTGTGATTTGGGCTGTCAAATATACCACTGAAGAAGTTGCCACTATTTCCCAGTTCTGGCATTATCCACGCAGCAAGTAACAAACCTTGCTAAAAGCAGGAGTGTCAGGAAAAGGTGCTTCAGATCTACAGAGGTGTCGCAAAGGCAGGAGAGACTTTCTGGGAAGGAGGAGAGGTGGTGTCACTTCTCCATCATCTTCACTTTAGAGCTGCAAAGAGTTTTTTGGCCCAGTATGCTCCAGAAAGAATCTAATATTTTCTCAGATTTCAAATAAATAGGGAGAAATGCTAACTATAGGTAGGAAGTATAGGAACACTCCAGTCTCAAAACATCTCCCAGAAACTCTTGCTGGAGTGGGTATAATGCATGAAAGAATGCAAGACACTGCACTAGTTCTGTGTACCCAAAAGTTTTGTCTTAGTCAGGGAACAGCCATGTAGTCAGATTCACATAATAGACCAAGAGCTCAGCTTCCATGCTTCTGCCTTCAGACACTATTATTTCAGCATCTTCACAGCTGTCCCATGAAGCTTCATTCCTTGCCTTTGCGTTTCTCTGCTTTCAAAAGAAAAGGCAAAATAATTTCTATTGTTTCATTGAGGAGTCTGATTGAAAGGCTCATACATTTGGGATGATGAAAAATACACAGATGAAAACGCTCTACATCAGATACAAACATGCATTTATTGAGACAGAGATGACTCTGACCAACATATTAATTCAAGCTGAGAGGTTTCCTGGTCCTGGACCAAATTTTCTGATAAGAATAAGGAGAGAACTGGGGAGAAAGAGAGACAGCTGAGCTGTTAGAAAGCAGCTAATAGGAAGCAGCATTTTAGGGGATTTTCACTTGAAGGGTCTGATTCAAACCTGCCAGGGGTCAAAGCTGGACCCTGTTTTCCCACTCTACTCTCAAAGCACATCCTGCTCTCAGCTACCCCATCGTAAGACACAAATTGTCTTGGTGTGAGCAGCATCCTGCAACTCTCTTGAAGGAACGCCAAAGGATGCTCTGCTTTGGGATGAAAGCACAACTTAAATATTCAGCTTCCCTCTGCAAAACATAACTGGCTTCCAACCTGACTTATCTGTGTAGCCTGATGCCAACGAGTGTACTTTGATGTTCTGCCTGAATTTTCCCTTGCTTATTTTCTTTGTCTCAGCTTAAACTGAGATGAAATTGAATATAAATTCCAGAAGTTCTCATCCAGTTTTGGAAATTGTAAAAATTACTTTTTGTTAAACCTATTTGTTTTTCTCTGAAATCACCAGTCTCCAGAGCCTGGAGAGGTGGAGGAGAGAGACTTACATAGTAATTAGAAAAACAAATATCATCATTAATAGACTTAACATTAAGTAAAGCAGTTGCCAGTGACAGAGGGATTTGCCGCTTTTTTTTAATAATCTTTATCATCCAATATCATCATTCAAATGCTTTCCAATTCACGCTTTTTTTTTTACTCATTTGGGCTTTTGTTACACTTCAATCTGCTCTTTTCTCCATTTCTTTTCTCCATTTTTCTGGTCTTCTTTCATGCCATTAATCTAATCTAATCCTTTTCCAAGGTGACACCACAAATGGAGCTCAAGTGCATTTACATCAGTGCCCTCAAATCATGTTATGTAGTTGCCTGTGTCTTGATGCTTTCTGATTCCCTTGGCTCCTTCCTTTCCCACTGCTGTCAGCCCTGCTTGCTGCCCCTCTCAGGGCCAGTTTGGCATTAGCAGCTTCCAGGTTTCTAAAATCCTTTTCAGGGGAGAGACAGTGGCTCACAGAAGTCAACTGGAGTCCTTTGATACCTGGGATTAAAATAAAACCACTAATCCCCTTTTGAGGCTGTATCCTGCAGTCATCCTAGCTGGTTTTCTCCTCAGGTCAAAGCTCACCTAGGAAAGTGGGCAGTAAGCCCCAATGAACACAACATCAAGCAGAGAGTGATTACTGCTAAAATAGAGCTCCTGAAGATAATTCCATTTTCCCTTTTTCTAAGGGGCTTTCTTTGCATGCCTTTTGTCTTTCATGCCAGCTCAGATGTCCTCCTGCTGGCCGTGGGTTTCTCATCACTGGTCTCATGACTGATGGCAGCCCTGCCATCAATAGCAGCCCAAATGCTTTAGGCAGTTTCCAATTCCACTAGTTTTTGTTCCTAAAATACAATGGGTGTGGAACAAAAGTTGACTCAAAATTACCTCACTCACTCCAGCCCTGTCTATCTCCCACATCCCAAATCAACAGGACCGACTGATTTGGAATCAGTGAGCCAACAGCAGATATTAGCATTTGGTTCCTTGGTAACTCTTATTCAATCAATACGTGTTTTACATTTTAGGTCCTAGTGACAGGATGATCAGAACAAATTAGAAAATCTCAGGTGGAATAAATCTAATGGCTATAGGACATTTTTAAAATAAAAATGGATGTTGAATCACAAATAATAGCTTGGCTGCAATCTCAAGAGTCTAATTATGAAATGGATGTGGAATCATTCTGTAATTATTTACAAAGTTCATTTCAGCAGCCAGAAATTCTCTCTATGTTTACTACATATCATCACAAGTCCTCTGTGGTTATTTGTAACATCTACCCAGAAAGACACATGAATAAGAGAGGCAATTTTAAGAAATGCAGACTGATCCATGCCTTTTATAAGTCAATGGACTCATGCCAGGGATAAATTGGGACCAAATACTTCAACAGAATTAAATCACTTCCAGTCAGTCCAAATAGAGCAGAGATTTCTCTGCCCTGCAGCAGGGATGTTCTCAACTCAATGCAAAACCCTACAACACTTCTGCTCAGTGTTTCTATCTTTGCGTTAGAAAAGAGCCTGGTTCAAAACCAGGGAAAACCTGTGCACAATGTGGATCTTAAACTGGTGCCACAGCTCCAGGAACACGATCATCACTTTGAAGGACCTGCTACATGGTCCCCATGGTATTCAGTGCTGGAGAGGCTGCACCTTGAATCCTGTTTTCAGTTTTAGGCCACTCGCTACAAGAACTAAATTGAGGTGTTGGAGCAAGTCCAGAGAAGGGCAATGGAGTTGGGGAAGGGTCTGGAGCATGAGACTTATGAGAAGCAGCTGAGGAAACAGCTGCAGTTTTTACTGGAGAAAATTAGGCTCAGGGGAAACTCCATACAACTACCTGAAAAATGTTGTAGAAGGGGGATGTTGGCCTCTTCTCCCAATTAACAAGAAATAGAGCGAGGGAAAATGGCCTCAGATTGCACCAGGGGAGGTTTAGATTGGATATAAGGAAAAAATTTCTTCACCAAAAGGGCTGTCAAGCACTGGAACAGACTGCCCGGGGAAGCTGTTGGGTCACCATCTCTGGAGGTATTTAACAGATATTTAGATGTGGCACTTGGGGACATGGCTTAGTGGTGGCCTTGGACTCACTGACCTTAAAAGTCTTCTCCAACCAAAACAGTTCTGAGATTCTACATCTGCAAATAGGGCCACGGCTCCGCCTTCAGAAGTGAGTTCTGTTGTGATGGATCAGATGGCCACATGCAGTAACATCACCCCTAATCCAATTTCTACAAAGGTCAGTAATCCAGGCCCACAGGTCCTGGATGAACAGCCCAGGTCTGCCTGCCTGCATCACAGGGGTGCTTACAGACCTGTGTGATCAATAAAATCTTCCAGGCTAGTAATAGCTGAAGGCCAAAGAGGTCCCACTGGGAGGGTGATCCTGTGGGTCCTTCACGGAGCACCACAGGAACTGTAGATGCTGCACTTTGAACTGATCACAACTGCACTTCCTTGGGGAAAAACACACCTGGGTTCACAGCTCTCTGGGCATCACAGGAACTAACAGATATACAGGAAGGAAAACGTGCTTTCATCCTGGCTGGCTACACACACCAAGTGCTACCAGATCATCTTCCCATCCAGTGCTCTGTTTCCATTATGTTTTGTGGTTGATCTTTATTTTCACCAACTCCACAAAATTGCCCCATTTTGGATTGACCACCAGTCAACAGATTAATCATGATCCTTTTGGATGTGGAAGGAAACATGCAGTCCAAAGAGCTGATTTTTGTCTCGAGGCTGGGATTTACACAGTGCTTTCTTTACTGGAAGGTTGAGGAGAAGCAATGGTGCTGTATGAGATCTCATGGGTGTCCCATAACTTCCAGCAGTAAATCTGTTTCTCCAGAGGCAGAAAAAGGAAGAAGGCAACAGCTAATTATACTCTGTGGGGAAATTTGCTGTTTTATTTCCTGATGTCCTCCCTGACTAGTGGAAAATCACACTTGACAAACACAAAACTTACCCTGCTTCCAAAAGGCACATCTCTGAATTATTAATCAAGAGTACACAGAACCACGAAAGGTGGAATATTGAACAAAGGCTCAATTGACACTCTGGAAGTTGAGGAAGATATGGAAGACTCCCCTCTAATTTATTTATTCCTTTTCTGTTCTGTTATACTGATATGCTGCTTCCAGTTACCATTGCACCCCGCACTGTATGGTGTTACGTGATTTTGTTTTCAGATTGTTGGAGATAAAGTTACTTCATTATTAATATATATGCACTGTGCATATCCATAAATATTGAATATATACGTGTGTGTGTGTAAACCTACTGGAAGTGTTAATAGTTAAGATAAACGAAGTCCATTATTGCAATGAGTGACTATTTCTATGACCCTATTTGCAATAAAAGCAGATTCAATGATATGAGAAAATTGCTAGGTTTCAGAATAATTGAACCAGGCCAGACGAATCCCCACAACGGCATCATTTACAAAGTACTTTGCTTGTCTAAAATATTTATTTCCACAGAAGGAAATGGAAAAAGAGTTCATATGGTTACACGGCTATCCTCTGAGTGTAAAATTGTTTTATCATGTTATGTTTATTTCCTAGACATCTTCCACTGGGGTATGGCAGAAAAAATACTGGCTGTGCAGTTAATTCCTTTGTGTGGACTGTTCATATTTATTCTCTGGGAAGTCAATCATGTTTTGTTTAGGCATGTTTTGTTTTTCTGCTGAGCAAACACTTAAGCAACCCTTTTCTTGTAAAAACTTATTTGCATATACAATGTGCACCATTCAATGTCACTGCTACACAGAGAGTTGAAATGTTTTTGCTTTCCCTCCTATGTACCACGGGAAGTAGTGGATTTCTTGATGAAAATGTTGGTGTTGCTCTTTAAGACTGCGGCATATTGTTCATGTTTAAGGGCAGTAGTTATAACCAGTTATAATCAGTAGTTATGGGTAATTTTAGTTTGTCTTTTATTGAAAGAGTGGATAGATTTTTACTATTAAATGTTCACAGCAAAATGATTCCAAGCAATCTACAGACAAAGAATTACTCCCAGCAATTATCCACTGAATAAATCTGAATAATGAATACATTCACAAAAGTCACTATCTATTTGTGAACAATTAGCTGAAAGAAATAGAGGTGACACTGACAAGCTAAATAATTCATTTACGAATTATTTGTCCAGCTTTGTTTCTGACGTACGTTGCATGAAATGAGATCAAAGCTTAGATAAGAAATGACTTTAAAAAAGAAGGGCAATAATGAAGGAAATTCTTACAGCTTCTAATGCAGGAATCATGCCACTATAGTAACTATTATTTATTTAATAATAATAGTGACTTCAGAGGCTAGAGAAGTTATTTTCCTGGATTCTTTTACTTCGAGAATTGGGCTGTGTTTTATTATTAACATATATTCAATTTTAGATTGTCAAACTACAATCAAAAGCACTTAGTACGAATGGAATTGTCCCTGTCATGAGATTTGAATTCCTGACATCTTTATCCACTGAAACTTGAGTGCCCAGGTAACTACTAATTATTCAAGCATTTACAACTATTACTATCAGTATAATTAGCACATCTTGAGATAAAAGTGAGTATGTCACTGTGAAATTATCATTCCTGGCATTTAGATAGCAATCTTTCATGAAAACACTTATAAACTGCCCAACTATTTTTCAATCAAATGAGAAAAAAAAAGTGGGTTTCATTTAAGGGCAATCTAGAACTGAAAAGAAATTGTTTCTGGCATCAAAAATTATAAATGCTGTCTCCATATGTCCATTTCTTGAATACAACAAATCCCATCAACTTCTGCATTGGTAGTTTTTTGGGACTGGGTTTTTGGGGTTTTTTGTTGGTTTTTTTTTTTTTTCCCGAGAAATTACCAAAATATCTTTGACCAAATACTTAGAAAACTGTGAAACCCTCATTTGAACAAAGTCAGGTTTTTCATTCAGGTCTAAAAGCTGACAAGGGTATTGCCCCACTCTGTAAGAATAAGAGGCTGCACAAGACCTTCTTATGTGCATTGCTGGGTGACACTAATAAAATAAATGAAACAATTCCCATGGACAAAGTCAAAGCTAGATGAGGACTAGAGTCCTAATCCCACCTTCATCAGTTTTGTTCGCCAAGACAGGTAGGTAAATTCCTTCTTACATGAATTACTAGTAAGTGATTACCAGAGCAGGAGGAAGGAGGAGCAGTCAGGGACCATGGTTTGTTTGACAGGTTTTGTCACCCTTCTGTCTAGAATCTACCGTGAACAAAATTTTAAAGACTGTCTTTTCCCCACCAAAAGCCATCCTAGATATCCTGAAATAACCTGTGGAACACTTGCAGGACACAGCAGAGAGGGGATTTTGGGAGCATTTCACAAGGCCTGCAGCTGTGAGCTGGTTCCAGCATGAGGAAAAGCCCTCCATCACCCCAATGCACAGGAAAGAGAAGGTAAGGTAACCCTTTCTGGGGGGCTTTCAGATATGGTGCATTCAGTGGAGAGCCCTAGACCAGCGAAGTCTGTTCCTCTCCATGTGGATACTGATGTCACTAAGGGCAGGCTTGAGGACAGTAGAGCCATGCAGAGGCTGAGCTGCAGGAGGGCAGCAAATGATGACCCCACATCAGCCACAGAAGCCTCCTTTGCTGCTCTGGCCCAGTTTTCTCTGGGGGAGGATCACAACCCGTTCCATCCATTCTACACATTCCTTATATCCCTGAAAGGAAGTGAACAAGCAGTGAAACCCACAGAGCAGCTGTGCCCTCTGTTCCCAGTACCTGTATGAGCATCTGCACCTCTCTGCAATGCAGAACAAGGGCCAGCCTGAACATGACATGGAAATACCCATCCAACCACCTGGTAAAAAACCAAACCATGTACATTACATGTGGCACTACAAATAAATAGCTCCAGGAAAAGAACAACAACGACGACGACAACAACAATAAAACCAAGCTTGTACTTGCAGGGACAGTAGACCAGTATATTTCAGCAATCATGGCAGGTATTTCTAACTAAAAATTGTATATTTGATGATTCCCAGGCTTCAGCATTTGACAAGGGGCTGTTAAAGCCTCTTGAACAGTAGATCACCTCTCTTCCTATCAGTAATCTTATTATAAGTAGAAATGTCAAATGTTTAAATCCAACTCTATTACTATAATAATGGATTTAATTTTTAAAATATATAAAGTGAGGCCATAACTGTTCTGAAGGGAGATATCTGTCATCCTGCTATATGTATATAATTTCCCGATGGCTTTACACACATATTTTGTATGGAAGAAGGATTAAGAACAATCCCACTTGCAAGATTTTTGTGATTGGGAATGGATCCCAAAAAGGAAACCAACATGATCACAGAAATGCAGAAATTCTTATTAAAAAAACCACACCCTCAACTTCCCATTCACGCAAAAACAAATATGTAGGTGTTTATCTGTGACTTGCTCCATTCAGGCCGTGTCCCGCTGCCAGAAAAGCTCTGCTTCCAGCTGCACAATCAGTATTATCACCATGTGCTATTTTTGGCTCCTGAGTACATCTCAGTAGCGTCATCCTTCCCACGCCAGCCCTGGTACAAAGGACACAAACTCTTCTTTCCATCTCCTTGTCCTCCGCTGCTGCTCCCGTCTGCGCGGTGCCGCTGCCGGTCCCCACTGCAGAGGGGTCTCCAGACACTTTTCCCTGCTCCTTCTCATCTTCCCAGGCAGGAGCCTTTCCATCCAAAGCTTCATGTGGGAGGCTTCATGCTGGCATCCAGAGTACATGTCCCAAATATGTCCAGCCTCACTTTCTGACCCTAGTGCCAAAGATCTGCGGGTAAGTAATCTTCTGATGGGTGATGGAGTCCCTGTGTCCAGTGCCTGGAGCTTGTTACAATGGGTTGTTTTTGGGGTCATACAATTTCCCAGCTGTCACTTTGGTAGGCTTCCAGCTCTTGTTGCTGTATGTTAACACCAGATTTCTGTCTGAGGGGACAGGGCTTTGTTTATTCTGACACTGTGTAGTTTTGATTTCCACAAGTTATTGAAGTCTAGTAAATATCATAAAATCACTTCCTTTTTAAGGTCTTCATTGACTAGGTGCTATCCAACCAGCCAGCTGTTTAATGTTTTTCTCTTCTGATGTGATATCACTGCTAAGTGTTTGGAAAAGCTTGTATGGGCAACAGCTGCACTTGGAGTTATTAATCCCTTCAAATACAAGGTTCAGTTTCCTCGGTTGTACCACAGGAGAAGCCCTTATAGCTAAAGCTATAACCACCCCTAGCCTGAGCTAGGCTGTGTCTCCCTAACCCTGTTTCATTTTACACAGAATAATCAAATATTCATTATGTGAGCAAGTGTGTGTGTGGCTGTTGCAGAGTGATTGGGGTACTCACCTGGTAGATGAGAGACCCTGTTCCCAGTGACCGCTCCAATGAATATTTAAGTATTACATATTAAGTATTCATTGGAGCAAGGATAGGAGCAGACTTCTGCCACCCCCAAGGGAGCACCCAAACACCAGGCTGTAAAGTCATTCTTTCTTTCTTTAGCTCAATGAGTATTTAATTATTCAAGGCCAAACAAGACAGCTTCAGTGGCAGAGACTGAGATTCCCTGCTCCTGTGTGTGCACCATAACTGATGATGAGGGCGTGTATCTAAGACATGGCTTTGTATTTCTTTGGACTCAGAAAGAAGTGAAATCTAGGTTTCCCATAACCTGAATGGGGCTTCCAGATTCTTAGATTCTGAATGAAAAACACAACTCCAACACACACTGTCCACAGTCATGAGACAGAGGTGATGTGACCCCAAGAACAGAGAAAGCATCTTTATCAGTGATGAGATTGGTTTTATGAATCTCTCAGGAGAAGGAATCAAAGCTGAAGACATTCCTCACCTCATGGCAGTTCCTGCTGCTATGTAATATGCCTTTTGAAGTTATCCAGAATGTGATGTGTAAGAAAACCTATTTATTCCCTTTACTCTGGCACCCCCAGATTGTAGTCCATGGGACCTAATTCTGCTTGTGCAGTCCAAGGATTGGGTGTGTGAAATGGTGAGCGTAGGGAAAGCATCCAACGAGAAAAGTCAAGGCAGTGGCATTTGGGTCTAAAAGAGGACAGAAGTAGATAATTGAGGAGTAGAAAGATCAAAGCAAGGAGAAAAATTGAAGTAAGGAGCAGGCAGTCACTGAGTGGGGGAATGGCAAATAAGGACGAAAAAGGGAAGTAGGGACAGTGACAAGAAGAAATAATATCTTTATCTAGCAGAAGAACAGAGGGAAGAGATGGAAAGGGCTAAAGAAGATTACTTCAGTCTTAAAAACAAAATATTAATAATCTCTACCTCTCACTTTGATCTTTGAAAAGTAGAAAAATTGCCATCTGCTTTCTACTGCCAGAGGACAGTGGGTGTCTGAACCAAAGTTCTTTGGATTCACTTTGGGCAGCTGACTGTGGGAGCATTCCCCTGCAGAACAGTGGCTTATTACTATTATTGCAGCTCTGTTTCTTGTCATTCCAAAGAATCCACAGCATTATGATTCTATTGTCAAAGACTAAATGTGGTTTCCAAGCAAAAACCAGAGCAACAACATAATTGTTATTTGAAGTGCAAATAAATTACCATCTCGTACCCATCAGGAATGTCCAAACCCAAGTCAGCTGCATAGTCCCAGTTGTTGAAATGGCAGTGCTTCATTCTCAATGGAACTGCTTAGCTCAGAGCATTTCAAAGGTGCTCCCAATGATACGGTTCATATATTTCATATCATATTTATGTTCTTCTAAGAGCAGCCCAAGGCTGTTGAGCAGCCACCTTCAGCAAATATTTGTTACAATTTAGAGAATCCTTTCTGAACATTGTGCTATCCATTGCTTTAACTATCCTTTTCCCTGAGAAGACAGCTTTAGAGTACTGCAGGTCTATGGCAATGTAGGAATATCCTTTTTGTCTTGCTGTAAATATTACAGTGGTCTGACTATGTCCAAGCAGATGTGCTACATAGCATGTCCTTCAAGGGGCACGGTAACACATCCACCAAAGAGCAAACCTTCACCCAGATACTCCACCCTTTTTGAATGGCCATGTGTTTTGTGTTTTGATCAACTCTTTAGACAGATGACAGTAGCTATCCTCCTTCCATACTGAGAAAAAGGCCACCTGTGGACCAAGCTGTGGGGGAAAAGCGGAGAGCAGAGAGAAGGGTTCGATTTCGTGAGCCAGAAGAAGTCATTGAACATGGTATGCTCAGGTTATCAGGAATTTTGGCATGACCTTTCTAGCTTTTAACATCCAGTCTGTCTGTCCACATCAGCTTCCCCTTCTGACAATGTGATTTGTGATTTTCAGCTCAGCATGAAGCAGAGGATGGATGATTTTTGCTCTGTGCTCTGCAGAACTGCATCTGGTCCATTTGCCTGCCTGCCCTGGGAGGAGACAGGCTCCTGCCTCACCCTCAGCTGTTGTCACAGTGGCCTCCCAAGTCAGCGCCCACCAGGATCATTGTAGAACATGGGCGTGGCTGGGTCCCAGGGCTTTCCCAGGAAAATGTTTCCACTCAGACCAAATTTAAACACAGTTATGCGACTGTGGGTAACTAGGATGCCGCAGAATACAATAGCAGAGGTCTGAGCCTAGCAGCCAGGATGTAATAACTTCTGCCAACAAAGGCACCCAAGGACCGACACAGCTAACAAAACCTCTGGTCTTTTCATCCATGAGCCAAAATATTGCAGGTAGGCCAAATGGGAGTGACCTTCAGCAGAGGTCTGGCACGAGGATCCAGTTTGCACTTCTGCATGTGCTGTATGCCATACCAAATAATAATTGGGTTGCCTTCTGACTTTCCCAAACCCATCCAACCAAGAAAATTGTATTTATTGATAGAGAACTAAAATTATATGGGTTTGATATGTCAGTTGGTCAAAACACAGGTGGCAGAATGGTAAAGTTTCTATGTCAGCCACCTGTTTGGACTGCTACAGCTTCTGAAAATAAGGCTTGGCATCCACTGATGTGTCTATAAACAGAACTCACATTTGTTTGGCAATACATTGTTTGGGACGCCTCCTGATGCAGGAAGGGGAACCTGTTTCTTGATAAGCTTGTTGACATGGCCTGGGCTTTCCCACCAAACCTGAACTCCTGGAAAGACTCAGTGAATCAGCCTTAAATTCCTCAGAGCCCATCTGACTGCTCAAGAGCAGGATTGTGATGGGAATGAATAATTCCTTCAGGTCTCTGCCAGAGTCCATGCCCCACATCAGCACTGGGAATGCTGCAGTCAGTCCAGCCCAGGGGACCAGGCTGGTCTGCCACTGCTCTGACTTCAGCAAAGCCATGCTGGAACTCGTGCAGGGAGCTGCAAGGATGGAGAAGGCTCTGACTCTTTTTCTTGGAGACATGATAAATGTTCCAACCCACAATTAGTATTCTGTGTTGCAAACAGTCTGTGATTTAGATTGTTTGCTGTTTGTCCACACAATATTACTCACATTAACGCTGGTAAAATGAAGGTTTCTGGCACCACTGAAATTTTTCCATTCTATAGACTTTTCATTCTGGACTGTGTCTGGGCCCTGGCTGCCAAGCAGATGCATTTCCAGGATGTTGTTGATGAAAGCTAGTCTGCCAGTGCTTTCTTAACTTTCATTCTTTCATCCTGCTGGTCTAAATCCTTTCCTTTCTAGGAATTATGTGGAATAGGGAGGGGTCTTATCAGAGCTGTTTCCTGATCTCCCTGCAGCAGCAGCAATCCTGCCTCTGAATTCTCACACACAATAAGTTTTGCTCACTTTCCTGAAGTGCACCTGCATCTGCATGTTTGCATGTATTGGGTAGGTCCAGAGCCAAAAGTAGTGTAAGAGGTTGCCCAGCATCTCCAAGGTGACAGGCAGCTTCAGAGACACTGCTTGGTTCTGGCTTTTCTTGTTCAAATGCTGCCTAGAGACCTTTCCAGGCAAGTAAGAACATTTTCATTCTGTTTTCTAGTCATTTACTGCTGTGACTACGTAGTGGGTAAGTTGAATTTTTCACATATAACTGTGAGCCATCCATAGCATTAATCTGACTTTGCTTTTGCAGCTGGTGGGATGCACTGTGCAAGTATACTCTCCATATATACAGCATTTTGTGTTCTCAGTGGTTGTTGCTTTTTCTTCTCAGCATAAGCAGCACAAGGTGCTGATGAGGTCTGGTGCAATTTTAAACAAGATGTCTAATAAGACAAATAGTGGAAACAAAAATTAAATCCCTGAAGCTATTTTTAATTTAAATATAATTAATATATTTTACAGCATTAGAATAGGTACAGGTTTCTCACTAAGATATGCAAGGAAAGCACCCCAAGCTAAACAATAGTTCTCCCTGCTGAGTTTCATATGAGGGGAAGAGACAATTCATTTATATGCTGACAGCAGGGTAGAAATAATAAAAATAATAGTTTTTCTCTGTTTTTTTGTTTGAGGCCTGCCAGCCTCACAGACCCCCAAGCAAATGTGTGTTTCTGGATATTCTGATGATTGTGATAATTTCTAGAGGCCCTGGGCGACATTCAGCCCCTGCTGTAAGCTGTTCAGTCAAGGGGAGAGGGGTACTTATATACATGTATATATGCACACTCAGACCTACAGTTTTGGTAGGCCAAAAATCCTCTCAGGCAGATATTCCCATTTCCCTCAGCTGTTGCTGTTGTCCAGGAGGAGGGGCTGTATGCTCATGACAATGGAAGCATCATCTAGGGCTGTCATTGGGCTAGAAACAGGGTACTACAGCCAGGAAAGGGCCTGGTGGAAAAGCAAAGATCAAATATTTTTCAGGGCTCAGTGGAAATGTGTATCCAAGGCAGTAACTGAAACAAAATCTCCTGTATCCAGGTCCTGTGCTTTTCTCAGATCAATTGCCATAAGACTGGGCACTGGTTTGTGCTCTTCCAACAAGCAATTTAACTAACAAATTTAAGCAATAAATTTCTAATTTAATCTAGAAAATTTCTAATGTAATCTAGAAAAGCAAATTTGATTTTCAGCACCTAATTGTAGTGGTGGGCTGAAGCTGTTGTGAGCATAGCTCACAATTTTGCAGGTGGAATTACTCTTCTGCATGATTTTTTCTGTTCATGGATAGGACATATTTTGTAACTAAAAAGACATTTGAGATCACCCAGAAATTTCACATGGAAAGTAACTTTTTAAAAGTTGAAATGGGTTACAAGCACTTCATATGAAAGGGTTGATGTGAAAAGCTGTTCAGCTTCCACAGGAAGGTTTCCCTGCTCCCATGTGTGCTCATCAGCCAAGCCCCACATTGGAAAAGGCAGGTGGGCACCCAGTCAAGAGCTGTAGCCTGTGGTGTGGGAAATCTCACAAGGGAAACACCAACTCCTGACTCACAAATCTCTGCAAAAGCAGGAAGTGGTGAGCAATTCCCTGGCTAAACACCTTCATATTGACCCTTCATAGAATAATGCCAAATAAACAAATTTATAAAATCTGAAGTCTGCACATGGATAATTTGCAAACAGAAAGGGCTAAATTCAAATGAATAAATTACTTGCTGCAAATAATTCACTCAGATCTATTATGGGACATTGATTTGGTTTCTGCTTAGCTATAAAATGACTGCCTATTAACATTTTACCTTTTCCCCATACACTTTTTGATACATTATTATGTGTTTCTGGCTTGGTTTTATGACTTTTACCTTCCTCTCTGTACATCTGTATGACAGTTTAATTGACTGGTGTGTATTCCAGGGCTCAGAGTGGAAGCTAATTTAAATATGTTACAGCTAATGTTGGCCCTTTACCCATAATAATACACCCCACATTTTTATCTCCTTATTGATTATGTGCATATGGCAGGAAAATAGCTGCACACTATGGGTTTTATTCAGGCATGAATTTGGCTTTATACTGCATGTTTAATACTCTAAGTGCTTTATGAAATAGTGCCGACTGTGCAATGGCCGTGCAGTCAGACTGAGCAGCCAGATCTGAATCAAACTGGATTCCCCAAGGCCCGGGGGTAGATACAGGCAGGCAAGGACTGGGACATAGCTGTCAGCAAGCTGAATGCAGCCCTCTGATTTCCACATGTGTGCTGTACCCGACCTGTGGCACTTTAAATATATTTGAAAAATATTTTGAAGGCAAGAAAAATCTTTACAGTATCCTCCTGCTGAACAGCAAGTGCAGAGGATGTTCTGGTGTAATTAGTACACACAGCACTCTGGGAGTTGTTCAAACCACCAGAGCTTTCTAAACATGCCTCTTGGTTGATGGCACCATGTTTGGGTTCCTTCCATAATTAGCAGCAGTCCCAAACAAGCTGACTTACCAGGGAAAAGGACAGAAATCCATAGCTTCTCTCTTTTATGGAGCATTTGTGAGCATTAAATAATTAGACCAAGTAGCTTCATATCCTCCTAATATTCGTCTTAACATTTAGGGTAAAGGTATAAAAAATAATTGCTAAAGGGGAAGTTGAGATCATGCATTAGCTATGCTAATCCTGTTCTTATTGTATATAATTAAACTCTTTAAATGCTCCATTAGATGATATCTTTTATACTCACCACCCTCCATCAGGAGGTGTGACTCACTATCACTTAACTGATGCCTACAGAAGTGCTCACCACCAGAGCCCTCTGTACCCTGCTGTTCCCGGAAAACTGGGACAAAGGCATCAGCAGGGGATCAAATTTGGGAAGTGTTTAAGATGGCACTAAAATAATGCTGCTTTCTTTTTTCTCCTCATCACCATTCAGCAGATGACAGGACATCATCTGGATTGCCTGTGCTCCTGTGGCTCTCGTTTTGTGCAGTGCTGATCCTTGCTGTGAGTCTCTACTACACCAGCATGAAGCAAGATGTCAAAGTCCTGGAGGAATTTCAATCCCGACTTGTCATCTTCTTTCTTCATATAAGACACGTTGCTCAGAGGTGCTGGACTTGGTTTATGAGGCAGTAGCAATGCCCTCTACATTGCTAAGAAACATCAGTGCAAAGCTCCCACCAGTGCAAAGTTCCTACTGCAGCCACATGCAAGGAACACATGAGCATCCACCTCAACGAGTGAGAAAATCACCCCTGCTGTGCACCACCCAGCAAACACGTGTTCTCCTTTTACCTTCTTTGCTGTTGTGTTTGTTTTTTTCTTCACATAAATGAACATTCATACTAATGCCTTGAGGTCCCACCAAACTCGTCTTCCATCACCCTGAACAGCAAACAAATATCTGGATTTGGTTGTCCAGAGTTTATAACTGCTGGTATGAGGAGCAAAAGCAGAGAGAGAGATACATGGATCTGTGCAGGCAGCAGCAAACTCAGGAGAGAAGTCTTGTGAGTCTCGGGTCAAGGCTTTAGATACCAAACCATCTTTCTCCTCAAGTCTCCTAAGAATTATTCTGCAAAAGTTAAAATAAAGCTGAGCTATTGCACAGACACTGCTTTGGTGGCCAACGGCTTGGCAAGCTGCTATATTTATACACCTGAAATTATTATTAGTAAAATCCCAGAAAACAGCTTTCTTGTTTCCCTTCATGCTTTTTTTTTTCCTCCATGGGCAAAAGCTGGTTCTTAATACTTCACTTGACTCCCAGGTGTGAAAAAGAACAAGGAAACTCATTTAAACAGAAAATGGTTTATTTGCATAACATAATAAATAGCAGCAATGAAACCCAGGTTAATCATCAAATCAGTAGTTTAATCCTCTGGGTTTGATTCAGTCCATAAACTCCACAGGCTGACATGAAAGATTTATGATAGTGCTTGTATTCAGACAGAGGTTATGCCTGGGTGTTCAAGGCCTTATATCATGATGATATGGACTACTTATGAAGGTGTTGGATGCATAGTTCCTTTATCACTCCATTGTCCCACCATACTCTGCATTTCTCTGAAAGGAATCCTTTAATGGAGATCATGTGAAATGGTGCTCTGGGTATCTGAGAGGAGAACAAATGACTGCAAGTTCATGAGCTTCAAAGAAGCAGCACAACCAGATTTTAGACCTTAGATTCTGCTCAGCTGGCATCTGATGTGTGCTTGGGGTTATTTTGTGTGGTAAGATTGACATAAGAACCTGTAAGAGATGAAGTAAAAGGGAAAAAAAGGCGGGAGGAAACATTGAAGAGAAGATGAAAAGATGTCTGCAAGACATTGCTTTATATTGCCCCTGCCATTGCAACCATCAAACAGAAAAAAATGGTGCTTTCTTTCTAGTTATTTTTTTAAAAGAGGGCCATACATCTGGCCCAGCAACCTTCTCCCAAGCAGCCCAAGGACTTTAACCAGGAGAGGATAAACAGAAACACAAGATGCAACCTTCTCTAAGGAGAAGAGGGGGCAGCAGATTGATTGAGACCAAGTCAGAAAAATTGCAGCCCAAGACAGAAAAAGTGCCTTCCGTGGCTACTCTCATGCCTCTCTTAAGCTGTCAAAGCCACAGGCATGGCATTGGACACAAGCTGGCCTGGGAAGCAGAGATTGCTCTGGTCTGGGGAGCAAAGATTGCTCTGATCTGGGGAGCAGAGGGTGCTCTGGTCTGGGGAGCAGAGATCGCTCTGGTCTGGGGAGCAAAGATTGCTCTGGTCTGGGGAGCAAAGATTGCTCTGGTCTGGGGAGCAGAGGTTGCTCTGGTCTGGGGAGCAAAGATTGCTCTGATCTGGGGAGAAGAGATTGCTCTGGTCTGGGGAGCAGAGGGTGCTGCAGGA
Organism: Rhabdornis inornatus; assembly: GCA_013397075.1. NCBI lineage: Eukaryota > Metazoa > Chordata > Aves > Passeriformes > Rhabdornithidae > Rhabdornis > Rhabdornis inornatus. The sequence continues at coordinate 151,279 of VWZS01001478.1, forward strand.
GCAGTGTTTGGCTCAGGGGGCTGTGTGCTGATCACTCAGGTACCCCAGCTCAGAGGGTAAGTCCCACCACTGTTTCCCTCCCTTCTACCCTGTCTCAGCCCTGCTGTTTAGGTAATAAAGAAGAAAGGTTTTAAACTTGTGTGCTGGTGAATCTCTGGGGAAAAGGTTTAGATTGGTACCTGCATGGGGCAAGAGGGTCATTTTGACTTCTGTTTGCCTTTTTTTAATGTTTGTGATCTTTTTAATGTTCAGGTTGAAACTCTTTCACAAATCAGTGGTGTTTCTTTTTGGCTCTGGGCTGACTCCTCTTAGGACTGTGACAGAAAATGTGGAGGTGGTGTGAAGGCCGTATATGTGCTCACCTTCCTGCACAGCTCCCCAGGAGATGGACAGAGGGCCATCTTTCTACTGAGCCTGCTTTAAATGGAAAATGTCTACGTTCCTCTTGCTGAGGCCAAATTTATTGGTGTGAGTGAGAACTGCTATCTCCTCTGGGCTGTCAGGGATATTTAGCAGAGGAACAGCTATTTTTGGCTTTTGTGTTGGCTCTGTTTGGGACTGTTTTGGGCATGGGCAAAGGCAGCATTTGAGTTATCTTGAGACCACTGTTGAGGTCTCACCATGGCTTTACAAGGTCTCTCAGGTCAGGATTGTTTACTGTGGTCAGTCAGATACTTGGCAGACAGCAGAAAGCCAAATTAAATTTGTCTCAAAGCCAGTAGGTTTGAAATAAATAAGAGCTAAAACCTGTTTTGGCAGAGCAGTGGCATCTTGAAGGTGAAGAAACTGAAGCTAAGAAAGCCATTGCATGTGGGAGTGAATGAAGTAGGTCAATAACATGACTGGGAATAGGAGAAAAAATTCCATCTCCTGGGCCTACATTACTGTTCAACAGCTTCACTGTGGACTTACCTGTTTTATTTCCTTCTCACACTGAAGCTCTTTTTCCATTCATCCATCCTGCTTAAACACACACAAGCCCTTTTTCCTCTCTGCCCCTTCATTCTTAAGCCATCACAGCTTTATCCTCACCACCGTGAACTGGATGTGATTTCTCCTTATTCTTGTTCAATGGTGTTTTTGCTGGGTGTGACACCTTTATGAGTTTGGATCTCTAAAGTTACATAAAATCATCTGTGTTGGGTAATAATCCCCTTGCTGGTCGTGCTGAGCAATATTTGCCCTCAGTACAACTCCTGAGAACTTCTCAATAGAGGTAAAAAGGAGAGAGAGTACATAATTTATTGCAAAAAACGGAGATGCTCACCTGAATTCACACTGGAGCCAGCTTGGCGAATTGCTTCAGAAGTAAAAAGTCCTGCAGCCAACCAGCTCTGGGCAATTGTATAATGAAGCTTGGAAATGGCCGTGTTTTAGATATAAAAGACTGAAAGAGGGAGGGGTGTAGGACAGGACCCTTGGTGCAGTTTTTGAAGCAGACAGTGGGTAGGAGGCATTTCCAGAAGCAGGGTCTGGGGTGGCAGGAGACAAAGGGCCAGGGGAGAGCAGCAGATCTGTGCATGATAATGGACTAATGGCAGTCCCTAAGGGTAGAAGTGCTGCTTAAATTCCCTTATGCAGTGAGTATGTGAGTAACACCCAGCAGAAATAAGCAGACCACAACAGAAGGGTAGGTGTTGTTTTGACAGTGCTCAGCACATTCCTGCAATGTGAACGGATGGAGGGCAGCTGCCAACACCCTCTTCACGCACATCAACAGCACCTGATTGCAGCAGTAGGCATATCCATACCCATATGATTAGAGGAGATAGAAAAAGACATAGGGAGATGACACGGGATGGTTTTGCATTAACCTTTTGATGCACTCAGCATTAGCACCAGTAAAAGGCAGCCCCAAAGGCTGCCTCAAGTCCCCCTCCTTCCCTTCATCTCTCCAACCCTGATAGTCTGGAAATGAGCCCATAGCAGCAATTGTAATTGTCACTTCTGCCTTTTGTCACTTAAAAGCAAGCAGAAGAGCTGGCAGCTTGCGAGTATAAAAAGGGCGTTACCAGCTGTCTTCAAGGACAGCTCAGGAACCTATAAGATAATAATGTGGACTTGTTTCTTATTAATTCCTTGCTCCAAGATAGGTGTTGGGAACCTTTAGGCCCAGCTCTGAAGAGAAAGACTGATGCCACATAAATAAAATTAACCAGTTGGCATTTAGAAAGTTGTCCTATCCGTGCAGCCTGTGGTCTCCCCTTACATTTGGTAACAAACTGCCTTTCAGCTGCATGTTGACACAGGATCATTTTCTCCTGTCTCCAATGGCATTAGGGTAAGCTGCTGGAAGAGGACACCAAAAGGGCTCAAGCAGCTGAGGATGGTTGGGCATACCTTTAACTATAGAAGTTGTTGCACAGAGGGGCTGGGGAATCAGTACAAAGACTACCACTGACTTTGAGAACACTTTTTTTATATTATATTGTAACAACTTAAATTCACCTTCAAAGAACAGGCACAGAAACATTGACTTTTCAAATAATTTATTTTTATATTTCACCAAATCATAAAAAGCCGATGCACTGTTCAGCTAAAAGCATCCATATATAAAACACATTAACTCATTATCAGTAATGCTGGAGTGTACCACGTACACTGAACCCAGTCCAGCTCCTACTAAAGCCAGAGGAAACTCAGTGACTCCACTAGCAGAAGGATTGGACTCAGCATTTTTCTTTGCTGGGTGTTTACAAAGGGCTGTATTAAAATGCTAGTAAAAAGCTTCCCTTTTGAGACTGTATCAAAACAATAGTAAACCTCACTCCCTTTCTGGTTTTGTCAAACATATGCAATTAAAGCTCAAAATCAGCAGTCATTACACTGCAAAAGACCATACAAATCAACAGAGATAATATTCAAAACAGGCCAGGCTCTACCCTCAGCTGGTGTGGACTGGCGTGGCTGCTCACAGGATAATCTATGTACACTGGTGAGGGATCTGCTCCTCAGCTGCTTTCAGTGGTTAAACAAATTATGAAAATGTATTCAATTTTCTCCCCAAATACCTGTTGCAGGAATCTCTTTAGCAGCATTAAAAAAAAAAAAAAAAAAAAGTAGATAATCCAGCCCCTTATAAAGCTTCTCCCAGGTAGCTATAAGAGACAATAGCTCATGAATACATACATCAGAGGGCACATATTTCAGAGAGGCTGAAATGCTTTCAGGCTCTGCACTGACTTACAAGCAAGAAATATTTGCTTCAGATCTTTGCAGGTGGTACCACATAAAACCACTAAACCTTTTAAAACTATGGGTGTTGATGAGCTACACTCACAAATGCTAAGTCTACAGAGATTTGGGAAGTCTTTCCTTCCCCGTGCAACTCACGAGCTGCACTGCACAAAGGGCCAGTGCAGGATATCTGGATCTGCTTTCCTCCAAATCTGGTGGCAATGCCAGCACCTTTACACCAGACACCTGCACAGCTGGCTCTCTCCAGAAGCTGACTTTAGGTCAGCCCATGCTTCAAGAGGATGCTCTGCAGTTTGTGAGGCCACACGAGCAGGTAGGGGCTGAGCAGGCCAAGCAAAGGCTGAAATTGGTGTCAATTCCACTCCCTCACATCACAGCCCAAAAGCTGAAATCCCTCACAGGAAATGCACTAACTCCTCATTAACTATTTCTGTTCAGATTGATGCCACTGTCCTGCACACCTCAGCTGTCCTTGTCTCTTTTAGGAAGAGATGTGAGAAATAAGACCCAATCAGCTTGATAGCAATAAAATCCTCTCTGAAGTTTGCAGGAATGTTTTTGAAGATTAAAGGATGCAGAGGGAGGAAACTCCAGTGGAACTGTTGGGGTGTTTTGTTATTTTTTGGGGGGTGTTTTGTTGTGTTTATAAACCTTCAAAAACCTCTCTGGAATATACTTCAGATCACACTATATTGATTTATCAGCTGTGTAGCTTGGGCTGTTTTAATTAGAGTGTGTTTGACCAGAATTGCTGTGATACCATCAGTCTGCACTGGCTGTGGACCCCAGTAGAGTGTCCCCCCTGGAAGGATTCTGTTCAGTCCAGAGCTCAGCTCCACTGAGCAAAGGGACTGCCTGCTGCTCTCAGAGAATGTGATTTAGTAAGGAGGCTGCCAGCAGCTTATGAAGTCGAAAGCTGGACCCTGTATCAACAACCATGGTTAAAAGTGTTGCAGCAGCCTAGAAAGTGGAATGGATTAACTGATGCAATCCAGATCCTGTGTGTTCCAGGAAGATGTGCTGTGTTTCAGACACAAACTGTTGGACTTCACAGTCTTAATTGGGAAAAATAATTCTCTCTGCTGCAGGAGAGATGGGGTGAAGAGTTCTGGACTGTGTAATGTAGGATACCATGACAAACACTTTTTTATGGTTTAACAAACATTTTTGCAAACAGTTTTTTATGGTTTAACATAGAACTTGTCTAACTCCACCAGGTTCCTGGAGGGACTGCTGGCACCAGCCTTGGAAACCTCCCAGAGCAACACATCACCCAAATCAGGCCTGGTTTATGTAAAGGGAAGGGTTCAATGTCATGATCCAGAGAGGCTGAATGAGAACAGGGAAAGTCCTTGACTGCTTTTCTTATTTTTTGACAAAATTTGCCATAGAGACTGCAATTTTTCTCACATTCATAAATATACTTCAGAGTCTGTATCCACTGTGGAGCCAACTTTGCCCAAATCTGGGGGAAAACAAGGGGAAAGTAAGGAGGAGATGAAGAGCAGTTTAGTCTCGGGATGGCTTACTCGCTTGTGTGAGAAATCATCCAAGATACCAACAGTACTTACAAATCATCATTCTCACCTCCTGGCAAGCTGTCTCAACCTTCACTTTACAACAGTCGAGTGGGGAACAAGCCCTTCTCACACTGGGTTTCCACCATTATACAAATAATTCCAGCTATTTCAGTGAGCAACTCTTGCTTCCAAGTAGTTTATCTCCTTGATAAACACCAGAGCCACCACACTGAATCATTGTTATTTAGGAATTTCAAGCCAAGTAGAAGAGCTCCAGCAGGAGGATTCAAGGGAGGTCAAGGATAACCTTTCATGTCTAACAAATTGGTGTTGTTGGCTTTTCATTTTGGTGAAAAAATAATAAATAAAAAAATCCCAAACCAAAATTATAACATTATTTGACCAATGCAAAGTGCTATTCACACAGCACTTCTTGGGTACTTATGCCCGTTTTCTAGCAATGAGGATTTTACAGGAAGCTAATAAGCCTTAAATCCTAAATCCTTTAGCTGTCTATGGAAATAGGATTTAGACTCTCACATGTATTCAGGTTTTTTTTCTCTACTGTGTGCAATAACAGTTCAAGCAATTATAGTAGCTATGAGAGGTAGAGATCTTTAAGCACTCGGGTGAATACATTCACATTAATCTATGTTTGCAGTAGCAATTCAATTACACTCTTTGGCATGGACAAAAAAAAATAAAGGGAAAGCATGGCTTTGTTAATACTCTTCCCAACAACAGGATGGAAATACACTATTCATTAAATGCCTGCATTGAAATAAGCAGCACTTGCTATATCTTAAGTAAATTCTGTTCTAACCTCTCAGAAACAGATGCTAATTTTTCTGAGAGAGTGCAGTTCCCTTCTACATCAGGAGAGCATCAAAGTGCTGTTTCTACACAGTTCTTAACTTCATAAATCACTGAGTTGAATTTTGTCATTTAAAAAAATCCATGGAAAAGAACATTTAGGTGCATATATGTGAGTATTAAATACAACTGAGGATAGTTTTCCTCCTTCTTATGGAGGACAAAAATAAAAACATGTACTTCAAGGCACTAGTGCCATGAATAGAAATGGTTTTAAAACAATTTCTGTCCTTATGAAGTTACATGAGCATTTTGTCACTGCAGGTAAAACATTCCTCTTCCCAGATTGCCTAACCAGAAGGAAAGGGTATTTGTGGTCTCCAAAGCAAACATTCCAAGAGATAAAAATGGGCTGTTTCCACCAGCAAAGTAAATGGTCTAAGGCACAGATTTAGGATCTGGACACAGCCAGGATGCTCATTCGCTCAAGGATACTCAGGCCATTGACATAGAAGAAAAAACAAAAGTTTTGTCACAATCCAGATTGGTTTTTCACAAAACACTGTCAGTCTTTCTGGTATAAATTACTGTCTGGATTTTTGTTAAAATTATAATTTAAATGGTAAAAAGTGATTTTACGTGCAATATGTTTGGGAAGGCTTTGTAAAAGGGAGATGACATAACCCACATACAGCTAATACCAGGTTTGTGTGCAACACAACTTTAAAGTGTGAGCTCCTCTTCCTTGCAACTCTGCTTCCCTCCTGAAGGTTAAATCAGCAGTGTTCCAAATTGGGGAGTAAAGGCCTTGAAGGGAAATCTGACTCTGTTCCTAACTGGACTAATTTAGGCTAGCAGCAGGACATTACTCAGATAAAGGGGAGAAATTAAAACACCTGTAAACCAGCATTAGAAACTCATCTCAGGCTTTGGGAGGTTATGCATTGGCAGTGCTTTCCTACTCTGCCCACATCAATTCCACCTCTGGGTATCATAACCATTGTTATTGCACAAGTCCCAGTACTAAGTAAAAGCAAGTGTAGAAATTTTAGGCATTCAACAACTACTCCAGCTGAAGCTGCCTGTTAAGAGAAGAGCCGATATCCACATCACAGAAGAGCAGTGGAACTGTTTCTGGCATTTATCTGTGTACATTGTACATACACAGAGGATGCTTTCATCCTACAGACCTACAAGGTCTGTACACTCAATCATCCATCACTGATTCTTAAAACACCTCTTTTTTTTAAGGGACCATAGAATCACTGCTATAGCATGAATGTGTCCTTCAGTTTTTAAAGTAAATCATCATGCTCTTATTTTTGTGATTCTCACTGGAATATCCCAGCTGAAAGATGCCTCATGAATTAGTGGTATGTTTCAAGCACGAATGCACTCATGAGGAAGCTCTGTTCCAAAAGATGGCTGCAATTGTTTCTCCATTATAAAAAATAGTAATAAACAGCATTGATCTAAAAGCTCAGATGACACTTGTTAGCTTAGATTCTTCTAACCCAATGAGGACTGCTGGCAGGGAATTTGTGGGGAATTTAACCTCAGATGGTAGCCAGAGGATATATTGGTACAACAGAATAATAGTGTGGCAACAGCCCAGTGCCTTGAGAAGGCCACAAAGCTTTTTCCCCTTCCACCACGTGACAATAAATAAATAAATACAAGTAGAAATACCACACAGTGTTCTAGTTCTTTGCATACAACTCTTATTAGAGTGTTCCCAGAGGCCTGCCTTTGGACAAGGCAAATTAAAGGTATTGATATGTCACAGAAATACAACATTTGACTCAGCCCCGTGATGTGCTGGTTGGCAATGGATGACTAAAAGCAGACATCAGAAATATACAAAAGAGAGAAGTGCATGAGAGAGCATAGGTAGGTATGTATGTGTGCATAAATTATAACACAATTCTAACAAATTTTCAGCTTGGCATCATCAGCTTGGCCTGAGTACCCAAGCTTTAGGAGAACAGGTTGCAGAAAACTTTGTGCAAATAAAAAACACCAAGTGTGTCCAATAACTGGGAGTTGCAGGCTACCCTTCCTCCCCTTGGATCAGCCAGAGAGCTTCTCACTAAATTCTCTGCCTTCTGACTCACACAAGGACTTCCATCAAAAACAGCCTCTGCTTTTAAGCATCACCGATGCTTGCAAAGGGGTACCAGCCTCACCTCACCTGGTCAAGGAGGGAAGCTGTGAAAAACAGGCTGAGATTCACATAGGACTCATAGAAGAGCTTCAGCCTCTTTTCATTTTGCATGGCAAGTCCAAATCCAGGACGAGTGTCTGCTGCTTCTCATGGAAGTGGAAAGGAGGAAAAAGACCTTGAGACAGGAGAGGTGGAAGAGAGCATGAGCTCCGGACAGCCTTGCCCATAAGCAGCATCCTCTCTTTCAGAACCAGAGACAAGGCTTGGGTCCTGGTACCTCAGAGCAAGAACCACAAGAAGATACTTGTTACCTTCTGCCTTGTGGCTCCTCAGACTTTCAGGCAACACCAGGAACAGTGGTCCCAACCCACATGTTACTTCAACCTAAGCCTGATTTGGCATATACATAAAATATATTATACAAAGCAGCAGCATGGTTCCACACAAGGAGCAAGGCATGCACTGAAGTAATTTGTGGGAAGAGACATCACTGCTGAGTGAGAATGCCTGTCACAGCTGGAGAAACTGGGCAAACTGGGGAAACAGGCTAACTTACAAGACCCCAAACTCTTCTTCAGGGTATGAAGAAGGTCATTCCCTGGCAATGGACTCAGGCACTAGCAAGAGTGTATCATCTACTAGAGACAGAGTAATTTAGGTCGAAAAAGACCTCTAGGATCATCCAGTCAAACCTTTAATCTGGCACTGCAAAGGCCACAACTTAACCATGTCCCCCAGTGCCACATCTATGCTTCCTTTAAATATGCCCAGGGATGGTGACTCCACCACTTCCCTGGGCAGCCTGTTCCAGTGCTTGACAACCCTTTCAATGAAGAGATTTTTCTTAATATCCAAACTATTAGACCAAGTGAATTTTTTAGAAGTCACTCTGACAGTCCTGATATCTGAATTTTAAATTGGAATTAATTAACTTGATCTCTGATTCCCTCTCCAGGAGTCCTGCTCTGGTATCAACTTCCAACCATAAAAAAGCCACCGCTGCAAAGCTTTCAAAGGAATTACATTCTCTTGTGGGCAGAAATCATGCTGAAGAACAAGACCTCTCTACAGAGAGCTGTGGCAAGCTGTGGTTATAAGCAATGTCCACAGGACTGGCTCACTGCTTAGGGCCCATGAGGGGTTTTTTCCCTAAACCTACGAGAACATTTTGGCAGTTAAACACAATGTCAGATTTTATGCCCTAAAATGCTTAATAGTTGAGGGATTTGTCATCAAATTCTGTTTCAATGAAATGCTTAAGCTGGTACTTAACTAAGCATCAGAGAGTCCCTGAAGACAACAGAAAATCTGCATGGTTGAGCTAACCCCAGGCTTGTGCTCTGACGTGGTAGAAGCCTGCTGTCTTCTCTCCCCTCATTTTGATTTACCAGGTCATATAATCATGTGTGGTTTGCACTTCTGTCACAATAAATTCAGTCACAATTCAAACACAGGTACTGCAGGCAGTGTGTGGTACTCCCAAAAAATCTTCAGTCCAAACTTAGTTGTTTGCCTAAGTTTTCTGCTGATTTGGGGTCTTGTGTGTATTGGGTACCTGGGGATAAATGCTTAATTCTAGTACAACTTTACTTCTCTGCTATGCAAACCCCACACTCCTCTGGGTGACTCTTCCTAATTATCAGAGCTACATCTGATCTCAACAATCCACCTGATTTGTTGAAGCACTGGCCAAGCAAAACTGAAAGCAACAACACAGTCACCAGTGAGCTTTGTGTAAATAGCAGTTCTTCCTTTTCACAGCAAAATTCATCTGCCCTGGAACTCCTGCCCATTATTGGGGAGAATGGACCCATTCAGCACTGAACTACCTATAAAATAACTCAGCTGTTTGAACTCCCTGCTATGTTTATATATAGAAACCTACAATGCAAATGCTTACAGTAATTTTGAATATCCCATATGAAATAAATATCACAAATAAATTCTAATATTCAAAGCAAAATAGTATACAATGTTAGGCACCAAGTTACATTTATAAATGCACAAGCATTAGTACTGTCTATTCAGCTTAATTTCTTAGTATGCAAGCTTCAGCAATTTCTAGCTACACTTCACTTCAGAAGTCATAATAAATGCTGGTCATGCCAAAATCTAAGAAGAAACAAAACCACAAAAGTTCTCCATCATCTTTCCATATTATACACAGTTTTTGACAGGTGCTGTAATAATATGCGAGTTTCATGGAATTCATTAACACTGTCCAATATTAAATATCAAGTCTGGAACACAGGTCTCTATGTTTTAAATAAAATTAGAGCAGGAGCAACATGTTTGTCAGCACTACATCCATACACAGTGAAAGCAGAGACAGTGAGAGCCTGCACCCAAACCAGAGCTGCAGCTTCCCAGGATAAAGAGAGAACAGGGGCAACTTCACTGGCAAAAGGGAGGAGAGGGGGAGAGGAAGGACTGAATTCAGCTCCAGTTACAACTATTGTTGAAGAATAGTTTGAAGAAATAGCCTGAACTCTGGTCTTGCCAGCTCAGTCAAAAATAGCCTCTGTCCCAAAAGCCAGCAATGGCACGTGAGAGCTCTGCTGACAAGGGCAGGTTACAAATTTTGCCTGCACAGGACAAAAAGTTTGCTATGCCATAGGCACATAGGGCAGTTCATTCTCTTTATCCTAATATCAGTATTTCTGCCAACAATTTCTCATGGGGGAAGTGAGTGATTCACAATTACATTTCATTTCAGGAAAAGAAAAGATCTCACACACTCAATACCCTGCCTCGACTTCAGCTCACACTACTGAATAATAAAATCTAGATCCTGCCCTGGAAATTTCCTTACACTTTAGATCATGCCACTTTTGTCATCTTGCAAAGAGGATCGTGAAGGGGATCTTCCTAGCAACAGCTCCTTCTCATGGATCAGGCTATCTAGCAGGTCCTCCTGTCTGTAGTTGTGATAAACCTTCAGGAAAGCCAGAATGGTAATTGCCAGCCAAGTCAGCCAGGCAGCCCAGAGACCAAACTAGAGAAGGAAAGAAATCATAAAGAGTCAGTACACTATTGTGAAAACAAAGTCAGCTGTCCAGGTGATTATGGAAACCTCAGCTGGACCAAAACCCATGGAATCATGCCAAGCTAAGTCCAAAGAGATCCTGGGTTCTTCATAAAAAGGAGTCACTTTTATGGCATATTTCTTTCCTAAATGCAGTTATGCCTGAGCTGGGCATCTAAATGCCAATGTTGACAACAAAGACACAAAACTGGCTTGTGCCCAAGAGGCAGGGCTACCTTCAAGGAATGCTCCAGGCAGGCTAATGCCTCTTTCCATGATGGGACTATTGTCCCTCCAAAATCAGCATATGCTCATGTCCCAGTGTTCACTGACTCTGACCATTGATTTAGAGCTAGAATATTCGATATTCTGACAGCCTTAGAGGTCTAATTCTCATGGATTCATCAGAATACAGCCCTATCTGAATGAATCAATCTTTAATTATTTTCAATGGCCTAATATTTATATTAGATATTTATATATTTATATATATTTATTTATATTATATATAAATAGATAATATTTATATATTATATTGTAGTATAGTATAGTATAGCATAGCATAGCATAGCATAGCATAGCATAGCATAGCATAGTATAGTATAGTATAGTATAGTATAGTATAGTATATTGCTTAGGTGATCTGTCAAACTCAAGGAAGGCAAAATTAGGAACCCCACAATGTCGTGCAGGTCAGAAATTATTTTGAACAGTGATGAAGAGATCCAGGACACTAGAGGGCTGCAACTTTTGCAGACCTCATCCTTTGGATAAACCATGATTTTTCTGTCATGATTAACAAGATTGGTGGTAGGGTGAGGCTTTGACATATCTGTATTCAAAACTGTCTATTTAGAATTTAAAATGCAAATGTGCCCATCACTATCATTCTGATTCAGTACTCACTGAAGTCAGTGGAAACATTCCCATTGATTTCTGAGAATGGTAGCTCAGCTCCAGCAATCCCAGGTCAATAAGCAAGTGGCAAATGAACTAGAAGCATAGAACCATGACTTAGTCTGACCTACCTGTGCAATAGCAAATTGGTCATAGAAAGCAGAGTTTTCCAAATTCAGCTCAAGATCTATATCCTGCAATTCTTCACAGCTACCCAGAAAGGCATTTGGAAGGGAAAAACAAAAGAAGAAAATTATTTAAGAGATTCCAGGTAAACTGAATAGAAAATGAAACGACATAATAAATGTATTTTGAACAGTCACAATGGCAGATTCTATCAGAGGATATTTAAGTTATTGCAATAATCAGGTTGTTTGCTGATCTTCTCTAAAACTAAGATAAAAATTACTTTCTTTTGCAAAAAAAAAAAAATTTAAAAGCACAGTTGTGTAAGTGATAATATAAACCTTCCTTAAGTGGAATTGCAATAGTTATTATGAACACAGCATCCTTAAACCCCTCTATCCCACTGCCCCCTCACCTCCCACAGATTTGCCCCTGGCATCACCCCAGGTTGGCTGTTTCACCCCTCAATGAAACAAAGTGTATGATCCTCTGTTACCTTTTGACTTCCTCAGGAAAAGCCTCAGAAGAAGGAATTGTGTTTTTGTTTCGGATGCTCCAGCAAGGAGACGATACTCTGATGGTGAGATAGGGGCTGCCTACAGATTTTACAAATAACTTGGACCATTACTGGTGTGAAAATAATCCCAGGTTTTTGAGGTTGTCATTCTATCTCTTGGTTGATTTCTGCAGCCTCTTCTCTCTCCTTTTCAGTGCTGTCGGTCATCTTGGTTTCTTACCCGAATATTCGATTAGATGGTTTTTGTAATTGAATTTTTAACCGAATATTCGAGTAATTCGATTAATCGTTGCAGCCCTAAACAGAACATTCACTATGGCATTTTACAACATATGACAATGTGCAATATAAATGTATGCTTTAAGTAGTACATTTATTCAATATCATATGACATAAAATGTCACATTTTTCTCTCTCTTCATCATTATTTGTTTGATAGGAGCAAATCTTCCTAAACTTATCATGTTTCCTATAAGGAGCATAAGTTTTGTGGGATACAGTGGGGCATTTTAGGAGCTGTATATTTTGTGACTGTAACAAAGCATCAGCCTTCTGTACTTTGCACTTACAAAGTGTTTTCCATTCTGTGGCTCTCAGAGCATCCACAGCATCACTACCAGGCAAGGAACTCCACCCCAAATTTTTTGCTGATGATGAGCTGTGGCACAGGCAGGATTAGTGACTTGCCTGGTGTCACACAGTGGGGTGGGGGCAGAACCAGGATTGCAAGCCAGGAGCTCTGACCCCCGCCACCCTGCCCTGCTCACAAGGCCACACTCCCCCCATTCTTACAAAAACTCCAAATCTAGCATTCCTTTGGAAATGAAAAATTTTAACATAGTGGATTTGTTTTGCATATGATCATGATTCAAAGAGACCACAAAATATGATGGAAACACACTTTTCTTTGTGGGCTTCTAAATTAACAAACAAAAAGAAGTTTGATTTGCTTTTTTTTCGTTCCACATGAAAAAAGTCTGGATTTTCATATTAGAGATGCCTCCTCCCCCTTGCTCACTTTGCATGTTATAACTACACTTAGTAATACCAGAGTTCAATTGTGCCTATATGAAAAAAAATAAAAGGAAAAAAATGCATTCTTCAATACTAACCTATTTGGCATGCTTCCTTTTTCAGTAATTGCATCACACCACATGTTAAATCCTACACTCACTATAGTGCTGGCAATAAATGTGATGAACACCACAAAGGCGCTGATCAGCAGATTCAGGAAGGCGTAAAAGAAAGAGCTGTAATAAAAGGGAAGAAAAATGCAACTCATAAACAACTGAAACACAACATCAGCAGTCTCTGTAAGCAGCACAGAGTGGGCACAAAGATATCAGTTTCCATTTGAAACACGTCTTTAATTAAGAACACCTAATACATTGAAACACTATGGACTTGATTTTGAGTCGCATTACCTTCACTTGCAAAGGCTTTTGATTTTGATTTCTTTTTTAACCATAAGAAGATGTGGCTTTATATGATAAGTGGTGATTGCTCATACACAATGTGGCTTTCATTAGCTGTAATGATGAAAATCACTATTGTTAAAATAAATGTCATTAGCTCAAATTATGTAGTAACTGGAGCTAAAATTATTTCATGACTTAAGTGATAATTGGGACAAAAAATGCTTAGGAGAGGGAAACTAAAAATAAAAACACAGAACTGATAGCTATAATCATTTTAAGCAATGTAACACAAGGTACTGCCATCATAGGACACGAATCTCAGTTTTATGGGCAATTTGCAGAACAGGCCAGCTTCTCCTGGGATTTCTCTGGCTTTGGTGTCAGTATGTTATGTCTTCCAGCTGAATATCAATTTACTTCAACCCCATTAAATCTGCCCAACCAGGGCCTGCCCTCAGCACGTGCTGTGTTTGGAGTGGGATGGGTGGGATGCTTACAAATGTCCCATAAGACCATGGAATTACTCACTTATTTTCCAGCCTCACTGTTTAAATCCTTACCTGAATTCTAGCTGTGAAAAGTTTCTAATCCCAGTCATCTGGCAAAGCCCTTCTCTGCTTGAAACTGTTCTAAGAGATTGTTTAGAATAGGACACCTTAGAATGTTGTGTTATGTAAAAACTGGATATATGCTCCAAGTTGGAGAAAGACTGGCAGCTCCAGGAGGCAGGTCATCCTATTCAGAGTGTGTGATAAGGATGAATATGACAAATTTCTCACCAGTGCCACTCGCGCTGGTGATAGAAAGAATCTAATCACCCCAGAGAAGGAAAGAAAAACCCTCAGTCACTTCTTTTCCCTGGTTGCTCATTAAATGAAAAGCCAAGAGGCTTTTTAAATGAATGTTTGAGTCCTGGAAGGTTCTGGGCTGGACAATCCTAATTTCTACAGGTTATGCATGATACACTTGTGACCTCAGGAGAATTTCTTTAAAATAAGATGAAGAAGCAATTATCAGCAGAGTTAGGATGTTTGCTCCTGGGTTGATGTGGCTTTGGAGGGCTGTCTAGGCTCTCTCCAAAGTGACAGTTGTCCCACCCCAAGACTGATAGAAAAGTAGTGAAATAAACCACCTTCAAGAAGTGCCCCTATAGACTGTAGTGGGTGCTGGATGCCAGGACACCTGACCTCTGGATGAACAATAAGATGAATCCTGCTCTGGTTTATCTGGGCTTGCTGAAGTAGATCAGCTCACTTCTGCTGGGGTCACCCACAAAATGAGAGCTGCTATGAGCATACCAGATTTTTGCATGTTCTCTGCCCTGACTTCACACCTAGCCTGGATTTCATCCCAAGCATTGCTAAAGTCAGATCATGCCTTCTGTGTGCACCTCAGCATGGTATGCTGGCCTGAGAGTCAGAAAAGACTTGAGCTCTTCACAGAATAAAACAGACTTGGCACCAGCATTAGTAACAGCTCTAGGAAAGGAGCAGTTACCAGGACTATTCAGTGGGTCATCACACCCAGGATCTCCAGTTCTCCCTCTATTTCCTATCCTGCAGCAAAAGAGGTTCCATGGATCAGGATCTGACCTTCCACTGACAAAGCAGGGCTCATCCTTGCACCTGATTTGCATCTGGCAAGAGTAACCATCACCAGTGCCAGGGCATGCTGATAGAAAACTGCTTATTTGGCTCTCTAGCTCACCTGATTTTCCCTCCTTAGATTACAACTTCAAGCTATGCATTGCAGAATGAGTGAATGCCCTTTAATAATAAATGTTTACACTCCAAGCTGCTTTGCAATCCTAGCAATGAAGTATCTGAGTTGTACCTCTACCTTTTCAGCTGAGCTGAAGAGCCCCAGGCTGCTGAGGCAAGGGGTGCTGAGACCCTTTTAAAAAGGTTTTTCAGCAGTCATAACTATCTGTCAACAATCATTCAAAGCCATTGCACATGAAAGAAGCAAAGGGCACTAACTAACCCTGACTTGGCTGGCTCACCCTGGAGCTGGCCCAGTAGCAGTGTTCCTCCTCAACAGGATCATCACTTATGACATTCTGGTTCTTCCTCAACTACCTCTAATCGTTACAGACAATCACCATGTATGGTGAGGAGCTGATATTTCTGTCTCCATCCAAACAGAAATATTTTTGTGCCCATTTGATGCAATAACAAATGGCAGTCTAAAATCAGGACAGCGTGTGCCCCGCCTGCTTTCATACAGTGGCTGATGTGGTACAGGACAGACCTTCCTTCTTACCAGGAAACTGCTGCTCCCAAGCATCTTTCCATGTTTTACCCTCCTGTGATCTTCTGTGGTTATCATCCCAACTTGCTCCATCTTTGCTTCCCATCGCCCCACAGCCTTCTGCCATTCTTGCCTGGAGCAACTATGAACAGTGAACTATGAACAACTCCCAAAGGAGCCTGAAAGCAACTCCTAAAGGGACACTTTTCAGGGGCCTGCCCACTAGTTTTGAGGTAGTAGCCACTTTTGGAAGCAGGCCAAACATTCAATTCAAATGTCATCATTACAGGATTTTAACTGCTGGTTTCTTCCAAAAATTAGCTAGCTCTGAACTGCAAAAGTGTTGAGATTCAATTAACCTTCTAAAGATTTTGGATCACCTGAGGAAGCTGAATTCAAAGATATTAAGGAATATGTGGTTGTACTTAGTGTAAGGTAAATTTTAGTATGGAATAAGTTTCTGGTCCACACTTACTACAGCATGTTTGAGTATTAGGCAGGTTGAGAGTGGTTGGAAAGAGCCAGAAAGACAACACTGCTACCCAATCTCCAGGATTACCAAGCCCAGACGTAACAGTCCCTTAGCCAAGAAACCTCTAGTCCAAACAGACCTGGACAGGAGTGATTTACCCTTGGCATGGTTCCTAAACCATGTGAGAAATATTTTCCTAATTTAGACAGGCACCAGTGCATTGTCCAGCCCCAGCCCTGTAGCACCCAGAGGCTGGGTTACCTGCAGCAGGGACTCTGCCCTCTCAGGCCACCAGAGAGGCAAGCACAGAACATCTCAATGCTCCTGAGCTGCTGCCTGGCCCACCAAGCCTCTCACTACCCCTGCTGGGGTGGGATGCCCCTTGGCTTGTCTGAGACAGGAACCAGCTGTCAGTGCTGCCCTGAGCTGCTCCAGGGAGTGCTCAGCATTGCTCTCATGTCGTAACCAAGCAATAGTTGCTGTCTGCAAATTGCTGCCATGTACACAACAAAAGCAGCACAAAAAATAGAGGGGAGTCATCAATTTCTCCCTTCTGGCCCCCCACACACAGCCATGTTGTTTCAAGGTTTTTCACACAGCCAGTGCATATCTGGGGAAGGCCTTCTCTGGCACGGATACACTCCCATGTAGTGGGACTATGGTCAAGAGCCCCAGCCTCCAGCATCACCCCACAGCCCCCAAATCCTTTCATGACCACTGCAGCTGAGTGGCCACATGCTGCACCAAGACTGCCAAAGGGCAGTGGGTGCACAGCAATGGACCTGAGCCCCCACCCCAAAACTCTGCACGGGAGCATCCTCTGGAGAGGGCCCTGGGCACAGCTGGGGAGTGCACGGGTGTGTGCAGACAGACACGGGCAATGCAGCACCTCTCCCCAAACCCCTCTGGGGAGCAGGATCACCTGGGTGGTGCAAAGCCCAGCACTTCACCCCCAGACTGCTCCCAGAACCCCCAGCCTGGGGCAGGGATGGGCTTATCCCCAGGGATACTTACTCCTCGTGCCCTTTGCAGAGGAAGAAGAGGGTCCTCCAGGCCTGCACTGTGGCCAGCAGCAGGGAGAGGAGGCCGGTGAAGATGCTAAAGCGGCAGGCAGCCTCGGGCCCCCACTCCTGCACCGTGAAGCGCTGCCGCTCCACCGTCAGGTTGGCGTTGAGCCACATGCCCTCGGTGAAGAGCAGGCACCGGCCGTGGAAGTCGTTGCCATTCTCGGAGAGTGGCACCACCACGATGAAGCTGAAGAGAAAGGCCAGAAAATAGCAGATGCACTGAGCGAAGAGGAAATTGCTGAGCGCCATGTCCGCGGCTCTGCGCAAGCAGAGGGAGGGAAGGAGGGAGGGGTGGAGAGAGGGATGCAGGAGGAGGGATGCAGGAGGAGGGATGTAGGAGGAAGGGATGCACGAGGAGGGATGCACGAGGAGGGATGCACGAGGAGGGGTGCAGGAGGGAGGGATGCAGGAGGGAGGGATGCACGAGGAGGGGTGCAGGAGGGAGGGATGCAGGAGGGAGGGATGCAGGAGGAGGGATGCAAGAGGAGGGATGCAGGAGTGAGAGACGCGGGGGGAGCGATGTGAGGTGAGACGCGGGGAGGATGGAGGGATGGAGGGAGNCTCCCAAAGGAGCCTGAAAGCAACTCCTAAAGGGACACTTTTCAGGGGCCTGCCCACTAGTTTTGAGGTAGTAGCCACTTTTGGAAGCAGGCCAAACATTCAATTCAAATGTCATCATTACAGGATTTTAACTGCTGGTTTCTTCCAAAAATTAGCTAGCTCTGAACTGCAAAAGTGTTGAGATTCAATTAACCTTCTAAAGATTTTGGATCACCTGAGGAAGCTGAATTCAAAGATATTAAGGAATATGTGGTTGTACTTAGTGTAAGGTAAATTTTAGTATGGAATAAGTTTCTGGTCCACACTTACTACAGCATGTTTGAGTATTAGGCAGGTTGAGAGTGGTTGGAAAGAGCCAGAAAGACAACACTGCTACCCAATCTCCAGGATTACCAAGCCCAGACGTAACAGTCCCTTAGCCAAGAAACCTCTAGTCCAAACAGACCTGGACAGGAGTGATTTACCCTTGGCATGGTTCCTAAACCATGTGAGAAATATTTTCCTAATTTAGACAGGCACCAGTGCATTGTCCAGCCCCAGCCCTGTAGCACCCAGAGGCTGGGTTACCTGCAGCAGGGACTCTGCCCTCTCAGGCCACCAGAGAGGCAAGCACAGAACATCTCAATGCTCCTGAGCTGCTGCCTGGCCCACCAAGCCTCTCACTACCCCTGCTGGGGTGGGATGCCCCTTGGCTTGTCTGAGACAGGAACCAGCTGTCAGTGCTGCCCTGAGCTGCTCCAGGGAGTGCTCAGCATTGCTCTCATGTCGTAACCAAGCAATAGTTGCTGTCTGCAAATTGCTGCCATGTACACAACAAAAGCAGCACAAAAAATAGAGGGGAGTCATCAATTTCTCCCTTCTGGCCCCCCACACACAGCCATGTTGTTTCAAGGTTTTTCACACAGCCAGTGCATATCTGGGGAAGGCCTTCTCTGGCACGGATACACTCCCATGTAGTGGGACTATGGTCAAGAGCCCCAGCCTCCAGCATCACCCCACAGCCCCCAAATCCTTTCATGACCACTGCAGCTGAGTGGCCACATGCTGCACCAAGACTGCCAAAGGGCAGTGGGTGCACAGCAATGGACCTGAGCCCCCACCCCAAAACTCTGCACGGGAGCATCCTCTGGAGAGGGCCCTGGGCACAGCTGGGGAGTGCACGGGTGTGTGCAGACAGACACGGGCAATGCAGCACCTCTCCCCAAACCCCTCTGGGGAGCAGGATCACCTGGGTGGTGCAAAGCCCAGCACTTCACCCCCAGACTGCTCCCAGAACCCCCAGCCTGGGGCAGGGATGGGCTTATCCCCAGGGATACTTACTCCTCGTGCCCTTTGCAGAGGAAGAAGAGGGTCCTCCAGGCCTGCACTGTGGCCAGCAGCAGGGAGAGGAGGCCGGTGAAGATGCTAAAGCGGCAGGCAGCCTCGGGCCCCCACTCCTGCACCGTGAAGCGCTGCCGCTCCACCGTCAGGTTGGCGTTGAGCCACATGCCCTCGGTGAAGAGCAGGCACCGGCCGTGGAAGTCGTTGCCATTCTCGGAGAGTGGCACCACCACGATGAAGCTGAAGAGAAAGGCCAGAAAATAGCAGATGCACTGAGCGAAGAGGAAATTGCTGAGCGCCATGTCCGCGGCTCTGCGCAAGCAGAGGGAGGGAAGGAGGGAGGGGTGGAGAGAGGGATGCAGAAGGCAGGCTGCAGCAGTAGGCGGTGGGTAGGGAGGGAGGATGCGCAGTGCAAGGCAATGCAATGCAGCGCGGTCCGATGCCTCCTCCGGACACGGCTGCTGCCCCTCCCGCAGCCCGAGCTGCCCTATGAATGGTTTAGGGGCTTGTAGGGGAAGAGGGGAGCGGACAGAGGAAGAGCTGTTGTGGGGTATCTCTCTTCGGGGAAATCTGGCTGCTACTACGTCCCGGCGCCCAGGGGGTTAAATCAGTCTGTGCGTCTCCAGCAGGGCTGGGGACCACCAGTGGGGATCCCCCTAATGACACAGGACACTGATGTCACCCCTATTGATGGCCATTACACACAAATACACATAAACAGCAAAGTGGCTTCATCCTAGCTGCTGGATCCCATGAAATTTTGACCCAAGTTTCTAAAAATCTGGCCACCAGCCTAGACGGTGGCAATAATAGACAGGGTGCACAGCCACCCCGACGCCTACTGACCCAGTGGCTTTGTTCCTAGCCCAGGTGGTCACCCCCCTACCAAGATATTGCAAGGGGAGCGAAGGCTCACCAGAAGTGGAATAACTTTTCTTGAGCCTTAGTGTCGTTTAGGGGCTGCCTGGGGTTGGGATCAGCTCCATTATCCCCCGGCTGGCAGGTGGAGCACGGCTGAAAGAAAATAACCTTAAGCAAATTCCTGCTGGACACCAAGTTGAGAACAGACCAGCACAGCAATGGGACATGCATGACAGGAACAGATGAATTTTGTTCCCAAGGGTGAGCATCCACCCTGCTCTGCACTGCCAGTGAACAGCTCCCTGCCCTACACCATGCTTGGGAAGACATCAGAGCACCCCCTCTGCTGTAGGGCCCAAAACTGCAAGGCCAGGATGCCAGAAAACAAAAGGCATCTGGGAGAGGAATGTGAGTTGAGCTCAGATCACTCTAGTGCAAAAATCCAAATTAAACTGACCTCAAGTTATAGTTTCCCCACAATCCCAATTTCATTTTTCCGTCTCAGCATGAATCCTCTCTCCAGCACAAGACACCACAATTAATGTCCAGTTCCAAGTAAAGTAATTTCCTAATCCAATTTCCAAACTACATCCAGTCTGAGATCAGCTGCAGGTCTCAAATCACTTCTTAATCCCAGGGCTGTTTACGCTCATTTTATCACTGTGCCACTTCCCAGGCAGTGTTTGGAGAAGCAGATGAGGACAGGGACCCCAAATATAGTGCACATGGGAATTCAGGCTGGTGTTTCCATCGGCAAACCAAACAATTATTTTTTCTATGCCGTTAAGAGGTTACAGATACAGTCCTGAGGAAGGCACAGGGGGATTCTCAGAGAAGACATTAATTCAGCTTCATTGCAAATCATTTGTAATGCATATTATGTTGAAATCTCACTCTATCTGTGCAGGGGAAGAATTTCTTGAATAAAAACTTTTGTCAGTATAAATGTAATCTGTCAGGCCAGTTTTCTGATCCTTACCCAGCTCTGATAATCAAAAATTGTATTTCGGTTTTGTCAGGTGAGTTATAGAGCACTGGCCTGACCCTGTGGGAATAGACACACACTCCTAACAGAAAAGACTTCACCAATATTTCAGTCTATTGGTAAGAAGGAAAGTTTTTGCTCCTAACCTTGCTTCCAAGAAGTGCTTGGTTCACAAAGGGTTTTGTCCTTTACCTGTAAAGAAATCAGACCTGGACTGAGGTGGAAAACTCTTTTCTTTGAAATGTGACACATCAGATTTGCCAGATAATGTTTCCTGAACTTAACCTGGGAGGTCAGCACCGACATAAAAGCCCGGTTATTACTTACACTGGAGCCCACAGAAGGGGCCAGCAGATGCCAAGGGCTCTTTGCCTCGGGCAAGCTCAGTGCTCAGATCTCACCAGCAGCAGCCACAGGGCTCTGCTGCACAAGGGTTTTTGCAGAGGTGAATGCAGGGGTCACTTGTAGAGCAGATAAAGTTGTCTATGCTGATGAGCTAACTCAAGCAAGTATTTATTGGAGAGTTTCAGAAAACAGGCATTTACAGACATGTAAAACAGCTGCACTTAGCAGGCTCACAGCCACTGCAGCACATGACTTGGTCTTAAGCAGTGACCACACACTGGAGTGAGGAAAGGGATAGAAATAAAACCTGTCAGCCATCACTTTGGCAGCTGCCTGGATTTCTCATACTCTTCTCTCATGTAAATCCTAAAACAAATCCTGCTAGGCTGGAATTGGTCTCAGAAACATGGAGTTGTTTCAGTGGAGTACATTGGGTAGGCTTACTTTTCTCAACATGGTGAAACTGAGGGAGAAAGGCAAGGTGAATGATGATTCATTCATTCTCTTATCACAGGGAATGGAGTACATGATATACAAAGGGCAGGCAAAAACTCTGAAACAGAGGAAAATATGCACATTTTTCTCACTGCACATAATTGTTCTGTGGCACACATCATGGGACACTGCAGAGGCCAAAAAAATGATGTTGCCAAAAGATATTATATAAATTAATGGCAAAATGAAGTCCATAAGGACCTAAGAAATGCAGAGCTGGGGAAGTAACCTTCAGCTCAGGAAGCCCCTCACAGCAGGTTGCTGGGAAGGTGGAGTCGATCACAAAACGATCACTTTACATCTCCAGAATCCTCTATTCTCCCCTGAACCAAGCACCTGCTCCTGGCAGGCCTTGTAGATGGGATCCCCAGGGATAAAACCCTTTGATCTGACCTGCTTTGGCCATTTCAGGTTCTCCTTACAGCAGCTGGCAGTACCAGCCTGGTGTCTCAGCTTTGCCATACAAGTCGGGAGAGCTGTCCCTCCAAAGCATCCCCCATGCCTTGGCTTCTGTGAATGTCCTTAGGAGGGAATTTCCCTTAGAGCAGACCTATGGAGGAAGCCAGTGGGGCAGTTCTTGCAGCTGCAGATCACTGAGAGAAGAGATGGATGTGTGACAAGAGGAGGCTGCACATTCCCCCAGCTCTGGTGGTGCCACCACCACAAGAACAGTTCAGATGTGTTCCTACTGCAGCCCCACCATGAACAACGTCACCTTGACCACAACATCCCTTATCACCACAGCACAGGGAGGTCTCACATGCTCTAGGCACCCACCCAGGCCTGCTGCACAGGAATTAAACCCCCAGGATAACCATGTTCTGACATGGGGCTGAAGGTGCCTTGCTCAGCATCAGTTGAAGTTCAAAGTTTACCCTCATCAGGGTGAAGTTCAAAGTTTGTAAATTTTATTTTTCTGGGAAAAAAAGAAAAGTCACAAAATAAAACACGATGCAGGACCAACTGCCATGGAACCTCAGTGATAAGCAGAAAACCAACCAGGATAAATCAAGATTAGATATACCATATTTGCGTGTATTCCCTTCAGCCCCATATCTCCTTCTAGCTGCCTGGCTAATCCTCTGTAGATCAAGTAACATGTATGAGTTGGGCTGATGTGGAATGACTGATGGGGATGGTGTTTTTGGCTGTGCTGCTCCACGCTCCCTCTCAAGTCATTAATTATGCCATCTGACATGAGCAGTGCTCTCAAGTTGATATTTGTGAAGTAAGTGATGAATTTCCTCTCCTCCTGATAGCTCATTAGGACATGTTTTATTATGAGAAAATTTGCTGAGGAATTAATTATTCAGACAAAAACATTTTTGAGTGCAGCTTTATTTGTTTTTATATTTATTCTACCTAGGATATATCATTTCTGTGGTCCAAGAAAAATAGCAGCAGCATGTCTAGAAGGTGGCTACCACCTTGCTACCAGTAATGCACTGCTTATTTCTAGAGAGAAGCACAGAGTCACAGCAGTACCTCTGCTGAAGGATGCCCAGGGAGCAATATGTCTGTATTCTGGGCAGTTGCTTTTGAGCCAGTCCTTCAGTCACACAAAGGCAACTTCTCCCTGATTTACTTTAGCTCAAGCATCTGCCTCAGGCATTTTATCAAATGGTTTAGCAAATGCAGTTTGCCCCAGGCTTTGGAGTCTATTTTATTCAGACTCTATTTTATTCAGTCTCTCTGGTCTGTTTTATTACTATATTAATCCACTGTTGCTGTTGTTGTTGTTGTTATTGTTGTTATTATTATTCCAAAAGTCTTGACCTATGGTGTTTGTCCTCTGAAACTAATGGAAAGGACCCGGGCATGTCACATATCATTTTATGATTGTTGATGTAAACAACACTTTTTGGGAGAGGTTTCTCATGGTAATCACTGTGTTTAAGAAAGTCTCTGCCACAAGTTCAGAAGGATTATAGACAAAGTACCAAACTGTCAGCCACCTGCCACATCTGCATTTCTTCACAGCTATCACTGCGTCATGAATCTGCCAGGGCATCTCATTTGGGAACATGCTGACATTTTGCCTTTTATTTTTTGTAAGTATCTCCCTTCTGCTAGGAAAGCTGTCTGATCTGTGAGGAGGTTATGAGCAGAGAGGGTGCCATGCTGACAGACATTAATGGAGCAGTTATCAGGAAACAACTAAATATCATTAATGTGTCCAGATAGAATAACCTCTCTATTTTGATAGCCAAGGAAAAACAAACTTATTCAAACATATTCACTTTCTGAACTGAACAAGTGCAGACTTGGCTAAGATATAAATTTTAAAAGAAAATAAAATCATAGTAATAATAATGATAAAAAGGTGCTTGAGATTTTCAGAGCATTATTAACAAAAATCTCTGAGTGACTTGTGCATGTCAAACTCCACAGCACCTTACACCCTGTAGGAGCTGTAACAGCTGGCAGGAACGTGGTCCCAAAAGGGCACATGAGTTGATCAACTGCCTCTGCTGTCCTTGAGGAGGGGAAAGGTAATGACAAGGGTAGGACAAACTCTAGTAAAGTTCTGATCCCAGGTTCTGCACAGGTGAAGAGTGCATCAGGAAAACAGGCTTCAGGAGTGAATGTGCATTTTCTTCTGGCACCAAGGAGGTGTTAGAAAAGCATGGGAGGGTTGGAGACTGCTTAAAAGAATAAAAGGAATGAAAGGGAGGGAAAAAAGATGACAGAAGAGAGATCAGCAAATTAGGAACAGTGTCCAAGAAATCAAAACCCAGCCTGAGGGTAAATATAACTCTGCCCCACTTCAGACTGAACAGGATCATTACATATGACATCAATATCTTACATCTGCAGCTTAACCTGTGACTGCCAAGGACTGCAATATCACCATATCCTCAAGTCAAGCAGTCACTGAGGTCTCATGTATCTGAACAGCCCTGTGTCTGCTTAAAACTCTTCAGAGCTTGTGGCTTCTGTACCTGCAGACATTCACACCCAAAAGCCCTTTGTGTGCTGCACCAAAATTAGTTACAGTGTTCTGCCCTATTTGAACTGCTCTTTTCTGCCTGTGCAATCACTGGAAGGAAGTAAAAGGGCTGTGCTGTGCCTCTTTCTAATGTCCCTGCCTGCTCTGAGGCACTGAGCAGAAGGGGCAAGTGAGGCTGTTCCTCACCAAGCACACAGCAATGAAGTCCCTTGGCTTGTCCCTGATCCCCTCTCACACCCCTCACAGAAAAGTGTGTTCAACCAGGATAACTCTCACCACATGCAGAAGTCTAGGAGCAATTTTAGGGAAGACCTCCAAGCTGTTTCATCCTGAGGCCTTTACTAGTGATGGAAACTTTGCAGAAGAGAGGCTGGCCCCAGAGTCTGGTATAGGGGTGCTCAGCACTTGCAACACTCCTGCTCCAATGC
Source organism: Rhabdornis inornatus (assembly GCA_013397075.1). Lineage (NCBI taxonomy): Eukaryota > Metazoa > Chordata > Aves > Passeriformes > Rhabdornithidae > Rhabdornis > Rhabdornis inornatus. The sequence continues at coordinate 176,691 of VWZS01001478.1, forward strand.
TGAACCTGTTGAAAATGATGTTCAGGTTTTTGTTTTTTTCCTGAAGATTACGGAAACAATTCCTAGCCCTGATATGACTTTGAAGATGAACTTTAGCCTTCACCGATTTTGTTTGTTCTGTAAACCCACTTTTGTGTGCAGCAACTAATTTGTATCCTAAGGTCAAGCCATTTCCTTGGGAAATTTTCAAGGTCAATAATTAAGGATCTGTCACAAAGACAGCAGAAAAGAAAAAAAAATACCTCTCTAAATCACATCATGGTGTTAAATGACCTATTGTGATCAAAAAGCGTTCAGGGGAAGACATATCACAGAGTATCTCTGCTGTTCATTCTGATAAAACACAGGTTGAATCACATTTTAGGGGAGGAAAAAGCATCTCAAACCCTTATCCAAGCAACTGGGTGCTACAAATCAGCATTCCTCAATTAGTTCCACACTGCTGCTCAACTTTATACCAAAGGAGGTTCTGACCCACCTGACTTCAGCAGCTCCTGTTCCACTCACAGAGGCACACACTGAGAGCAGCTAACGGGTAGCATGCCAATTAATAACATGGAGTTGCTTTATGTGTGACATATTGTACCATGCACTGATTTTTAATCTGCTCACACTAGCATTTGTCATGCAGGGTGAAAGTCTGCTGTGAGAAATAGCCTCTTCATTTTCCCTGACAACTATTAACACTGAGCCAGTCTTCAGTGCTCCTGCCGGAGGCAACTGCTCCTGCCAAAAATAAATGCAAAGACTGAGGAGAGAGACGTTTTGCAAAATTAAACTCTGTCTCAAAAGTTAATAAATCAGGACAGAAGCACATCCTTAATTCCTGGAGACAGGAGGAACTTCATGGTGACTGTTTACTTCTGATGAGGTGTAAGCAAAAACCCCAAACATTAAGGTATGGCTTTGGTACTGGCTGTAGATGGGGCAATGCTGCTGTAATGGAGAAAACTAGATTTAAACTGATTCTGGAGTCATAGCTAAAGGGAAAAGTACAAGGGTCTTGTGGCTTCTTTATCACACAATCATGTCACAGCCCACACTCAGCATCCTAAAGACTGTCAACTTCAGTCCCACCACCAAAATGTACATTGGGCAGGTAGCTGTGAAAGCTGAGCCAGCCCCAGAAAAACACAAGATATAAACGTTAGTGGGAAATTAGATGAGTATGGCCCTCAAACAGCTCTGTCTTGTATTGTGGCTTCATTAGTGACCTTGCTCATATGTGAGATAGAGACAGATGCTCCTCAGCCCAGCTTCTCAGCTGAAGGTGCTGGTACCAACCTAAAAACAGCCAGCAAGAGCTAACTTGGTGCATAATCTTTCAAGGCTACTGAGAAAGAAGGGGAAATAATTTTTTTTTTTTTTTAAGGGCCCCAGATCATCATATTCCTGGCTTGGTGCAGTTTGCAACTCAGCAGATGAAACCACATAATCCAGGTGCTTTTGCAGATCAGCTTCCATATTTCAGCCCAAGCCCAAAGTACCTGCCAGCTACCTACACAGGCTGGCCACAGCTTTTCCTGCTCATGGATGCTCTGCACATGGATCAGTTGCTGTCACTGGATTTAGTTATTGCCAGCCAACAGAAAACTGGATAAATATATTTGTTTTGCAAACAATAAACCCATGGGCTTTCTGAAGGTCAGAAGACTCCTAAATTTCTCGTGTCAGTAGTGCTTTCTTATCATTATCCTCTCTTGTAGTGTTATGAGGCATCTGCAAAATGTGGTCCCACTGAGGCTACAGCAACATTAAATGTTCAGGTATTTCTTGCCTTTCTTATCAGGGTATTTTCTGTCTGTAATGTACAAAATGATGTGGTGGACTTTTAGTTTAAAGGTCTGTACAGGGAGGAAAACACCCAGTGCTAGGGTAAATCCTGAGCACCCCAGAAGTTACTGCATGGCTGGGACCCAGCTGTATTAAGGGCCAATACTGCCAAAGGCCTCAGAGGTTCTGTAGGATGCTAGAAAGAAAAAGAAGAAAAATAAGAAGAAGAGGAAGAAGGAGAAAAACCAGAAAGAGAAGGAAAAAAAGGGTTTAAAAATAGAGTAAACCAATGATGAGTAACTGATTCACATGAGATCTCAAAATTAACTACTTTGTAGGTTCAGAGGTCCCACCTTATGTGGGAGCATATGCAATTTACACTGATCAAAGCAGAGCTTTGAATACCTGACATAGGAGATGAAATATAAATATGTGATTTGCGAAGTAAAAAGACAACATCAACAATAATGAGACATCAAAATAGATCTGAATGTCACACTCCTGGGTGCAACCATAATGATACCTTCTCTTGTGACAGAGATGAAAAGGCAAAGAATACAAGATCATTATTGTAACAATTACCTTAATAAGCACATAAAACTGGGATTTAGTGGCGGCTTTGCTGTTTGTTGTCATATTTGGTATTCATTTTCCTTGTGATTGTTCAAAGATTGATAAATAATGCCTTTTATTAAAATGCACAGTATGAGGAAGGTTTTCAGAGGTGCCCTGTGATGTTTGGATGTTTCACTTGCACTGCCTCTAAACAGTAGCAGGCAGAATTTTGAGCATTTGACTGCCTGTACTCTGAACTTGCCATAACTAGAACCAATTTAGGAAATATTTCCATTTGAGGGTCTCCTGCTAGGCCCTACTATGCAGGACACGTTGTTCCATGGCTTGCAGAGCAGAGACAGCCTGTGTGCAGCCTGCTTGGCAGGGAGATTCATGGACATCTGCATCCTCTGCTGCTGTGTCCTAATGCTTACCCTTCCAGAATGGGCAACTGAACAACCTCCAAAAATAATCCCTTCTAGGAAACTCAGATTGAGAACAGAAAAATGCAACGTTCCAAATAGCAGTAATCTTGGCCCAAAATATTTCTTTCCTTCAAAAGCTACCAAGCACAGGATAACCCAACTTCTGTGGGAACTCCAATCCCTACCTCTCCCCAAATGTGCATGTCATAGGAGAAGGGACACAATAGTGAAGGCAACTAAACAGACAGAGCAACTGTTAGTGACAGAGCTGCAGGAGTTCTAAATAAATCACTTAACATCAATTTCTCCTGCTGAAATGTCCATTGACAACATCTGCCGAACTCACTGGTCTTCTCTTTTCCTGTTCAACTCCCAAGAAAATTTTTGTTGTTTATAAAAATTCTCTGTATTTGCTGTAAGTATGAAATTTGTCTCTTAATTAGGAAGTTTCTTCATTCTGGAGAAAATGCTATATAAACGTGAAATATTTTTATTAACATATAATGGAGAATTGAGTGTGATATTGACACGAGGAAATGGACTGTATTATTTCCCGTACTGCAATATGCAAATATACTCATTGTTATTGCAGATTAGGAGACTGAACTTGCTAATGTTTTTTAATAATGCTTATTATATTTCTCTGACAAAAATACCCATTAAAATACCACTTAAAGAGCATGAAGACTGCAGACATCTAAAATTAATTCTGATTTTTTTTAAGAAAACAAGTTTTATAAATTCAAATCTGCATTTTTCTGTTTTTACAAATAGCCCACCGAATCAATATTTCAGGAGAGTGAATCAATATTTCAGAACACTGTGATGTAAAATAAAAAAAAATTGGTCCATTAAAATCTTTTTATTAGCGTGTCAATTGCAGTGCACAAAATTTGCACATATGGATAAAGAAATTGTTTCCTGAAAATGTGCAAATTGCTACTTCACTGAATGTAAATGAAGTGCTAATTGCTCTTTGCAAACAATATTTATGCAAATTATGCCCTACCATTACATTGCAGAGTGGAGTTTACATTTACATTTGATGTATTTTTTTCTCCACCCATTTGACAGTCCCTGGACAACAGGACTTGGGATATTACTCACTTCTTTTTCAAGACATTATATGGAGACATGAATGGGTGAAGAATGGGAAAGGACCTGCAGGCAGTAATATATCATGACCTAGAGGGGCAGAAGATCTAAATCTGTTCTGTTATTCTGGTTCATCATTCACTAAGCAAAGTATTTGCAATAAATGATTTACATCAAATTTGCCTTTTATTCTGCTTGCCTTTTGACCTATGAAACATTTGGAAATTCTCTACAAAAGTAATCTAACTAAAAAAGTCTGCTCTCTAAAACAGGAAATAACTTAAAGTAGCTGATGCCATCAGATCAAACATTTAATTCAAAGAGGGTCATGGGCAGGGGTCATTGATGTTAACTTGGTTTTAATAGTCTGTTTCTTTCTTTTTTTTTTTTTCCCTATTAATATGTCTCATTAATTTGGAGGAATCAACATACCTTGTCTATAATTTCCCAGTAATAAGCAAGAGAGCCTTGAATCCGGGGATGAACATCTGTTTTGTAATATTCATGAGCATCAACTGAAAATTTTCACTTTGAAACCTTTAAAATACCCTATAGCCCTATTAATATTGTATTTCCTGAGGTGAAGTTCTCCTACATTTAATATTATTAGTTTTCCCGCCACCTTCACAGAATCATAGAACAGTTTAGGCTGGGAAAGATCTCTAAATTCATGAAGTCCAACCATTAACCCAGCGTGGCCAAAGCTCTCCTTGGGTTCAGATTAGCCTTTCATAGTTTAATTTCCTAAAATTTGTCCTTTGCACTAAAGTATTCCAATGATCTTAACAATGTTTAAGTCATTAACCATTTTGGTTTCTCACACATACGTAGTCACTTCTTCCTCTCAGGAGAGATAGGAAACAGGAAACTTCCTTTTTCAGAGAGCTTTGCATGATGGGTTACTTGAATTTCCCTTGAATACTGAGTCTCTATTGCTGGTAGAGTGAGACTGTGGAGCACAGCTCTTTTCAGAGACACATAAAACCTCTGCCCCCAGCCTCAGAGATTGCTTCTCTGGCTCCAGAGCTATGCAGTCCTCAGATGAATTCCAGGGAAATTCTCAAACATCCCTCAAATTTAGCCCTAGTTCAGCAACTGGAATTTCTTAGCACTTAGGCAAATAACTAAATTCCTCTGACTCAGTGAGTTGCCTCACCAAGCTAAGCTGCAGCAGCCATATCTGTCCAAACCCTTGAAATGTTTTAATTCAAATTTCCTTGAGAGTGCTTTAAGCTTGTGTGTTTTATATCAAATACATCTCCCTCCTTTTTCCTGGTGTCCTCATTACTGATGCTGAGTACAAACTCCTGCACTGTCACCTGCACTTGGGACTCCAGGTAGATGCTCACCTCTCAAGCACTGGCTTGACTTCAGTTTTCCCCTGATAACAACATTCTGCCCTCAGTGAGTGAGACTGTTTATGATCACATTTTTAATTACTCCAGGAACATATGTTAATACTCATTCATCTTCAGTCTGAGGAGCGCTGTAAGAGTCAGGAGCCATATGGCTCCCATCTACAGAGAAGGAAAAGGTGTGTCAAATTCCTCACTCCATTAGCTCCCAACAAGATTAAATTTACATCCAAGGCTGGGCACAGCTTTGGTGCCAGCAAGATGAGGGCTGGAACCTGCAGCCAGCACAGCATGGGCATCCCTGAGAGCTGCAATGCTCTCCAAGCGTGGATCAGAGCCACAGGGCACTGCCAGCCCCCTCTGCCACCTCCAGGGCAGAAAGCGTGACCTGGATGCCCGTAGGACCTGTTTCAATATGTTATTAAATTTGAGCATGTCATGTCTCAATGCTCATGAGCTGCTTGAGCAGTCTGTGTAATGGGGTGTCTTAGCCTGGTTTCTGTGGGGGTGTCGTTTTGGGGCCAGGAGAGTGGTGTTTGGAGAGAGAATGAGTTGCAGCCTGAGGGAGTGACACTGGAGTTTAAATTCCTCAGGTATAAAGTCATGGATTAGAGGCTTCAGAGCTAGTTTCCTCTCCTCCCTGGGCTTAAAAGACAATTGTTGGGAACAGCAACCTTGGCATTTGTCAGTCCAGGTGCACTGAAATGCAAAATTTTTCCCTAAAGACAAACTCAGCACTTTCTCAGCAGGTGAACAACACTGACATAATATTACATCCAGTAACAGCAAGGTAATACCACATGTAATCACATTCCCATTCCTGTCATTTTGAAATTGTCTTGCATGTGATTTTCTTTTGCTGTCGAGGAAGACAAAACACAAGGAACAATCTGGGTCCAGACCTTTCTCAGGCACCCAGGACAGAAGTGCTGACAGGATTCCAATTGAGACCTCATCACTGGCAAATAAAGAGGTTGTAGAGGTGTCACCAAGGGCATGCTTTGATCTTCAGGTTTTTATTACTAGTGAGGATGTGTGAGAAGACAAGGATGTAGTTTGCTCTCAGAACTGAGTTTGGGTTTTATAATGTTGGCACTTAGAGAGGAATAAACCCAAACAAATCCTTGGGAACACAGAGCATCTCATCTGGCAGTCAGAGGAATACAAAGGCATAATGCTATTTTTAAATCAGGTTTTCCCAGAACAACTGCTGTTTAAAATACATGTATAAATAGCAATCCCTAAAGCCTGGCAGTGGTAGTCTCCTCCTGAACCAACAGCTTCCAAACAGTTTGTAGAAGGTATCAGATTCCCTGATCCCTCTAGCACAAATGCGAAAAGAATCTCATACACACATTCACAGGCAAAGAAGCTGTTTGGGATTTGTGCCTCACCACTGAGAACAAGGTCTGACCCACAGTGCCCAAGCATGAGGGAAATACATATCTCTCAAACATGTGAATATTTTATTTTCCTATAAAGGCCTCCACTCTCATCACCCTGGAGCATGTGGGATGCTGCCACCTCCACTCCAGAGCTGGCTGTCAGTGTCCCAGCACATGCCAGCTCTCAGCATCATCACCCCTCTGCTGCCAGGACGGAGGCAGGAAAGTCTTAAGAGATGGCAAGCATAACACAGGTCCAGCTCAGTGAATACATGACAACACTTTGCAATTAGGATTCTCTAATCCAGTCTCTCTTTGCTCTCTGAGAGGCTCGTGGGTAAGGATGGTCTCCCTGCATGAATTGCCATTTGCTCCCCACAGTGCACCAGGAAAGCAGCCCCCAGCCAAAGCAGCCTCACCTTCTTTCTTGTTTTGCTAAAGTGATTTAAGTTTTCAGGTTGTTGATACTTTTTTTTGGAAAGAAAGCAAGAGAAGGACCTAAAGAAGCAATGTTCCAGTGATGCAGGCATTGTGAGGGAGGTGTTGGATGCCCAGCCAGCAGTGGGATGACCTGCTCCATGGGAGGGTCCATGCTGCTTCTGAGGAGGGAGGAATGGGATGCCTGAAAGCCAAGAGCACTGAGTGAGAGGCTGTTTGAATGAATGAAAACACCCTGCACTTCATTGTGTTAATTCCTGACCACTAGGAGAATTACCTGGCATGGCAAACATCTCCCACCTCCTGATGGTATTTTTCTAAATGGGCAGTGTGAGTACTGCAGAGGCTGTTCCCATTGCCTTTCTTTCCCCTGACACACTGCAATTTTACTGCTTTGTTTGCCTTTGCAACAGAAATTAACAAAAATGTGATGCTGGTAGTGCTGCTTTGCTGATGTGACTCAGGGTCTTTAATCCAGTGATAACTTCCGTGTAAGCTATAATTTGGAGGCCAACCCTGTCAAAACCCAGTACAAAAAATTTCCAAGTCTTTATGTAATTAATGTAATTAATTCAAATGACACATTAGACCACAGGGTTTTATTTATTCCAGTAAAGTCTGCTGAAAAAAGAGCTGAAATCCTGAAGATGTTTTAAAACAAATATATAACCTACTCATCACTGCTGGCAAACCTCCACCAAAATCCAAATTTAGCCTTGGAACAAACACACATATCACCCATTCCCAAAGGATGGTGTAGCTTTAATTAGCCCAAATTTTTTGTATTTTACAGGACATTATTTTCCAACAGTCCCTATCTGTCTTGTAACCTTTAAATTTCCAGGCAATGATCACAGGCTAGAAGCCATTTGCCCAAGCTCAGAAACGTTGACTTTTCCCCAGTGTATCTAGTGAAGATCAGGCAGGGTCCCATACAGTTCCCTTAGGGCACAGTTTGTTTTTCTCTTCCAAGCACTTCCAGGAGAGATTCACTACGACTGAAAAGAGCCACAAGCCTCAGTAAAGTCTCTTTTCCCAGTGTATTTCCTTGGCCATCAAAACAACTCCACCACAAGACTGCCTCCCAGCATCCCAAATGTTGTCTTCTCAACTAAACTGTTCAGAGGTCACTTTTTTTCTTCCTTAGAGGGGAAGAAAGTGGAAGGAGAGAAAAATGCAAGAGCTACGAGGACTGTCAGTGGCTAAGGGCCAACTTGTTGAGATGTGCAATAGAAAATGTGCCTCATAAAATCATATTGGCCATAGACAGAAACTATAAAACCTTACTAGACTTCCCTTAGCATCCTGCCTCACTGTGTTTTTATTTTCCCCATAACAGTACATGGCTGCACTTCAGCCCCACATACGGAACATTTAAGACAATTTCAGTCATGATTTCTGTTGGCTGAGGTTTGTGTTTTACACGTTTTTTAATCTCCATACTCAACTGTTTGTTGAAGAGACTACATTACTCAAACCACAAGGATGTATTAAATTTAAAATATTCCAAATTGACACATATGGGGATTTTGTTAGTTTTATATAAGGTAATCCAGGCAGGTTCCAGTCTACTTAGTTGTTTTTCTACTCACCTTTTCTTTGTATAAATCTTCCTCACTTTATGGGATGCAGGGCACAAATATAAAACCTCTCATGCAAAATAAGACAGCCTTGAAGGTTGTTTCCACCCCAGATATCCCAGCAGTGTGGCAGCAGGGAGACAGAGGAAGGGAAGAGATATGAACAAGAAGATGGCATTTCCAGTATCCTTTCCACCTTCCCCATTTTCAGTGAAAACTTCAGGGTCTTTAGCTACCCACTGTTTCAGAATAGAAATGTCATGAATGAAAGCAAGTACCCTTTTCCAACCAGCTCTAATAAGCAGCCATGAGGAAACTACCTTTGCTAGCTGGGGACTGAGTTTCTAAAGTATCTCCCTGTACTCCTGGCAAAGAAGCAGTTTTGCTGTCATTGTTCCTGCAGCAGAGTTCACAGAAAAATGCTCAGCAAGCTTCCTCAGTGTGAGCTGGATTTTGTACTTTTTATGATGCTGCCTTCATTTCAAGTAAAAAACATTTTAGCTGAAAACACGGAGCTGTTCTTTGTGTCTAGAAAACATAATGCTACAGCATTTTCTTTGACTCTAAATGTACACCTATAAATACCTTTACCAGGCACTCAGCACCTGCCATTGTTCCTCTCACAGCAGCACAAACTGCCTCAGATTTGAACCTTGGAAGAAAGGGAAATGTGAAGTGGATACAGAAAAGGAGCATATTTCTCTCCAGCTGACAACTCAAGGTTATTTCTGAAGTAAATAACGTGTTGCTAAAGAGATTTCTTTCTCTTTTCTGATAATAAAGTTGCAGCATGCCGAATTTGACTGCTTCTCATTACAGCAGAGCTGAACAGGTCAGAGGGTGGGCAGGTTCAATTTGTTGTTTCGGTGTGAGTGCCAAAGAGCTTCTTTTTGCTGTGCTGGGAAAGTTAAACCTCCAGCCTCCACAAGTGCAGGCCACACAGGCCAGGCTTGGCAGGAGGCAGATGAATTCTCCAAGCTTCCCTTCACACAAAATATCTCCTCATTTCCATGGCTTATAAAACCTGGGGAAAAGGACTGAAGATCAAAATTTCAAAGCTCTAGGAGCTTTTACAGCTTTAAGCAGTGAAGAGAAGCTCTCAGAGTCAGTGTTATCTCTGCTGCAACAGCACAGCTGTGACAGACTCTGCAAGGGTAGCTGAGAGCAGCTGAAGACCCCAGTCCTGTTTTGAGCAGTTGGGCACCACCTGACTGACTGACATTCATAATTTACAGATGTCCAGAGCCACAGAACAATTTTTGTTTTGCACCTTACAGGCTTTTCCTGCAAAAGGAGGAATAGAGAAACCTTCAGGTTGTGGTGTCATATCACCCACTTCACAGCAAAGAGTGCCAAGAAGGGACTAAAGGCGAATATTTATCTCTGAGCTCAGTCAGTAGAGGCACAGAGTGACAAGAGAGCATTGCACATGCAGAAAGGCCTCTTGTGAAGGAGTTTGTATTGCCATTTTTCTTCTTTTCTGCAGGTTCTGTAGTTACTAATGAAAATGAAAATTGAAATTAACCTGATCTATTGATTTTCCATCTAGGTCTGAGTCCCAGCCCTCCAAGTGGGCAAACAATAGTTCAAAAGCACAGATGGGCTGCTTCAGTGGTTCACTGACTTGGGAAGGGTAGTCCTGCAGTGTCCACCCCATGACTTCTTCCCTCCCATTCTCCTGCTGCCTGAGCTGCCCTGGTCCATGGAGGATCTCTTGTTGATCTCACACAACCAGCAGAAAATTAAGCTGGTTAATTTATAGATATACATCAATATTTGGGGGTTGCTAGATGAGTGGATCGAGTAGACTCTGGGTCTGCCAGCAGCAGCAACAGCAAGCCAGTTCAACCCTGTTAGTAACCCATACAGAAAAGGTTCTCCATTAGGCTGGCTAACACTAACAGAAACAGGAGTGGTAGGTGAGAAAAACAGGTCCACAAGGACTTAAACCACTGGCTAAAAGTGGATTCCCTACTCTTTGGCAGGCAGCTCCTTCTTCCACCACACACCAACATCCTGGCACTGAGATGTGACTCACTCAACAAAGCCTGGTGCCAACCCCAGCCTGGGGGCTGGATCCCTGCAGTGGGATAACTGCACCAAACTTCCCCACCAGGGGAGAAGGCAGAATTTCTCTCTTCTGGGAAAGCAATGAGAATTTCTGTGTAACGCAGGGCTGATGTCTCATCTGGGAGCTGGGCCAGAGAACAGTGCAGCCATGAGGCCACCACAGCCCTGCATTGTGGGTGCTGCTACAGCCCTGGCCAGAGTCACCAAGACAGGATTCTGACATCTGGGTTTCCCTCCTGTCCCAGTCCTTAGCTTCAGCACTGGAGGACTTTGCTGTTAGCAAAAGGTCAAATCAGGAATGGCTATTAAATTTACAGATGACAATGAAATGGAGAAAGACAGGATCACTGGAGGTCAAAGATGTGGAATGAGCAATTCCTTACTGAATTTTTTTAGAGCATTCCTAGGCTGCATGGAAAAAACAATTAAGTGGTCTACTTGCAGTATCTAATGTTTTAAGTTTGCTTTAATAGTCCTTTAGATCATTACGATCAGTGCTGCAAGTGCATAAATATCCCCATCTCTTCAACATTTTCTTCTTGACAGGTTAGTTTTCTACCCACAGAGATATTGATGAGACACTTTTGTGCTCCAGATATGTGCATTTTTCTGCATTTTCAAATAGGAACCACCATTATCTTTTTGCAAGCTGAATATTTTTTATACATCATTTACTAGTGACTAATGTGTGCTTCAGCCATGGGCTCCAAGGACTGTCATTTATCTTCCATAATGACCACAATTCTTAAAAAACCAGCAACACTCTGGCTGCAAAAGATGATCGCAGAAGATTCTTAGAGCCCATGGAAACAGAGTAAAATGTGTATTTTGCTTTGAAAACAACAAAGAAATCCCTTATTTATCTTGTATGAAATGCAATAAAAAATAAAAGAAGGTTTCAAATAATGCCAAAATATACAGAGCTTTTTTTTGTTCCTGAAGTCAGCTTGTAATCTGAAAAAACCCCAGTGTAGCTCCAGTGAAAATCAAAAGCAGCCTACAACACTAAACTTAATTCTAGTGCACTGACTGCCTGGGATTTCTTACTGCCACTGAATATTTTCTATATCAATGTTATAAGCAACTAGATTTGTATGTTTTATTTAGGACAAAACCAAAGGACACAATGGATTAACACTGAGCCAATGCTTCCATATGAAAGCAAATTGGATGCAGTGCTCTTCAGCAGAAGATGTATCCTTTAAAGCAGCCAGATCAGCCATACAGTCTTTCAATGCCTTGCATTGCAGCAGCTGGCCAAGTTTGTGCCAGAGCATGCTGCCACATCTCCTGGATGGAAGGTGACAGGAAAGGAAATCTCCCCTTGGGTTAAGCATGAGCAAGAGTGACAGTATTGCAGGCAGAGCTTACCCTTCAGGCCACACAAGCCGAATTTTGGGAACTCTGCCCAATTATGCTGGTCAGAATGCTCAAGAAATAAATCCTGGGCAGTTCCATGGGTAGCAGAAAGCTTTTGGATCCTTACAAACATATTGTATTTCCAACTGTTTTCTGAGTCATTCCCAGTGACAATATGAACTCATTTTTCACGTGTTTCTAATTATTTCAAATGTTCTATTTTACCTTGATTTTAATGGGGAGGAAGCTCAGTGCTTGTTTGGATGTCTTCTTATAAGCATTTCCTCTGCTACAGTTTTACTGGCAGCTCAACAAACATTTTCCCTAGTGCCAAATAAGTTCCAGCTACGCAACAATTTTTCCACATGCTTTCAGCTGCTATAAAACAGCTTTATCTCCATTCTGTGTCTTGGGGTTGAGTTATTTTTTAGTATCTTTCCTCCTATTAATAAAAAGCAATGGAGTGATAAATGTGTATTTTACTCAATACACATCATTGTGCATGTATCTTGCTGCTTCCAAGGGCTCAGACAGCTCCTACTTCGTGCAGGCTCTACTCAGCCTCCTCCTGTCAGCAGAAAAAGCTGCTAAAATCATAACACAAAACCCCTTTGTTGGTGCCATCACCAGGTGAAAGGGCAGGTTCTCTGACGGGAGAGACCAGAGCCAAATCAACAGAAACCTCTTTCACTGCTTTGGAGACATTACCCTTCAGTAATATTCACAGAAAGGCAGCGTATCTTTCCCTGCCAGGCGTGCCTGTAATCAGTAGTCTTATAAATAATATTGACATCAGATTATTACAAAAATGGTCACACTTTACCTGTGTAAACTTGCCCAATTTCTGGTTTCAAGTACCTCAGTTTGATTTGATACCAGATTCCAGATGATTGCTGATATCCCTAAATTCTCATCCTCTCCAGCTTTCCAAGCCTGTCCACTGGAGAAATGTGTTTACTAAAGACTCTTTTTTTCCTGCCTACATAGACACCATTCATTGTTTTTGGGTGCAGAGGTCCACAGCAGTAGATTAGGATGGACATTTTCTAAGCTGATTTGTAATTCAGAATTATTTGTTTACAGGTTATATACACACAGTATCTGTAAGAGATCAAAGAGATCTGATTTTTAGAGTCTGAGAATTTGGAAAGTGAAGACCGTGGCAATTCAGTGTCCCTGAATAAACTTTTTCCATCTTTAAAATTACTGATTGGAAAATGTAATTGCAGTGAAGCATGTGTTCATATCAGAGCTCGTGAGTGTGTTTGCCCAGGTGTGCTCCTCCAAAATACAGCCACTGATAAAGATAGATGGCTTTTCACAAGGAACATCAGTCATTTTCAGATATCTGATGAGGCAACTGTGTGCTCAAATGGCTTTGCATGAGCCCAACAAATGCTGAGCTTGGAGAATATTCTTGTCTCCTTGTGCATTTCATAGCATCAGTAACACGTGCCTTGGGAGCATTTAATCTATAGTATCAACAGTATTTATGGTGTCTGGAGTTTTACATGGCTAAAGTAATTACTATGATAAATGCCAGCAATATTTTAAAGTTAACATTGAAGTTTCTTTCCATTTAGAAGCAGAAGACACTTAATTGGCAAAGATGGGATTACAGTAAATTCTTTTGCTGTTTAGGGTCTGGTTTTGCATAGATAATGCACAGAGGGAGCTGTACTTTCATCCTGAAGTCAGTTGTTTTTCTTGGTTTCTGGAGTGCTGTGGTGGCCAAAAGATGAGGTTTGGTGACTGTTTTCCTTGTTTCCCTCCTCAGTGATTTCAGTTTCATCTTTTCCTCATGGTGGAAGAGTTAAGAAGTCTTCTTTGCCTCAGAGTGTAACCTGCAGCTTAGCTGCCAGATGGACAGAGAAGTCCCACTCCATCTACTCCTCCTCTGTTGTAACATCACACAACCAACAACAACAGAGAAGCTCAAGGATGGTCCCCAGTTTCCTCCACACCATTTCCAAAGCACTTGAGTGTAGACCTAACTCAAACAGGGTTCTCATCACCCAGATGTAACCAGAAGATTGGGACAATTCCCTGGCATCTTGGAAGCTGTCACCACCATCAATGAAAGAGCATGACTGAACAATGCCCTCCAAAGGAGCAGGTTCAGCCTCTGCCAGGACTGCTCTAGTGCTGCAACAGATCATCTGCAACCCAGGAGAGTTTTTCCAGATAAAATGTTACAGTATCACAATCTGATTCCAATGGTCATTGCATCCTACCTGTCTTCTTTTTCCCATTCTCCCAGCTATGTGTTCCTGCTTCTTTGTGGCCGGGGTGGTTTTCCTTGCTGGACTGAGTGAATTCACCATCCTGGCAGAAAATTAATGCAGCAAAAAAGTTGCATTGGTTCATGCAAGGGTCAGGCTGGCAGACCAGGTCTGCTGCTGGACTGCAGGTAGGGGTGAGGAGGAAAGGAAATGAGAGGAGAAAGGGAGAAGTCTTTTTTTAGTGAAAATTAATAATTGGGTCAGCTTGACCGTGATGTCTGATCATGCTTTGCATTGGAGAAGGGAAATTTCTGTTTCAGAGAACAGCCAAGAAATGCAAAGTCTTTTCCACCTTCATGATTTCACATCTACTGTGAAGTGAAATGAGCTAAGAGTTATTTTTTAGCAGTAAGATAATTCTGGGGAATACTCGATTATCTCTGCAAAAGGTACAGATATTTATGCTGCAAAGGCAGAACAGAGAACTCCTCACTCCTCTTAGTTCATCTCCTTCCAGGAAGATCTACAGCTGCTTAAAATCAGGGAAGGGAAGGTTCAGGCAAGGGAAGGGAAGGGAAGGGAAGGGAAGGGAAGGGAAGGGAAGGGAAGGGAAGGGAAGGGAAGGGAAGGGAAGGGAAGGGAAGGGAAGGGAAGGGAAGGGAAGGGAAGGGAAGGGAAGGGAAGGGAAGGGAAGGGAAGGGAAGGGAAGGGAAGGGAAGGGAAGGGAAGGGAAGGGAAGGGAAGGGAAGGGAAGGGAAGGGAAGGGAAGGGAAGGGAAGGGAAGGGAAGGGAAGGGAAGGGAAGGGAAGGGAAGGGAAGGGAAGGGAAGGGAAGGGAAGGGAAGGGAAGGGAAGGGAAGGGAAGGGAAGGGAAGGGAAGGGAAGGGAAGGGAAGGGAAGGGAAGGGAAGGGAAGGGAAGGGAAGGGAAGGGAAGGGAAGGGAAGGGAAGGGAAGGGAAGGGAAGGGAAGGTTCAGGGAAGGTTCAGGGAAGGGGAAGGGAAGGGAAGGGAAAAAAAAGGTGTCTTTCTTCTGTCAAGCACTTGATCCTGCCTGTAGAACATTCCTGTCCCATCCTTTAGGATCATAGCCTGTAGGCACAAAATCCCTTGCAAGGGAGTATTGCTGACATAAAAACTGCTAAAAACTGCATTACAAAGTGAATATTAAATTGTATAAAGTGAATATTAAATTGTATAAAGGGATAATTTCCACTCCCCTCTCTTTACCAACAGTGAGCAAAAGGAACCCGTCTTTCACAGATTTGTCAAAGGCAAACTTGTTCATGCCTGGGAGAAAATCACAGGCCAGTTTTTGTAGCAATTCAGGAAAGGGATCCTCACTATGCAAATAAAGCACAGCACATCCATTCAACACTTCACTACAGCCTGAGCTCCTGCAGAGCCATGGACAGGCTACAGGTCTCCTGTGGGCTCCAACATGGAACAACTTCAGCCCATGGGAGAAGTCAGGCTTCAAAAAGTGGGAGAAGGCAGGGAATGGACATGACATCTGCCATGTAATAATAATAATAATAATAAATAGTAATAATAGAAATAGAAATAGAAATAATAGAAATAGA
>VWZS01001478.1:192565-450146 GCA_013397075.1 Rhabdornis inornatus
AAATAGAAATAGAAATAGAAATAGAAATAGAAATAGAAATAGAAATAGAAATAGAAATAGAAATAGAAATAGAAATAGAAATAGAAATAACTATTTTTTTACTAGGAAAAATTAAAATAGAAATACAGTATTACAGAGAACAAATCCAAAAAACACTGACAGAGTTAGAATACAACCTGACACCCCATCAGTCAGGGTGCTGGTAGCAATCCCATTAAATGGTGGCTGCAGTCCCCCTGCAGTGACAGATGTGGTTCAGTTGAAGCAGTGCTCCTGTAGAAGGTGAAGTTTTCCTCCGAAGGTCCAGTGGTGATGTGGAAAGGTCCAGTTTTCCTCTGGAATCCAGTGGAAAAAGGCTGGTTTGGTGTTCAAAATCTCAGATTTTATCTAGGCAGGAAAAGCTTGGCTCCTCCCCCTAGCTGGAGCATATCCCAATGGGATGATGTAATTTTATCAGTCATTAACAGGAGATATCTCCTGGAGGAAGGATGGGTTGTGGAAAAGGTAAAGAACACTGTCCCACTGGTTTTGTCAGATGGTGATAGAATACATACTTCTGGTCATATCCTGTATTGCAACCCAAAACACTCTCTATGGTGCCTGAGCTCAACCAAGGTTTTTAAACATGGAGCTGGTCAGGCTAAGGATCGTGCTTTCTGCTCAGTGTTCTCCATCCCTGAGCCCTGCTCACAGCCCCTGACATTGTTAATAAAGATCTGCTTGTGCTGTTTCAAAATGAGTGAAACTTCAGGCACGGAATGGAGTCAGCAGATACCTGATACATATTCAGCTACAAGGTCTTCATTTAACCTGAACAAAAACTTCAGGGCCTTTTCCCCTTTTCCTCAGAAATTACTCCTGTTTTGCATTCCAGAACACTTGTCACCCTGGTGAATATTAATTAAAACTTGCAATTAATTAAAATGTCAATTAATTCCTTTATTTTATTCTTCAGGGTAATCTTGTATTCTGTGCAAGAGAGAGCATCGAGTGAGGTTAACAGAATGAAATAGAACAAATTTCAGTGTAAGTGCTGCTCTGTGGATCCTGGAAGAAGTGATTGTCTGGCCAAGGGAGAGAGAGAGGTTTAGGAAGTGCATCCACAACAGCAGACAGACCAGCACATTGCAACAGTCTGGGGACCACCTATGGCCAATTTGTGAATTCCAGCTCTGGTTTTATGAGCACTCTGTGCATTCATGATTCACATCATGGGATGGTCATTTGTTGTAGGCTCACAGCTCATCCTAGAGGGATGAGATTGCAACTCGATGCCCATCTCCGAAACAGGAGGTGGTCAGGACCATGACAACCCTGCTGGAGCAGAGCAACATCTGTTTATGGCCTCAGCTAAACTATTTTTCTAGTCCTAAATTCTACCAGGGTAGAAACCAAGCAGGAAATCATCATTTTGGCCACACTGATCACTGATCTGAAACTACAGATTATTTGTTTTCCACTAGAGCTGAAAATTTTTGAATCAAGGAAAACTTGAATGAATGTGGGAAAAAATTGCAAGAGTCAGCAAAAGTGCAGTAGTTACCCCAAAAAGCAAAGGAGTTAGTTTTGGGATAGCCAACATCTTTGCTCTGTGGTATAGACTTATCCCAGGCGTTGCTGAAACCAAAAAAAAGTATGTTAGTATGTTTGCACATGGAAATTGAAAATAAATTAACTTTCTATCCAGATTGCCACCATGAGAATCATGTTGGTGTTGTATTTAATATAGCAATTCTGATCATTCCCTTCCACAGACACTACAACTAATCTTTAACTTGTTTTGAAAGGAGAAAAGAAATCACAGCATTAGCCGTGGGAGTTTAATAACATACAGATGAAAATTCCCATACGTGTAAAATCAACATATTGACTTTTTTTTTTACCTAGAACTGTCGATCCTGTACTCTGTTATTGTTTAATTTCCTTGCAAAGTTTCTCAGAAACCATAGTTATTGTGTCTCGCTTCCTCCTCTTCCTCTCCAGGGGCAGGTCTTTCCAGATCAAGGCAAACAGTGAATTTGCACAGCATCCTCACCAGGCACAATGAAAACATGATGAAATGCTGCTCTGTAAACCCTTCCTGTCAGCTCACACAGATGATTCTTTTGAGAGACCCGAACTGCTTTTTAAAATGTGCATTTGCCTTTAATAATAACTGACCACAAAATGCAGTGCAATATAAACACGGCCTTCCCTTCTCTGTTTTGTGTTTTGCTACAGTATTTTTCTAAACCCAGTTACATCATTGCCACAAACAGGATTTTTCTTGCCAAAATAAGTCAGGAACGTGAACGTTGTATCTAAGCAAGTAATCTTGACTCTGTCTACAGGCACAGGAACATTTTTAAAACATCACTCATCTCATTCTAAAATAGATTACATGAACACTTGTCTTAAATATCTTCTTTCCATTCACAGTGACTTTGCATGACCAGCTCTGAGGAAGGCACAGACATTATAGGCCAGGTGTCAGGCAACTTTTTCTAAGAGTCTTTACTGGACTGAGAAAATCCAGGAACCAGCTTCATTTTTGCTTCTGATTTCACATCTGTCATGTCAGTTCTCTAATGGCTGGGTTTCCCACAATACAGGATATTAATTTGAGTAAAAATCCATAATTACTTTTCTTTCCACTCATTTTGGCTTTTATTCAAAAAATGCAGACATAAAAATTGTCTGAGGTTTCTAAGGTGATTTGTTCTCAAATTCAGACTGTCCAATGATGTGGGTACAGGTCAGCAAGCAGAAATTGTGTTGGGTTTGTCCTTGAACAATTTCACTGAGGAATTTCATTGATCTCACAGAGAAACAAAGGGGCATCATGCCCAAGGGGACACTAGTCCCAGAGACCACCAGTGAGTTTCTCTTAGCAAGACCAGCTCTGTATATTTCCAGATGAGAAAGAGAGAAGATGCTCTTACAAATGGTGACTTTTTAACTTTCAAAGCCTGGAATGGGAGACCTGCTCCAACCAGCACTGCTGCTGAGAAAGCCACATAAAACTAGACTACATTAGATGTTTCTTCTGAGTCTGAGTTTTAGTGGCTGAGCACTCACAGTTGCTGTATCTAAAACTCCAGCTGGGATGCCAAAGGATTTCAGGGGCAGCTAGCCCTGTGGATTGGCTGGCAGATCCTTTCACATATACCCAAAGGCATAATGCACATCTCGCATACAAAAGTATGGTATTTGCAAGTTAAGCCACAATTTGCATCCATCTCCCAGCAAGTTAGAGGCCCAGGTAGCTGGAGATTTCTGGAGTGCTGTTCAGGCTGTGTGTTCCTTTTGTTGTCACCTCTAAGCAGTCTCTGTCCCCACAGGTTTCTTTCCTGCTCTTTTGAGGCAATCCACCCTGACAATGCCCATAGAGTAGTGGGATAGAAAAGCATGGATTGTCTTGACAGAACTCTTTAAATAAAGCCAATTGACTGGAAAAGTGAGTATCTGCCTAAGGCTCCTCACTCTGGAAGGACTCAGACTACTTTGACACACATTATTATCACAGTATTTGTCCAAGCTTCCTCCTGTGATAGCAAAAAACCACTGTAATTGGGGAGGGTAGAGCAGCAGATTAGCACACAGCACACTGAATAACATCCCAGCATCTGCTGTCACAGATTTGCTGACAGCTGTTTCTGCAGAGTAGCTGGAAATCTGATAATCCTAAACATGAAATTTCTTGTTATATGTGCAAGGGCAAGTGCCAGCCTCTAATATGACCCTAAAGGACAATCTGCAGTTTTGAGCAAATGCTGCCAGCTACACCTGGACATCTCCTTCAGCACGTCCCCAAGAACACACAGCTGGACACATCTGCACCAGGCCTGCCTCCTGCAAGGTGACACTTCTAGCAGCCTTCCAATACCTAGAGAGGTTAAAAAAGAGCCAGAGGTAGACTTTTGGCAAGGACATGGAGTGATAGGACAAGAGGTAATGGCTTTAAACTGAAAGAGAGTAGGTTTAGAAGTAGGTTTAGATTAGATAGGGGGAAAAAATTCTTTACTGTAAGGGTGGAGAGAAACTGGCAGATTTTTCCGAGAGAAGCTGTGGATGTCCCATCCCTGGAAAAATTCAGTGTCAGGCTGGATGGGGCTTTGAGGAGCCTGGTCAGGTAGCAGGTGTCCCTGGACATGGCAGAGTGGGCTGGAATTAAAAGGTCCCTTCCAACCCACACCATTTTAATATTCTAGGGTATAGGGAGAGGTACTTTGGTCCCCAAGGGGTCTTTTTTCATCCTCCATGGTTTTATTCTATTGGAAGCTTCAGAGAGGATCCAGGTTGAAGACTTCTGCCAAAGTGAACCCAGGAAAGACCTGTGATTGATGTGGAGACTCCATAAAAGTTCTGAAGCCTCTGGAATAATTACAAAACCTTTCCTTTCACTGGGTCCTGGGTAGCATGGGTGGGAATAAGTCAATGTACTCTTTCCTTAATGAACCCATGTCCACTCAGACTGTAAGGGACAGTGGAACTAAGCACAAACCTACAGCCAGATTTATTTTGCAGTACAAACAGTGCCACTGTTGCAGGCACTCAGAGGGTGCTTGTGAGCAGGGATGGAAACCAGACACAGGGCTGTGTGAGAAGATTGAATTCTGTTCCCCCCAGCCCAGGTTTAGCAGAGATGTGCTCATGGAGTTTACCAGGGCATTAGTCTGTCAAACATTTGCTTTCTCACGAACCCAGTCCTGTGCTAAAACCTGGTATAGCAATTGGTGGCTACGACTTATATATTGGTGGCTATAAATTAAAACTCTGCAGCTTTTCCCTTAATTGGCATTTTAAATTGCCAATTAAAATGTCTGGTCCTGTTGGATCTCAGGAATCTGGAGTTTTTGAGTTTTCTGTGCTTCCTGGCACAGACTCCCTTGAAAACACTGCACTGGACCTGAAACCTTGGAGAAGATTTGTAAATATGAATAATAAGTTAGAGATCACAAATGTGTAGTGGGTTAGATATGTGTGTTTTCACTGGGTGATGGGTTTTAAATTTGGGGTTTTTATGTATAGTGGTAGCTAGGGGACAAGATGGAGAATTTTGGGTGGTGTGTTTCTTCTTGTTCATCTTCTTCTCTTCCTGCTTTTTCACGGAACTTAGGTAGTTACCTTTGGATTGGTCAGTCTAAAGTCATTCTAAGGGTCATGGGAATTTATTATTGGGTTAAAAGTATAAATAATATAGGTGTTAAACTTTTATTGGTGTGTTTAGCTTTAAAAGGCCTTGAAACAGGCTGAGCTTGGAGCCATTTTTCCTACTTCTAGCAAGGAGCTAGAGGTGCCGCTATGCTTTCTGTAAATTTTGATAAGATATAATTAACTTCCAAGTCCGAACACAAGAAACTGGCTCAATTGCCTTTCCAATAATCCTGTATCCGAAACAAAACAGATGAGACTGATGACAAGCCACTAATTAGTGGTGCTAAAGCCCTGAAAAGCCTGAAACACTCTTACATGGTTCTACTGCAAAGGTGCTCTTACAAACACGAATAATAGTGAGAGCCAATCCTAATAACAATTGGGCACCTTTGCAAATCACAGTTCTCTGCATGGCAGCCCACAATCAGCAGCAACCCCAGACACTGTGAAATCCTGACTACAGGCATTACTGCACAGGCCCATTAAACACAATTCTCATTCTTGGTTTCACAGATTAGTGAGTAGCTGCCATGCCCAAATGCCATTTTATAGCCAGGTAACACCAAGGGAAAAGCACAAGTTCCTTCTGTGGTGGATGAACTGGGCCCTGACAACTGAGATCATGTGTGACACTTCAAAATACAAAAATCCTAAGGAAAAAGTTTAATACCCATGAAGAACATTATTAAAAATTACCAAGCACTGTTGCAGTGAGTCTATCAGATGGGCAGACAATGGGACTATTACTGCTCTTGGTGTTTTGCCAGTTAAGGCTGCAGTTCTGTAGAGCTGCCTATTTCCACAGTGCTTTAAATTTTGGATTTGTTCCTGGGGAGTCATGGGGGTATTGCTCCAAATGCAATTTTAACAGGTTGATGCCACAGGAACTTCTAAGTGAGGTTTTAAAGACAGGATTTGCATGTTTCAGATCCAATTTCTGTTTCTTCAGGACACACCTCTTGGATGGAGATTGCCAGTGCCCTGTCAACTGGTGGCTTTGTTTCCCCAAACACATTAGTTCCTGTCAACAAGGCAAATCTGACTCTGTCTGACTGCATTATCAATGAAAACTGCTGTGCTTGTGACATTTATAGTACATCCAATAGATGCAGAACAGACACCAAGCGTGGTATTTCTCCAACAGGTGCCAATTTCAGAAGCCTAAACAATGATTTTAGAAGTCAGATGCATGAGACTGATGCATTAAAGCCTGTTTTTCACAGAGAAAAAAAGCCAAAACAACAACAACAAAAACAACAACAAAAACACAAACAAACAGAACCAAACAAAAACAGAACAAACAAAAACCCCAAACAAATAAAAACATTTCAGGTGCCTGGGTAGTACAGGCATATTTCCCATCCCCTCTTTTTGCAAACTCTCCAGCCTTTGCAGGGGTATGAGGTGTGGAACAAAACAACTCACATAGGTGTCTCCTTCAAAAAACAAAGAACTAAAGGGTAGAAGGAACCTACATTTCATGATTCTAATATAGAAATCATCACTATCTCCAACACACCTGAATATTTCCCATTCATGTCCATGTTATAGCAATGGCAGCACTGACCAACTCACAAGTTCTACATGGCTGCTGCAGGAGAAGGTCCTTGCAAGGTGGATGGTGGCTCTCTGCGTGGACCTCCTCCTGTGGCCTTACAGTGACAGCAATGACACGTGCCACATGTGCTACAAGTGACTTGGGGAATGGGTCCCAAATGACGCCCCATGGTCACCATCACTGCACAGCTCGGTTCCAAAGATCTCACAGCACATGACTGGCTTCAGGAACACAACAGAAGGGGATGGGACAGCTGAGAGGGTTGGAGTGGTGATGCAGAATCACAGAATCACAGACTGGATCGGGCTGGAGGGGACTGCAGGAGGTCACCTGGTCCAGCCTCTCTGCCCAAGCAGGGTTGTCCCAGAGCACACGGCACAGCATTGTGTCCAGACAGTTCTTGGATCTCTCCAGTGAAGGAGACTCCGCCTCCTCTTTGGGTGTTCCCATCCACAGCCACCTGCATAGGAAAGTTCTTCCTCATATTCCGGTGGGAGTTCTTGTGCATCAGTTTCTGCCCATTGCCTCTTGTCCCATTGCTGGGTACCACGGAGCAGAGTCTGGTCCATCCTCTGACGCCTTCTTTCAGAAATTGATGAGGTCCCCTCTCAGTCATCTCCTCTCCAGACTAAGCAGGCCCAGCTCCCTCAGCCTTTCCTCACAAGAGAAATGCTCCAATCCCTTCACCATCTTTGTTGCCTTCCACTGGATGCTCTTCCCACACAACAAGAGAGCTTGCAAGTAGTCTCTGCTGTTTCCTGGGTCTGGCTCACTGTAAACTGAATCATAAAATCCTAAAATTTTAGAATATCTTGAGGTGGAAGGGATCCACAGAGACCACTGAAAGCCACTCCAGCTGGGCTAATATCCCACAGCGATGGGGGATTTCAGATTTCACAGAGACAAATAAATCTGTTGGAATTGTTATGCAAATATAAGGATGTATTCCTTTGACAATTAAGACCTGACCTCAGAAGCAGAACAGTACAGCAGAAGTCATCATTACCATCACATACCTCACACTGTAATTAGTCCCCCCCCACAGGCTAATGTTTGGATTTCTCAGCCTGGACAGTGACTTTTTTAATTCCACCAAAACATATTTCACTTCATTAGTTTATTACAGTAATTTTTTTACATTTTTAGTGCTTTCTAATTAATCCAGGAGCTGCGAGAGAGCGTGAGTTACAGTGCTGCACCTCATACTTGTGAGTTCTTAACTGGGAGCCCAAAGGCCATGTGCCACTGAATGTGGGAACTATGAATTTACTGGGCTTTAAATGATATCCTTGTGTGCCTTATTGAGAAGATAAACCAGCTCCCAAAACTTTTCAGAACTTTTCAGGACTGAGGATAAAAACCTGCACTGATTCCCAGACTGAATTCTGGAGCACTGCACAAAGAATGAGAATTTATTCAAAGGATACTACTGCTTCCCTGCTACCCCAGAAACATTACCACAAACTCCTGTTTTATGATTTTTTTCAGTGGTATACAGAAAATGCTCTGTGGAAGGAAAGTCATGAAGTTTCAATAAGCCAGATTTTATTTATTGAGCTCTTTGTCTTTCCATCAGAAACTGAGAGTGGCCCTGGCCATCCACTTGGGAGGAATATGGGAACAATCTTTCCAGCTGTGAAGTTAGACTGATTTTCTAATCACAATCTCACAGACCTGACATAAGCCAAAGAAAATGTAATTCTAAGGCACATGGACACCTAAATCCCATTTTAAGCATGGTTAAGTTTTAAGTGTCTGAGCCTCCCCAGCCTCACTGCCTTTCACAGGCAGCTGGGGTTCAGGATCCTGACAGAGTGACCATCATTTCATGTGTTCCCCTTTAGCTTATGCAACTAGGGCTGTGTTTGGCCATATTAATAAAAAAGGTATACTTTATCCCATTGATTTAGGATGATGAGTCTCTGTTTCCAAATCAAATCAGTGCTTAATACTTCAGCTTGATGACTTTGCAAGGGTTAGAAGTAATGCACACTGACCCTCTGTGGGCTTTAACCCGTTTCTCATGTGAGATACAATCAGACACTTTATATATCTTTCAGGGGGATCTGTGTTCATATATTTTATTTTAGATTTGTCCCAGTTAAGAGCACTGACACACTCAGACAGAGCCTGGATTCCCATGGTCCCAGCAACATCCTTCCCACACCCCTGGGTATCCAAACCACAGCTTGGAAATTAGGCTAAGCCTCCTGGCTGAGCTAAGAAGCAAGTCATTATACTGCTCTGAATAAAATGAAAAATATCATTAAAAAGGGGGTGGGGTGGGGGATCAACTCCTCTGAAGTTTTGGCTGCTTGTGTAAATATGAAGCCAAATTTCAGTGCTTTGTGATTAACTGCAAATTTTGCTGGAAAGGTCAGCAGCACCTAGGAGCAGCATCTCCAGAAGCCACACAGGCAGTGCAGGGATCACCAGGATCCCTTCCAGGCAAATAGCCTTGCCATGTGCAGAGCTGGAAGGATCTTCCTCCCCATCTCTAGGCAATTTCAGCTTTGCCTTGAAAAAACCCAAGATAAAACCAAGACAAAAACCTTACATTAAAGCCAGGTCTTGTCCCTTCACTGTGTCTCAGCAAGGGGCTGTCAGCACTCCTCACCACAGAGCTGTCTTTGTGGCTTTGGGAAACAAACACGTCCTTCCTGCTCTTATGAAGTATCCCTATTTTATATATGATGCATTCAGACCAATCAATCTTCTATCTTGGTGGCCTGTTTAGAGACTTAGGGAGCTGGCATTGATTAAATGCCTATAATAGAGAGCATTAATTTACCCGTCAGTGGAAAAATCACCATTGTAAATTGTCCCAGTCGGTTTGTATATCACCAAACGATGTGCAGCATGTTGTGGGGTGTGTGCTGAACTGCTCCTGTACATAAAGCACATTCAATTAGCAGCACCAGCACTGCTGCAGCAGCACCAGCACTGCTTTGGCTGGCCATAGGCAGAGTTCTGGGTTTGATTCTGCTGCCCTCTTTAGGATTTGTGCCTGGGACTCCACAGTCCAATAATAGATGAAGTGCAGGATCACCCAGTATCTGAAGACCAGTAGGGAGACTATAGCATCCCATGGGACTGGGGAAAAAATCAGCATAGTCCATCCTTTTACATATCAGGCTACACTGTTTGCAATAGTAATGGGGAAAAAATATTCAGTGGTTTTGGAACAGCTGGAGGTCTCTTCACCTGTTGAGTTCATGGTCCCAGCTGAAATATCACATCTTATGCCCTTGGAGCATGAGGAAGTAGATCACAGCACTCTAAGGGGAGGCGGGAATGAGTTTCTCTTGAGCAGTGAAGCAACATTAGATTTGCATTGCCCTAATAAAAAGATGTTCAGACTCAGACTGTAGGTAGCTATCTCAAGAGGAGGTATCCAGATCCTTATTGTGGCTGTACAGGAGGGCATGAGAGTGAGAGAGGAATCAGCTGAGTGAGGAATAACTGGTTTTGGCAGAAGGAAAAGCAAGAAATTGCCTACTATAGGTGACCCAGGTCACTGAGGACAGAGATGCTCAGAAGCAGTGCTGGGGGAGAGGTGAGGAGAATGAATGAACCACGGTAGAAGGGAAGAGGTGATGAGCAAAGGAAAAGCTCCAGCTCCTTAAAACTCTGACCCAGAGCCTCTGTCCAGGAAGGTTCATGTCCCCTGTGGCACTTGTGACACTCTCCAGCTGCTGCAGTCTGACTCCCTCCTCCCCAGCCACAGAACAGCCACAGTAGCCCCTGGATTGCAAACCTCCATCTCTCAAATCAGTAAATCAGTAAATATCAAACAAAACAGAGGTCAAATTCATCCTGCCTTTATTTTCCAAACATCCATAGAAGGAAGGGGTATTCTTCCCGTGAGCAAAATGGATTGTTCCTGCCTCAGTGTTTCCTTTACAAATGCAATGACTTTGGACCTATCGCTGTTTCTCTTCCCAGCCTGACAGCACAAGTGTTGCTTCCCCAAGCCCACCAGCACTTCCCACCCTCAGGCATGCAGGAGCTGTGAGGGCTCGAGGTTTTGGGATTGCAGAAGTAAAGTTAGTTCATCCAGACCTCTCAAGGTCTCCCTCCCTTACTCAAATCTCCTGGTGCAGGAGCCAAGATGTGATCTTTCTAACTGTCAGCCCAGCAAAATTAATCAAAGAGATGAAAATACCCCCTGCCATTTATCACTGCTGATAAAGGTCCTGCCACCAGCACTGAGCTCCCAGTGTTGCTGCTGATGCATGAGTGAGGAGGTGACCCAGTTCACTCTTGCAGAGCCACTGTGACCCTGTCACACAGTGCCACACAAAGCCTGTGTGCCCCAGTGACTGCACAGGCACAGCTTCGAGCTCCCTACACCTGGTGGGATTGCCTGGGTTACACAGAAGGTAGCATCCTTTCAGAGATTAAGGTCAAGGTTTTGAAAAACAGTTCATGAATTCAAGTGGGTCTCTTCCTGGGTGACTAGTTGAGCTATTTTTAAAGGCTTGTATTTTCACAAAAAACTGAAGAGGTTTTGGTTGGTTTTGGAAAGATCTTTCCAAGGGCAGAGGAAGTCTTTGGGTACAAAAACTATTAAGCTCCACCACCCTGAGCAGGTTGGTGTAAGCTCAGCCTGAGGCTTGGAAGCTGCTGCACATCATTGTTTGCTGGGAAGCAAAGTGGATGGTCCAGCATTGATATGCCTGTAACAGCTTCCAGGCTGGGGCTGGTCTCATCCCACCAGCTCTGACCCCTCAGCTGTCTGGGTCTGGCTGGGGAAAAGATGAATATCTGAAGCTTAAGGCATGCAGTATCCACTCTTGGGTTTCCACAAACCCAGCCCAAAACCTGAGCAGCCTCACATAGGTGCCAAGCATCTGCTTCACACTCATGTCAGTTCTCAAAGGGTTAATTTTACTTGCAGAGCTCCCTCCTATGAACAAGTAAATCCCAGTGCATTTTTACCAACATGATTTATAAACCAGGTTGAGCTGAAGTGTGTTGTTAGAGTTAATGGAGCAAGAATATAAACTGCAGCATCTTAGGGCTACAGTCACCTCTCAGTAGTGACCTCTTGACAGTTTCAGACCCAGATCTCTGCTGCTTCTTTCCAGGCTGCAGTCACACCCCCAGCTGGGTTGTGGAATTGCCTTTCCTGAGGGAAATGTGGGACCAAGGTGGGGCAGAAATTTCTTCTTGAACTTTTCCATCAAAAGGCTGAATCACTTGCAGCAACCTGAGGTTTGAGTTTCCCCCTTTTGCTTTATCCTGCAGAAATGAAGAAGAAATATTTAGTCTATGAACTGCACATTGCTACTCAAAATGAAGGAATGGAGATGACTGGCATGGAAAGGGGAAGAAGGGTGGTGTTTTTAATTGCCATGCATTGTTTGTACCCATGGAGAGCAGCATGGCTATAGACAGGCCTCCCAGAGCAAGGATCCCACCTAACAAGACCAAATGCTCCCAGATGAAGGCACTCCTGTTATATCTGTGCTTGAGGGTGACTTAAATAACTTCATAGAAAGCCAGCTAGACAAGACTGTTTCATTAGCTGACAAATTCCCAGAGCTATTAAAGGATCTTATGCCTTCTTGATAAAGGGTTCCATAATAAGGGAGGGGGGAAAAAAAGAAAGAAGAGCTCTCTATATGAAAGAAAAGCAGAGATAAACTGAATATTTTTGTATTATCCCCCAACTTTGCTCTCTAGCCTCAAGAAGCACAGACAAGATATAAGCAGTAAAACAAAATGAAACAAGCATCAAAAAGCCACCTGAGTACCAAGAATGAAAAATGTGTGAAAAGCAAAATTCTGCCTAGTAATTAAGTCATTGATATGCCATTTTCTGAATTATCCAGGAGGGAAAAAGATGAGAAACGTGCTAGTTTGCACATTGTGTTCCATGTTGGGGAGCAGGGGCAGGGTCTCCAGCATCTCATGGTAGTGCTCTCTCTTCCGTGTCAAGATCAAGAAGCTGACCATGTCCTGAGTGTTAAAATCTATTTAGTCCCCAGCCAGCAGCAGTAATAAAATGAGTACATAATGCCCCCTCCTGGCTATAGTCGGGGACACTATAAAAGTGCTGGCAGAAAGATAGTGCTGTGTCCCCTCCCGCACTCAGGTGGATGATATATATCACTTGCTTGTGGAAGTCAAATTTCTTTTGCTGACTTAATCCCAGAGCCAAAATTAATCAGACATCCTAGCTAACAGGATCAGAAAATGCCATAAATTATGCTGCCTGCAACCTAACAACAGCATTAACAGCACGAAGAAGGTGGAGGCTTTTTTTTGATTAATCACTGTTTAAGTTGCCTAAAGGACCTATGAAACCTCCTGCTGGCTGACACAATGAGCAACATTTTATATTAACCCATATAAGGAAACGTCTTTAAAAGTGATGGATTATGCAGATGTGAGATGGGGCTGTGTGATGTGGTTACCCAAGAGCTGCATGTGGTGTGACAGGCGCCTCTGCTGCTCCCAGCCCACCACAGCTCTCCCCACCATCTCAGCCAACCCCAGAGAGAACTCTTGTCACCCCAGGAGCTGAGCACCCCCAGAAACAGCCACACCACACAATGGATTGGATGAGTTGGCTCCAAGCAGAGCTGGGAAGTTTATGCATCCGCTGGCAAATTTTGGCGCTTTTAAATTTTTTTTACACAAAACAGCAAGCTCAGTACCTAGGGTAGGGTTAGGAAATGGACATTTCATCTGTAGTTCCTCTGGCACTCTGCAGAGCAGTGTCACTCTTTTTTGTGCATGGACATGTTGAGAAGCCCATCAGCTTTCATCAGCCCCAGTGGGTGCTGCTGTGCTGGTGCACACAGAGTGAACATGAATGGAGCATCACAACCTAGTCACAAGAAAATCAACACCCCCTTCTGGAGCCATAAATCCAGCATCCCTCAGCAAACCTGCTCCTTTCTCTATTCTGCAGGGGTGTCTATACTGGAGAAACCCTGGTACCTGCTGCTACAAGGGGGTATTTTGATATTCCCGCCTTTGGTCAGGATTTTTCAGAGCACCAGACACCAACCTCGCCCCACTCCCGTTGAAATGAGCTGCCTTCCATCCACCACTCCTACTGTTTGCTCTCCTGAGAGGTCTCAGCACTTAGAAAATACACTTTTATTTTCATTCTCTTACTTAAAGAGATCCATTTATTGGGCTGATGGGTTTTCAAGAGTATTCTTCACTGTGCTGATTGCATGCCATCTTTTTAAATCTACATGAAATGGGTGACTAGAGCTCCTCAGGTGGGAAAAGATACCTTTTACACTCTTTTTGCTCTGGTACTATCAAACATAATGTACACAAAATGAAGTCACAGAATCAAGACAAACTGTTATTGTTGCCAAAAGCCCACTGTCAGATGAGATCATGAGGGGACAGATTCTTCAGGGATCTGCAAAATTTTAGGTGCACACTGATCAACACTGGCAATCAATTTTCTCATTCCTCTTTACTGGTGAGCATTTCTGCACAGGCTGAAATTTTTCACCTTC
Source organism: Rhabdornis inornatus (assembly GCA_013397075.1). Classification (NCBI taxonomy): domain Eukaryota; kingdom Metazoa; phylum Chordata; class Aves; order Passeriformes; family Rhabdornithidae; genus Rhabdornis; species Rhabdornis inornatus. The sequence goes on from VWZS01001478.1 coordinate 206,750, forward strand.
AACATGATTTTTTTATGGTAATTTGTCCAAAGTGACAGAGTGAGAGTTTCACAGAAGAGGTAGAAATTACCAGTGGACTTGAACTATGAAAAATGTTTTTAAAGGATTTCTAGTTAAACTTCATGATCCAGGAATGGAGGAATTATCCTGGTCTCCTTCCTAACCTCCAAGTCTCATCTTCCCATCCCTTCTGGACACAAGACAAGGCTAGAACCTGCTTGCTCTCTGATTTAATTCCCTTACCTTGTAGGCAGGGGTTCTGAAATACACATTCCTGTATTTGTCACTTTTTCTGGTATGATGTCCTGACAATTATTTACGTCTCAATTCCAAGCTTGCCACTTGACCCCCCTGCTGTGTCTGGGCAGCTCTGTCTGACAGGCAGACTCAAACAGCCCCTATTTTCCTCCTGGTTCTTCCAGCCATCCTGACTCCTGCACCAAGCTCCCATCCATCCTGCCTTTGGGACCAGCTTCAAATGCCTCTGCTAGTTTTTTGCACACCCCAGAGAGAAGGATGGAATTATACAACACTCCCAAGCTGTCTGAGAGCTTGCTGAAGGTACAGGCTCAGACATGACTAAAACAACTAGATCTTCCTCCTGCCACTTAAGGCAATGGCTCTGCAGGCAGCCATGACAGATCCACAGCAGGAATGACTTTAATCCTGTGAAGAAAGTGAAATGGCAAGGAAATATGTCACTTGGAGCCTGACTGAGAACATCTCCACAGGAAGTTAACGTGCCTGGAATGATGTGCACCTGTTTCAGACCTGACTCATCTTCACTTTGCTGAGCACTGACAAACCCCAGAGGCTGCATCCTCCACAGAGAAGTATCTGCTTCCTTTTTGTTGTGGGTGGAATCATGCACTTTACTCTCAGGAGAGAAGCAAAAACATATTTCATTGATATAAAACAGTGAATAAATAAAGTACAATGGTAAATGCAACAGGGGTTTAACAAAATTTGATGGCAAGCTACAGTTGAGCATTTACTGCATAGAGGACAGGGTCAAAGATGTCATGTACTCCCATCACAGCATGAGGTTCAGAAAGGACCTCCTTATGTTACAGCTTCTCAAAGGAGAGTTTGTGCAGTCAGATCCATACCTCATCAACAATTTATGTCTAAAGCACTATATAAGTACAATCAATCCTTTGTATCAGTTTAGATTTTGAACATTCAGTGCACATATTCACAATTCATTTACTGAGTATCGGATGTGATAAGGAACCTCTCAGCCTCAAGAAGGCACCTTGAAAGATATCCCTACTAAAGGGAAATCCTGGCACACACTCTGCTCCTGTGCAGGAGAGCTCAGCAGGCCCTGGGCTGTCACTATTTGTGGAGTAAGATAATGGAGTCATAGTCATATTTGCATACAGACTATAGATGTTAGTTTCTTCCAAGCCTGGCTTCATTTGGACCTAGACCAGCACTGTAATTTGGTGGATGCATTGCTCAAAATAGTCCTTGGCTATTAGGTTCTTAGCTGTTCCCCCAAATCCACTTTGAGCCAGATGCAGATATCATGGCCAAACCCAACCTTTAGGAGCACCACTGGTGGTTAGCATTTGAACAGGCTGGGAAATAACGGTCAAGTTGAGAGCTAGGGGGAGGTACATCATTATTTGAGGCTTGGAATACCCTAAGTCTGCCAAAAAGGCAAAGAAAATAAATAAATCAGTGATATAACAACCTACACTTGCATTAACATTGCCAGGGAAAGGGAAGTGCCTTTTGTTTAAAAGTCTGACCTTTCCCTTCTGCAGGCTTGATTTCTAAATCCCACATTTCACTCTGTGCATATTCACCAGCTTCAGGTGAGCCTTCCCAGATCTGATGGCCAAGGCCTGCACGGAGATCACCTGCTCCCAGGGCAGGAAGGCAGCAGTGGGAAAGCAGGAGCTGTGCTGTGGCTTCCCTCGTTTGGGTTTGCCCTGTCCCCAGAGAGGCTGAGGGTGCCCATGTCAGATGCCCTCCCTGGCTCTGCCAATTAAACTAGACAGCCCAATGCCATTGTCTTTACTAATTGATGCAGCAAGCACATAATTAAAGGACTCCCTGTGGCTTTGCAATCTTTTTTGGCCATTTGTCCAGGTGGAGCCCGACCAGGAGCCTGCCTCTCCCCAGCTCCCTGCCTTTCCAGCTGCCAGTCCTGACCATCACCGCTGTGCCAGGCTGGGGATGGTGCCTGCTGCACCCACTGCTCTGCATATCAACACTCAGGGGGTCACATCCCCTCCCCGCTGCCACCCCCCTGTTCCTCTGATCCAGCAGATGGATCCCTTTGTCTTTGTCTGCCCTGACCTACTTCTCCCTTTCATGTCTGCCGGCTCGGTCTCTGGGGTGTCTGACTCACCTCAGATGTGGGGATGCTGTGCCTGCCCACACACATCTCCTCTCTCCTGGCAGCAAATTAACCCTTCATTTGAGGTCTGGGGGTGGCCTGAAGTGATTTCCCCTGCCAAGCTGTGATCTCTTCCTCTCTGAAGCCAACAAATACCTAAAACAACTGCCCTCAGACCACCTACAGCATGCTGGTAATGGCTCTGCCATGCTTCTCTACGGGATGGTAATCTCGGGACAAACAGGATGCATTGTCTGGGAAGACTGCTGGCTGAGGAATCCCAGTGTTCTGCCATGGATATCCATCCTTCCACTGCCTGATTTATAGCAGGGATGAATGTGGATGAAAGCATCTCTCACACCCTGCAAGACCATTTGGTATCCTGGAGGGTGTCAGTGAGGTGCAGGGGACACTGAAGATAGCTGTGCTGCTCAAGAGACCCCAAGGTCCAAGGCTGGTCCAAGGGACCCCAAGGCCCCCAAGCAGTGCAGAGCAGAGGCTCTCAGGGTAAGCCTGGGTCACTGCAGAGGACTTGAGCTGGGTTGGTACCATCACAAGGAGCCTGGACCAAGCCACCAGCCCAGGCTACAGCTGTGGAAGACTGAGACACATGGCTGGGCTTTTTCTGAGGCTACCTGAAATGTCACCCATTATCCATCCTGTTGTGTCACCTGCAGGAGCCTGCTCATCCCCTACAGCCAGCAGAGAACAGGGCAGGAAGTAAACAGGAGCCACCAGCCTCTGCCCAGCTGTGCCTTGGAACCAGACAGGCAAAGCCTGCACTGAACTCACCAACTGCATTTAAACTGCCCTTAGAGGGCAAGGGAAGTGCTGGAGGAAGGAAGTCATTCTTACTGCTTTACTGGCTGCCTTTGATTTATGCCACACAGTTATTCTGGGCAGCTGTGGACCTGAGATGCTGTGTAAGCAGCTGCTGCTGTGTCTCAGCTGTGGCAAATGCTCACTCTCTGTCCCACACAACTGCACTTTGTCCAGACATGGCTTTAGAGGGCACTGTGCTGTGTGTGTTGCAGGAAGCAGGATCTATGGAAATCCTACTCTCCTTGCAGACTCCACCATGTCAGGGGCTATTCCCAGCACAGATTCGGATTCTCTGTAAAGAGAGATGGGAGGGCAGGGTGGAAGAGAGGCAAGGATGAGATCTCTCTCCAAGACACTCATATTAAAAGGTGAGAGATGGCTTTGAAATGCTGCATGGTGATATATCCTAATACAGTGAGAATCCACAGAGATGGTTTCACCAGCAGTTTTTGAGTGTTTGCACCACTACCATTAAGGGCTGGACACTGACACATGAGCTGAGCTGCAGGCACTGAGCCAAGTCTCTGAAGGATTCATCCCAGGTCTGGGCTTAATTTCCTCTTGCTGAGAAGTGCTTGTGTCGGGTCTTAGCACAGACACATTTAACAGGAGAGCAACCAGGCACTCCAAGGCTTAATGCAAGAGCACGTGCACAGGGAAACCAAGTGAGAAGAATTCTGATTAATTGCCATGTATTAATTTGCTTCTGCAGTGGATGGAATATTTGCTTCGAGCTTTTCAGAGAGAGACAACATGGAAATGCTTTACACAGTTCACTGGCCTCAGAGTCAAGCCCATTTGCTGCTGGTTAAGTTTCAGTCCCACATTAGTGAATGAGCAAGACAAGTAAAAACATCTTTTCACCTCCTAAAGCAGCAAAGCTCAATGGTCTGGCATAAAAAGAAGAATTGTAACACTGGCTAGTTTAGATAGTCTCACAGAATGTACAATCCCCTTTCAAAAGCTTGTCTATTGCACAAATCCTCATTTTGTGCCTTTTTTTTCCCAAGGAACATTCTTATGTTTATACCCAAACTATCTAATCAGAGATGGTGTCAGGTCTCAATAAGGAAGCACAGGAACCCAAACTGAGCACAGACAGGTATGTGGAAAGCAAACACTTTCATCTTGTCAGGAGTGGTTTGTTTGTGTCTCAGATAGAACTGCGAGGAACCATAACCACAAATACTTCACACGGTACTTTGAATTTAATAGCTCACATGGGCTACTGTCTGAATTACTGCCTTTTATTTTATGACTAAATTAATATTATATACACAGGAGCACATTTAAAACACCCAACAGGGTGAAAGAAATGATTGCTGTGTTGAAAAATATAAATTTTTATGCACAGAAGTTATTAGTAAAGCCACATTTCCCAGTCTATTAATGTGCACACGTTTAAATTTTCCCTTTTTTTTTCCTTTTGACCTTTCTTTTCAGATACTACAGCATGTTATCTTAAAGCTTTAATAAAACACTAATTCACTCATGCTTTTTATGGCCTACTAATTTGTCTGTTGTGCCATATATTTCGTTTCATAACTTTTATATGCAAATCAATAAAAACTCCTTTGATATTTCATTTAAATCATTGAATAATTAACACATCCCAGCCCCCAAGTTAGCTATATTATGAAACTGAGAACTAGGACTCACAAAACTTCAAGTAAAATGGAGTAAAACTGAAGACATGGACAAATCCATCATGTTTTAAAAGATCACTGGAGAAACTGTACTTCTAAAAAGGATAAAAAGGGGAGAAAAATCTCATGCCTGGGAAAAAAATACCCTGAATATGTATAATAATTGTAGATGGGGAAAAAAAGGAAATGGAAGCAGACAAAAATATTAGTATGAAACCTCTTTGAATATGTTATCTGAGTTCTAAGAAATGGAAAATGGAGTAGAGTGCTCATGCTTTGGGATTTTCCAGCTCTACTCCTCACACCAGGGCTGTATCTGGGCTTTGCTCCTTCCAGTGCAGCCCCAGTTTACAGCAGGACACACATCCAGGCTCCAGGCATGTGGCTCTGTCCAGATTTTAACATTCTTCCACACATAAGCAAAACTGTGGGACTTTTCCTGACTCCTCTAGGGATCACTGTGCTCCTAGCTTCCTTTTTAGCTTGGTTTCTCACAGAAACAGGGCATCTGCAATCCTACCACTCCATATAGGTCTTCTGGTAGCCTCTAAACCCTGGAGCTAAGTTTACATTTCATAAAGCTGTAAGATCTCAAAAAAAACAAACAAACAAAAAAAAAAAAACAAAAAAACAAAAACAAACAAGTTCCTGCAAGTGTCATGGAAAATACAGGGACAAGCAAAGGCAAGAGAGGTGATGTGTCCCAAATGCAAAGGCATGACTGGGTGCTGGGTGCTGGGTTCATGTCCACCAGCTTTCAGCCTTGCTCCACAGATCTGTAATAAACCAGCATCTCCTCACCAGTGACACCCCACTAATTCTGAAGACAACTCTGGGAATGAGAAGCCTAAAAGAGTCCTTGAGTTTGCAAATAGCCTGAATCCCAAATGTCAGGAGCTGACTCTTGGGTATGCTCCGTGCTCAGATGTTGTGCTGCCTGCACAGCTACACAACAAAACACCAGCTCAGCAGCTGTGGGACAGGATCTAGGTGTATGTGCATATTTTTATCAAAGAGAGAGAAGATCTCATGGATATTAAGCCTCAGCCACTCAGGAATCTTCATCTGAGCGAGGGACAAACTTCTTTCACACAGATCAAAGCAAGTAAAAGATGTTCCCACCCTGTGTTCCCTGGACTGCCTGTGTCAGCCAGAGCCAGTTACTCCTCATGCACGATAGAAGAGACAGCAGAAACTGGCAGTGCTGTCATTGCTCTGAGCCTTGTTGAGAGTCACACAGTAAAGAGAGAGCCTTAATCCCACTGCTTGAAGGACTGAGGGCTCGGTCTGTGAGCACCAGCTCCCAGCTGGCCTGGATGCACAGGCATCAGCATGGCCATCAGCATTTCATTACACTAGGGCACCTTCACTTATTGTCTGTTCAAAAGTCCTTGTTGGGCTGTACCAGTCCAAAACTGCCTGGGGATCCCAAAATCCAACACAAGACACCAAAATATTTTGAATTTTGCACACTAGCATTGGTATTGTCTCCTGATTTTTACCTGCAATAACTGTAGGAAGAAGAGTTAACTGAGAAGAAATTAAGGACAGAGTTTGCCTTGCTTAAATAACGAGTATTTGTTTAATGAGCATCTGCAACATGCCATTAAAAGGGGAGCACCATACTGAAATAAACATTTGATCAATGAAGGATGCATGGCAACACCACAACATCTTGTATTTGTTGATGTCAACCACTGACAGAGAAATCCATTTTCCAAAGGAGCAATGGCTTACTTAGGGGATGCTGATTTAATTCTTTGTCCATCAGGAATTTTGTTCGTGGTATCAGGAGGAGCAGAGATAGAGCAAGCCCCATGTTGGCCTGTCATTTCATCACCTAATAGTGAGGTAAAGGACAAGACAAAAATAACCCTGATCTAAACAGGCTGGTCCATGCATTAGTGAATGCTTACATTGCCTAGAGAGAGCTGGGACATGAGGCTAATGGTTAAGCAGATGCATTCAAGGTTGAGGGTGCACTGTAAAAGCTGCCTGGTTTTACATGAGCATTAGAAGAGTGCTTGACTACTTCCCTTGCTATCTTGGAATAATTTTATGTTAATTCTTTAAATGCCAATTATTTAGATGTTCCTTTGCTGCACTTCTAGCTCCCAAGTAATATCTTTTAAATTGTTGCATACACCATTTAACAGGTTCTGTGATAAAGGTTCCATTTTTTTAATATTGATTTTCTTTTATATCTTTGCAGCACAGAATTAGCCAGGGCTCCAGTTCAGACTCCTATCACTGGTTTGTCTTTATTACTTCTGGTACATTTTCAGTGTTTTACATTTAAATTCGTGCACTTTGTTTTATTGTGCTTGTAACCATCTTAATTTATTTCCTGTCTCTGTTTCTTCCTTCTACTTAAAATGGACATGCTCAATGGCCATCCACTATTATTGAACCAAAGAACACATAGGGATCCAGGAGAGTTCATTGGGGAGGTACCTGGGGCTGTTGCATAGAACTCTGAGTCATGAACTTGTCTTTTCAGACCTTAGAGATTACTAATTTCAGAAATCTGAGTGAAACCTGACTGGGTTTAATCAACTCATGTCTTTGTATGCTCCATCAATCTCAAAATGGGTAAGAAAATTGCTTAATAAATTCTTTAACCAGTAGTGTCCCTGTAATTAAATGAGGCCAAATTAAAAAGCACTGCAATAAATGTTTTATCTGCTCTCCATCCTTATTAGAGCCCTGAGCCTTCAAAAGCTTTTCCAGGTATGTCCCAGGGAGCTCTGGGTCTCACCTTTTTGACTACAAGACCTTACCTACAACAGACCATGTGCCTGGTGAATCACAGTGGGATGGTAGCGGGAGGCAGACCCTGACTCCCTACCAGCATGAAACACATTGATTTGCTTTACTCAGGGTTTGTCTCACCAGCTTAATTCCATAATTACTGACTTAAAAGAAGAAAGTTGCAAAGCACAAATCTGAACCCAAACCACAGGGCAACTGCACCTCCCTGACTCCCCCAGAGCAGGGATGCACCACAGGCAGTAGCACCAGCTCTTTGCATGAGATTACACAGCAGTGGTCCCATTTTGGCTGGAATATTTTCTTTTCCCTTTAAAAATTCATAGATACCTATAAACCACCTTTTACCCATAGGTGTGTTCAGTTCCCAGAGTGTCTTTGGACAATTTACCCCTTAGATGTTTGTGGCACCACATGGCATTTTCACCTCATGTTGCACCACCTGAGTTCAAGTGCTGCTGGAGCCTCAGCTCAGCAGAATCACCCCTTTTCCAGCTGTACCACCAGCCATGCTCTTCAGTCTCAGGTCTCTGGCAGTCAGAGCTGCTTCATCTGCTTCCCTCTCCTGAGCCCAAGGGAGTCACAGCCCAGGGCCCCCAAATCATGGCAAGGCATCAACAAGAGCCACTTGGGAACCAGGAAGGTTTTAGTCAGCCTGGCTCACGGGGAACAGTGCCTGGTTTAACCATGGCATTGAGAAACCCTCACAAGCTCCCCAGAGCAGTAGGACAACACACAGAGAACACAGCAGAACCAGAGCAACCAGTGAAGCAGTGTGAGAAAACCCAGGGAAGCCTCAAACCTGAGCCACAGCACTGCCAGGACTCACCAGCTTTCCATCCTCCCTTTTTTTGCAGAAAAGGAAAGCTCATCCCAGAAAACTTCCTTCCCAGGTGGGTTTAGCAATGTGCATCAAAAAGTGATACACAGGGACATTAATGCAAAATGACCCATGGTAGCCTGCAAAAACAGCAGTTGCAGGGGAGCCTTTGGGCTGCCAGGAGACACATAAATGGGAAAGTGCCACCACAGGCCAGACAATCAGCTGCTCTAAATGGGGACAGCCACTGCAGGCTGATGGCTGAGAAGCCATCGTCCTCCTCCTCCTCCTCCTCCTCCTCCTCCTCCTCTTTGTATTGGAAATCTGTCAAATATGTAGCAGGGATGCACAACTGGGAGTACAGCAATGCCCCTGTTTTGCCGAGGGCTCTTTTTAAATTTGTTATAGTCTCCTCATGGGATGTAAAAAAAAATAATTAATTCATCCTCTCTTTGAGCAATTGCAATCAAAGCAAAAAGCATGATTAAACCAGGATGTCCCCTGCTCTAAAATTGTATTCTTGTCACCGCTTGACCAAAGTCACAAACAAGCCTAATTGTCCAAGCAAATAATGATAGCTTTAATACATACATTTAGCAAATACAGGGGTTTTGCTCTGCTATTAAAATTTAATTAGTAATTAATATTTATACAGCCATTGGCTGGAATTCTGCAAGTTACATAAATAAATATTAACTTGTGGATGATTTAAAAAAAAAATCCTTGCATCTGTAATTTATTTGTGTGACTCTCTATTACTTATTCATTAATTCATGTATAATTCCAACTCCTCTTCATTCCAGATGGAGCGGGAGGGAAGAGGGAAACTCCCTTGGGACTGATGTGCATGGTTTTAATTCTCAATTTAGTCTCCATTGCTACAAATTAAACGTTTAAAAATCCTAAACAGAGTGTTTAGCAATGCTGGCATGTTCAAATCCATCGGTCTGCAAGAACCAGCATTTCTTTAGGTATGTAATGGTACAGGTTGAGAGCAATATGCAGCAGGAAAACCACCTTTATATCATTCTTTTGGCCGGTGAAGGAGCCCCTGCATTCCCCCTTCACACCGAGGTCAGTGGTGCTTTTCTTGCTCCAACAGATGGGTTAGAGGAAAATTCAAGGACTGAGGCCACAGCAAGCTTCTGAATTTCAAGTAATAAAAATATCAAAGGAGCACCTTCATAGGGGCTAGTTTGCTATTAATTTCTGGCAAGCCATCAGAAATTCAAGGCCTTCTCATCTCAGAAATACCTGACTGGGAAATTCAGGCTGTTGAGAACAGCCCATCATCCCAAGTGCCACACGTGCTGCATCTGAGCCTCAGCCACTGCACAGAGAAGCATTGCTTCTGGTTGTGGGGCCCTGGTTGTCACCTCTCCACCCCCCTGCTGCCTCTGGCTGGACATGTTCTGGCAAACAACTCTTGCTGTGCTTTGCCTGGCAGCCTGACACCGTGACAGCTGAGGGAAGGTGCACCCACAGGTGCCAGCATCACTGGAGAGAGGGAGAGGAGCTAAAAAGCACAATATAGACCAGCTCCAGTCTCTCTCTCTCAGGGTTTAAAAGCAGGCATTGCCCACACGTGATTGCTCTCCCCGGGGTCCCCATAACACTCAAATGTGACAGCTTTCAGGAGCCCCTGATTCCTACAGGGTAAATATCAACTGAAAGAGAATAAATGGTGTACGGTTCATTACTGTAGGGACTAATTAAACAGTTAGAGAACAGTCCTTGGGAACAAATAACGATGCAAGGGATGTACAAGTGCCCCAGTGACACTGCTGACCTCATGTCACAGCTCCAGGACCACAGGAGGAGCAGAGGAGGACAGGAACAGTGGCACATGCATCTGAACACCAGGGATGTTGGCGTAGCAGCAATGCAGCACAAAAAGACTTGGACAAGAGGTCTGGAGCCAATGTCTGAGAGACCATTTTTGCACATGTGCATTTTTGCATTGCTTCCCTCCTTGCTGGATTTGGGATTGAAGGACTGCTGCAGCCTGGCTCTTTGGGACTGGGATGCAAGCAAATCTTAGGGTCGAAGATGCACCAATGTCCGGCAAGAAGGAAAATCCCTTTAGGTACTGAGAAACAGCAGATTTGCCTTCCCTTAGCATGGATATCTGGCCATGGGCATGATTATTAAGGCAGCTGTTTAAAGCCAGACAAGTGAAGTAAAGACAACTCAGCCCTCAAAAGATCAGAGGAAGCAAAGGGGCTACATATATCTTAAATTTTTCCAGCTGTCCTGCTTCAAGCATTGGCTCCTTTAAATATCTCTCTGCTGTTCTTTCTGAGTAATTTCCAAGCAGTCACCTCCTGCTCTCCAAAGAGTTAGCTTATGCGCATAGGCTTGTGTGACCTTAAGACCCCAATAATTGGGGGCAATAAATTGCTAAGAAACAGAGGTTTTTCCAGTGTAACCTACACTGTATAAGCTGCCTAATAATAACACAGCACCATGGGGTAGAACATTAGGCAGGAGAGATGGTGGCATTAAGAGATTATATTGGCAAGCTGTTAGGGTGGATTTTGCACATCCAGATCAAGATCCCAGCAGCTACAATGATGTATCTCTGCTCCTAGAGGAACTGAAATAAATTGAGGTGCTGGCTTATACCCACAGCAATCCCCAAGGCACTGTGAGCCCTCACTTCATTCTTAACCTAGAAGGACAGGAGTTCCTAAAAATATCAGTAAACTATCCACATTTTCTTGCAATCATTTGCAGTTTGTCTCTGTAGTTGAAGAGGATTTATGTCTCCTGGCTTGGGAAGACTCAGTGAGGTAAGGCTGGGGTTGCAGCATACGAGGAGCACAGAATGTTTATTTTAATCACAAGAGTGCTGCCAGGCACAGCCAGCTCCTTTCTCTGTGCTGCTGCATTCAGGAGCTGTGTCGATCCAGACACAGCTCTATTTCCTGATTTTTCCATCCCATTTCATCATGGCAGTGATGGCTGGAAACACTTGTTAGTAGCACAATTTCAGTCCCACACTACCTGAATTCTGTTGATAAGATTAAGCTGTAGTCCAAAACCTTATTGGTTTATATTTCACAGCTACCAGGCATGTCCTAGAAAGCAGCATCAATGTTATATGGATTCCATCTATTACAACTCGGTTGCCAATAAAAATGTAAAGGTACCTTAAAACAATGCAATTTGAGGAAATGTCGAAGAAATTCCATCTAGATCCGTAAAAGAGTTTATATATTTCGGTGTAGGAGATAGCAGAGCTGTAGTGTTATTGAGCCATTTGAAGTTATATCCCCCATTACTGCAGAGAGCTCACATTTATCTGCGATTTCATGTTATTTCATGGGATTTCATGGGCTAACAGTTCCAGCTTCACTCCATCTCACAGCAGCAGCATGCTCCAAGGATAAGGGGTACCCCAGCCTGCAGCAGCATGCACCTGGCAGCTGCTGCCAGGAATTTTGCTGCAAAACTCTTTCTAGGGAACAGGGGGAGTCGGCAGAAAGTACCAGGGCATCTCGTTCCTGCCTGAGTCCAAAGCCAGCCCTAAAAGGCTGTGCTTTCCCAGTTGTGCTGTGGTCCTTAATCAGCAGCTACTGGCTTCTTGCTATTACTTTTCTCTCTACGGCTTTTTCCTTTGTTTTTCTTTCTTTTCTTCTTTTTTTTTTCCTCTCGCCTGGAAACAGCATGCTGGAAATCTCCTCTGCTTCCGAACTTGCCTCCCACTGTGATGGGAATTTCAAAACTGTACATAACAATGTTAACATTGTGTTTCCCTACCTGGTAAAAGTTCTAGGTACATGATGCTTGGCACTAGAGACAAAGGCACTTCATGCCTGAAAAATCAGGTACATCATACTCCATGCTGCTGCTGGTTTGTGCTTTAGGAGTGAGCGGAGGGGCGGGAGGAGCGCAGGGAGCGGAGCCCGAGCCCGTGGCCGGGCTTGCGACTCCCTCTGCTGCCACGAGCTGGCTACTGCTGCCACGAGCTGGCTACTGTCACTGCTGCCACTTCTGTCACTGCTGCCACGAGCTGGCTACTGCCATTGCTGCCACTGCTGCCACTGCTGCCACTGCTGCCACGAGCTGGCTACTGTCACTGCTGCCACTTCTGTCACTGCTGCCACGAGCTGGCTACTGCCACTGCTGCCACTGCTGCCCCTGCTGCCACTGCTGCCACGAGCTGGCTACTGTCACTGCTGCCACTGCTGCCACTGCTGCCACGAGCTGGCTATTGCTGCCATGAATTGGCTACTATTGTCACTGCTGTCACTGCTACCACCGCTGCCACTGCTGTCACTGCTGCCACCGCTGCCATGAGCAGGCTACTGCTACCACTGCTGCACTGCTGCCACTGCAGCGCCACTGCACCTGGGACAGGGACCGCAGCGACCCGGGTGACAGACGGGATGAGGAGAGCCACATTCCCACCGAGAAGTGCTTTCCAAGGGCTGGAAATTAAAGGGAATTAAAATCCCCATGTCTTAGCTCATTTCCCATAAATTTCTGGGGAGGATTTGTAGAACACAAACAGGATCAGGGTCTGCTCCAGCGCACGGAGCTGCGATGTCCCCGTGGGTGGCTGCAGGAGCCACTCCCACTGCTCAGTGTTGGGACAGCACAGTCTCAGCCTGGAGAAGCAGAGCTCATCTGCAAGGGCATGTTCAGTCCCACCCCACTGCCAGCTCTCCCCATCCCTGACTCCCACAAGGCTGGGTTTCACTGCCCTGACACAGAGGACATTGGCTGTGGACACACTGTTAGAGACCTAGGAAAATTACACCCAGGAAAATCATTCCCAGGCTGGAGTTTTTCCTGGTTCTCTCACAGATCCGTTCCCAAGCTAATAGCTTGTTCAGCTCCGGTAGGGAGACTTTCTCCCAAGATTATAATTTGGTCAAAATAAAATGGAATTAATAACATTAGATTAACACCTGGTGTCGACCGTGGGACTCATTCTAAAGTACTGTCCCAAAGGCGTTTTCTCAATTATCCAATAAGCTACTGTCTTGTCTTAGCTCTATGAAACATCCTATAAGTACAAATCGTGCTCTCGATAAAATGCCTTCTTTCCCTAAAAAGGTCTGTGTGTGGTGCTGCTGTCATTACTCTCTCTCTTTAGCTCAGTAACAACAATTGGCTGGTAAAGTTTCCTTTCTGAGAAGCAGCAGTTCCCAGTTCCTGCAGAGCTGGGACAGCCCAGGCACTCCTCTGGGAGCATTACTCTCCCCTCTCTTTGCTATGGGGTAGAAACTAGACCCACTCACCAATTAAAAAGGAAATACAGCTCCTTTCCATTTATTCTACAAACTGCAAACAAAAGTGCAATGAAAACTGATCAGCTCAGTACCCTCGCCTTAGCAAAGGACATCCTCACTGGGAAAAAAGTACCAAAAAAAATCTGCTGCATACACACAACTTGCAGAGTTGCAGAGACTTTGCTTCAGAGCTGCAGCTCTGGGCAAGGTCATTGGTGAAATGTGGATAGAACTTCTATCACTTAGAAAGAACAGGGACGTCTCTCAAGAACCACTTCACAAAGCATTTCCCTGCAGGGTGTGCAGCTCCTCTGGAATGACATAGGAGCCACTTGTGGGGCAAAGCCTGCAGAGCTGTATGATTTCTGTAAGGCAGTAATTACAGAGACTTTGGAAATGGAATCAAATTTTAAAAACATTAAAATCTACTTGAGACATTTTTTTAATCCATTGAGTCTGAGAGTGCCCTCCTGCTTTTACTGTACCCATGCCCTCAGCATTCCTGGAGGCAAAGGAAGCACTGTTATCTCTTTGTGCACCACGGAGAACTGGGAGACAGAGGATGTAAGACCAGGCTTTTCAGAAGTGACTGGCAATTTTGAGTCCTGTACTTGGGATATACTACTTCAGAGAGCCCTACTTGCAGAGTTGAGGTTAGCAGCTCTGGCTTGAATCCAGTTTAGTTGCCCAAAGCTAAACAATCAAACATAATGCTTTAAAAAATAATAAAAAAGTCACCAGACACTGTTGAAATGTTGACCCAAATTACTTGCCCTGGGTTATACAGGAGAGATTGGGATGGGGCCAAGTAGACTGAATTGCCTCCTGAAATGCTGAGTAGCATCCAAAAAGCCCAAGTTCCCTGCTTTGGAACACGGGATGCCCCCACAGGATGTGTGTCTGAAGCATCCAGAGGTCAGCTCTCCAGTCCTGGCTTCCTAACAAAGTACACTGTGTGGGGGGTGCAGGGCTTCGTTCAGCACCTGGGTGGCAAGAGGCCAAATTCCCGATTAAAAACTGGGCTCCTCTGACAGCAGAGGGAGATGTCATGAACTTCAAGGCTCCTTTTTTCCTCCACTCTGCATTCTCTGAACAAAGGTTTGCATTTAGGCTCCAGCAACATGCTGCCCACCACTGACTGACACTTACCTGTTATTATAATGCCTTTGCTGTGTCATCCAGAGCTGACCTTGGGAAAGTGATCTTATATATATTCATAACTCCATTTAATTTCATCATTAGTTCTTCTGTGTACCTAATTTATCACCATAACTATGTCAAACAGGGAAGCCTGCAATTTCCATGCCAATATAATGCTGGTGTAGTAAGAAGACATCAGCAGGGCAGTTACTAATCTGCTGTTCTGCCTTCCTGACTCGCCACCTGGAGATGGCTCCAGGAGGCAGCTTTCCTTTCTCAGCCATGCTGAGAGGTCTGTTAAACTGTTAAATTGAATGAAGTTGTTGCTTCACCAATTACTCTGATTTTATCTTAAGCATAGGAATAGTGCTGGACTTGAAGTGGAATACTTCAGTAAAGTATCTTTATTAAAAAAATAGAAAGGTGTTGAGAGAGTATTAGAATCATAAATCACAATTTGGATGTGACAGCATTTCAGCAATGAATTGATGTATAAACTCCCCAGTCAATTCCAGGAGCATCTGGATCAGTGGTTAGCTTAGGGTTAGCCCTGCTGAAGGAAACACTGACAAAAGAATAAGATTTATCTTTTGTACAGCTGTCAATCTGCCAATCTTAAAATACACCACAAAAAAAGCCACAAAATCCCCATGTAATGAGCAGAGATATTTCAGTCTGGGTAGCACAGTGACAAGACTAAGGGCACTGAGCAAGGGGGTAGCAGAGCTGAGCCCAAGTCCCATCACACTGTTCCTCACACACCATAACACAGCCTCCCATCACCTACAAGAGTGACCAGTGGCTTCCAGGTCCTGCTCCCTTGTAGCCCTGAGTGTACACCTCAGGAGCTCTGCAACCATCACTGTGTTCACAGTCACTTTCCAGCAGTGCAGCCCTGCTCCCAAAAGCATCCTGGTGCTCTGGAGAGCTCCATGCCCCTCCCCAACCATCCCTGCTCTCTCCTGGGGCCAGTGCCCAAAGCTGCTGCCTGGGGTCACGCCGAGAGGAGGGCAGCAGCTGCAGCTGTGTGTGCCTACGTGCAGAGGGACACTCTGCAGCTCCTCTGCTGCACACACACAGCCAGCACCCCCATAGGAGCACCACGAAAACCAGGGACCCTCTGGGTAAGGCAGGGGCACAGCCACAGCCAGGACAAATTCAGTCATTGCTTCAGGGAGCCATTTGTTTAAGGATCTGTGAGCTCACAGCAGAGGGGAAAGAGCCTGTACTTAACAGGCAGCAGATACAACACCAAGATGCCAGGGTAGTGTCCAGAAATACTCTAAGGAGCTGTTTGCCACACAAGAGCTGGAAATGTGCACAGATATAATTAAGAAGACCCTCTCCAAAGCCACCCTGTGTCAGATGGACACATAGCATATTTGCTAAACAGGCCTGGAAAAGCCCAGAAATACATGGAAAAACAGCACCAGAAGTTATTTACAAGGAAATGCAGAGGAGGACAAAGGACAAAGCAGAGGAGGAAAATCTGGAAAAAAATGCACTGCAAATGCTTTATTTCTGAATGGTTTATCAGCAAATGACACACAGGTCAACAACAGTAAGTACTGTAAGAGAAAGAATTATGTCAAAGCTTCAAGAAAGAGAGGGGGGTAAGGTAGTACTGATTTGAAGTGATACGAATTCAGAAGAAAGCAGAAGGCAAAGAGGCAGGGGGACTGATGGTAAGCAGGGTAAGTTCCCAGATATTTCACAGCATCACACAGAAAACAAACCAAATCTGCAATTAAGCAAAGCAAAATTAAAGCTTGGCAGGATCCAAATACCCCTGAGGAGATTCTAAATTACACACAAGATGTTCAGGCCTTCTAAAAGTACCTTCTTTGGCAGCACTGGATTATGTCCCCATGGGTGAGAGGGGCCTAGAGAGGTGTCAGGACACGCTGCAGAGCTGCCTGAGAGACAGCTGCCACAAGTGGACTCTGCACAGCTGAGTCCCAGACCTGGGACATGATAATCCCGAGACAGGAAGAAGAAGCTGTAGGGCTGCCATTGGTATTGGATACATCAGCTTCAGTAAAATTATGTAACTTTGCAATCCAAGTGAGGCCAGACCTGGGATGAAATATTCATATGGCGAAAACATGAGCAGAATAAAAGCATGCAACAAAGCAGACTACATCCCCAATCTTCCCACATCCAAGCTGCTAAAATACTCCAGTTTTCAGGCACATGAGCAGTCATCAGGCACCTCCCTAAGTATGCAGCAGGTAAAGAGAAAATATAATAAAAGCAGCACAACAAATACCAAAGGCAGTTCAAGGCAGCCTCCAGCCATTACACAGTTATCAGGGCAGCAGACAAACTGCACTTGAACAGATCCAAGCAAGCTAAATAGTGCACTGAACACACTTCTGTCCAGGTGTCTACCACCAAAGAAACCTTACCTGACTTGGCAAAAGGGAAAAAAGGACATCCCCAGTGTTGGATGGTAATGTTGAAGATTGGCATAAACTCCTCCTAGGCAAGGAAAGTGGACTTCTTGTCTTGTTAAGAATACCAGGATCCAAGTACAGATGGCTGGGACTGTCATTTGGGATCAAATAGAGACGCCGCCAGCAAGATGCACTAACAAGACTCTCAGGGATCCATGTCACTGCTGATGGCATTTAGGGGTAGAGATGAACAGACAGCTTGCTGGAAGCTGTGACAGTGGCAGAGTACAACTGCCTTTGTCAGCCAAAATATTAGGAAAGCAACTGGACCTATTTGACAATACCAAGCTGAAACTGTGTGTTGCTGCCCTCTTCACTTGGTGATCTTCCAAGGGCGGCCTGGGAGAAGTTCAAACCAGGGCAAAATATTCAAGATGAAACCAGCTGCTAGCCATTGCTGGATGCCTCAAAACACCCTCAGCACTTGCCACTCAAGTGGTCACATGGAGCAGCAACTTGTTTGGATCAGTCTTGTGAGTTATCCCTGCTGAAGCCAAGCTTGATTGATCAACAACAAGTGTGCCTTTGCCACCCTTCCCAGGAATATTGCATCAGGCATGTCTTTTGGCAGCACCCAGCGCTCTCCCCCAGCTGGCAGCCCTGGCACAGGCAGCCTGGTTTCATCACTAGCCTTACCTGCAGCACTGTGGGCTGCCTGGCCACCAGCAGCTGGCTCCTGAGGAAAGGGTTTACCCCACACCCAGCTGATGCTCTGCCAGAGCCATCGATGCTCAGGACCTCACCAGCACCTTAGTGAGTGCTAATCAGTGGGGAGCCAGCCCTGGCAGTGCAGCACTAGAGATTTCTGTGTGCCACATGAGCAGTGGGGCACCCCCTCCTAAAGGATGGCACAGTCACCTGGACGAGGTGGTTTTGGCAGCAGCAGCAAAGCAATCAAACATAACCCCTCCTTAGGGCTGATCCTCATGGCAGCACAGGGAATTTTGCCACAGACATCCCCTGTGGGCAGAAACACACCTTTGAAGAAAGAAAGCAAAGTCCTCCATGGGGCTTTGTTGGTCCTCTGTGCAATATCCTCCCAAACTCACCTGCTGTTGTTTTCCAAGCCTGTAAGTGGAAAAAAATGCAAAGTGGCAGGAGTCACAGCACAGCTCACGGGAGATTGCAAAAGCAGCCTGAGGAAGGGGGGAGCTCCCAGCCTCACACCACAGAAAGGACAAGGGGAAACCTGGGGTAGGAGGAGTCAGCAAAGCTCCCTCAGCATCTCAGCAGAAAGGAAAGCCACCGGGTGCCAGTGAGTGGAAAACCCATCTGCTTCCCCTCCTTCCCCACAGCGTGGAGCTGCACTGCCTGTTTTTAGGCAGCTTTGCAGCTCCGGGTGTAGCTCCCCAGGGCTGTACCCCAGCTCTCGGCAATGTGAATGGGATCTGCAGCAGCCAGAGGTATCTGATAGCTCCACCTGGCCATAAAGCACAGGTCAGACTCTGGGCTGGTTGTTTTTCCAGCTCCAGGAACGCAGGTGACAGCCAAAGTGCCATAAAAGTGCAGTGCTACAGGAGCAGTGCCTTCAGTGCACACTTCAACAAGCAGAGGGAGTTTATGCAGCAATGTCAGCACTCTGGGCCATAGAATTTGGTACTTTTGTTCTGGTTCCAGGAACCCTAAAGCTGGATTTACTGTAACATCAAATCACAGTACACAAGAGGCCTGAAGAACTGGTAAGTTCATGTGTCCCTGCTGGGAAGGCAGGTATGTTTTCAACCCAGTGAACAAACTACAGCCAAACCCCTGCTGAAGTAGAGATTCACCTGAACTGTATTTGCACTGCTAACTGCTAGCAGGAAATTGCACCTTGGCAATGTTTTCCCATTAAAAGTCCCTATTTAAAGCACTGATTGTGTTATCCTAAAATAAATCTCAGCATTCGGGGCTGTTTAATGTCAGGGGTTGGATTCAGATCCAGGCTGTGCACGTGTAACTGCACCAGCCTCATCAGGGCTGCTCCTGCTCCTCACACACATAACGGAGGCAGTAATTTGCATCCCCCACTGAAGCTGCCATGAGCACTCTGTGCTGGTGCTCTGACACGACTGGATACCCAGACAGGTTTGCCTCCTGGGGATGCTGCAGCTCAGCTGAAATCACAGTGCCCACAGCAATGCCACCCCTGAGATGACACTCCAATATTTTTAGCTGAGCTGGTACAGCAAAGCAAACACATGGATCACCTCTGAACACTGTGAGGGGTGGAGGAGCTCAGTGACATGGGACCTCCCAGAATGGCATCACTGCCAGCCAGCCCCCCAGGGTAGCTCTTCCTGGAAGGGGCTTTGAAAAGGGACACTGATGTGACCACTGATAACAGAGGTACAGAGGGTAACAGACAGGTGAAATGCAGAGATTGATCTGCCTGACTCACTGTTCTAGTTGAATACAGATAGAATTTCTTTTTATTCTAGAAATATAAGCCTTTGTGGAGCTAAAAAATTGGGAAAACTAAAGGCAGCACTTCAACGAAACCCCACAGACACATTTCATCAACCAAAAAAACCAAAATTGAATCTTTTTTTTTCAGAAACCAGACATTCAAAAGACATCTATTTTGCACAAAACAGTTTCTCTTTGCAAAATCAAAAATGCTTGCTGGGGCCCCAGCACCTTGTCCATGGAACCAGCAAACACCAGACATGCAGGAAACTCTTGCTTTATTTAACTAATTGTATTTCTTTCCTTTTCCTTCTATATTCTCCAAGGGACAATGTACATGTGATAGGCTGCAAAAGCCACAGGCATGCCCTATCTGTGAAATTGAAGTCTCCAGGCTTCCTGCCTGCCAGTCCTGCCTCTGCACTCTGGGGTCTTCTGTACAACTCAAGGCTCTTGATCTCATGTGGAAGGAGAACTGTGCAGCCTCTGCTCTTGCTAATGCAGCCTACCATGGTTTGGTAGCCTCCTCTCCATCCTTCTTCCCAAAGATACTCCTCTTGTGAGACAACACTACTAGGAGAAAAAAAAATATTTCCTTTCAGTAAGTGCCCATATTTTTCTGAGGGCAGGCAGACTAAGACACAGACTGGCAGAGAAAATCTTTTTGATACCTTAGCATCTACTGGTGACCAGCCAGCCTGTGCCCAGAACAGTGGAGAAGGAGTTTCTGCCTAATTTCTCTGCCTGCCCACAGGACATTGAATTAAAAACTTACCAACAGCAGGCCCTGGCCCAAAGCAGTTAGCTCATCCATATCACTGAGAGATGGATGCTTGTTTGGGTCCTCACTAAGAGTCAGAATGAGCCCAGCTTGTCCTCTTTCAGCATCTTGTTTGCAATAGCCAGACTGTTGAACTGGTGTTCTGGCAGCTCTGAGCATCAATAATGCAGATTTCTACCCTGGGAGTGTTAAAAAACATACCAAAAGTGAAGTCCTATATTTTTGTGTTTGCCTATCTGCATTTAAATGCCATCAGCCAGGACTGCTGCACCCTCCTAGACCCCATGGGTGTCAGGGTCTCGGCACCACCAGCCATGCTCATTTGGATATTTGAACATTTTCTTCAGCCAAAAAAATGCTCTTTCCTATTCTTAGATACACACTGTGCAGCATTTGGAATAAATACCTGCAGCTGCCTTTTTGATTTTTTTCCCTCTTCTCCTTTTCCCAGTAACATTATGTTCTAGGGAGGAAAAACATTAGCTTGGTGCTTGGGATGATTCAATTACTCAGCAGTAGGTCAGAGAAAAAACAAACATTGGATGCTGCTTCTTGCATCCTCTAAGCAAAAGCCTTGCTGGAGCACATGTAAACTCGAATTTCAGACAGCATCTTAGGACCAGTGGTCCAAAACTACTGAAATAATTTGTAACTTCTTTCAAATACTTTGTTGAAGAAAAGATTTATCTAAAACCAATGGCTATACATTAATCTTCTTTAAAAACATCTGGATTCATTACTTATTATCAGGCCTAAATATTTTTCCTCATTACTTGGAAGGAGTTGTGAAATTCAGCTAACACATACAAATCCTGAGTTTCATTAATAATGATATCTGCTTTTGGAGAGTCCCATTCTCCTAACAGATGTTCAGATAAACTAGAGCCAGATATAGACATCTCCCACAATCTTCTTCATGATTTTGTTCAAATGAAGACTGTGTGGCAGCATTTGCTACCCCAGCTTTACACTTTCTGGGGATGTTGGCACACATGAAGCATTGCAAAAACTGGTGAGAATTTATATTCACAGAAACATTCACACCAGAAGAATTCATGCTGTCATCACACTGGAATAGGAGAGGACAAAGTGGGAGGTCCCAAACAAGGAACCAAAAAAGTGCCCAGGCAATCAGTCAGACAAATAATGAACAAAAAATACACTTCTAAGAAGCATGAAAACACCAATGTGAAGCAAGGGCAGGGAGCTGCACCATGACCAAGAATGAGGAATTGATGCAACAAAGAATTGAAGCCAAATTTTGGTGCAAAGACAAGCGCACAGTTCAAAAAAGCCTTCTTTTAGCTTTTACATGACAAAGCCAGACTTTCCTCTTTGGTACTTCAAGGCACCAGCACTCAGCCTCAGTGCCTGGTGCTGCCAGGCTTGAACCCAGCACCTCCCTCAGCCCTGCCAGGTCAAGCTCAGCTGCACCTGCCTTCCTAGCTGGGCACATCTTCCTGAGAGCTGCCAAAGAGGAATTTGGGTATTTACAGCAGCCCAGCACTCCCAGTGTGTAGCCAAGGAGAAAAGGTGTGAGGGTCATGCCAGCATGACCCACCAGTTGTGCTGGTCCCCTCCAGTTCCCTGCCCTGAAACACTTCTCTGCTGCAGCAGCAGGAGGGTGCCCCACCCATCAGGGCACAGATGGTGGAGACACAAAAGCAGGGCACTGCTCTGCTGCTTCTTGCACAGCATCCCCCTGCCATGTCCCCCCAGCAGTCTCTGCCACCCTTGGATGAAGGTGGCATGGGGGATCCTGGAAGATGACACAGCCAAACCAGGGTCTTGGCTGAGGAGAGAGCAGGTCACAGGGCAGGATGTGGTCACCAAAAAGCCCTTTTGCTCAGGTGTGCCTCCAAAATGCACTTTGAGAATAGTCTGGGCAAAATCACTCCTGTCTTAAGTTCCTCCAGGAGGATGACTTAGTTATTGTTATAAACTCCTGGACAGTTACAGGAAATATCACCCTGAAATATTTGCCACTGCTGTCTGAGCTGCAGAAATGTTCCCTTCCTGGTTATGTTTGTAAGGTGTACAGTGAACATGGCTGTGTTGGTTTAATTCCAGGGCAGAAGCAGTTAAATGGGCTTGCATATGTGCTTTTATGATAAACCCAGTCTGAGTTATCTGGGAGCTCCCAGATGGCACACACTTCCCAGTTTGCTATCAGAGCTGGATGTGGGCATGTGCCAGCCCTTCCCTCCCTCTGCCAACACACTCTGCTTCCACACACAAAAAAATTCCAGCGTGTATGACAAAATCTGCAAAGGAGGGCAAGTGTGGACAAGTGGCACAAGACCCTGAAGCAATGAAATAGGGTGTGTGCACCTCTCAGAGAGTGGGACACACAAAATACTGTGGGTATATACTGACTCTTGGACTATTTTGCTTGATTTTCTGTGTGGGGCCTGGATCAAATATCCCTCAGAGGAACATAAATATTTTTGGAGATTTCAGTGGGAGGCTGAGTCAATTTCAAAAAAACTTTGTTAACGACAGACATACAGAGCCTAACAGAGAGATTATGTATTTTATGGATTTTAATTTCTACTTCCTTCATTTTAGTGTTTGAGGAGGTGCTTTCTTAAGAACATGCACATCTTTTCATGCTTCCTCTATTCAAGAATCACAGCAGAGTAATAATGCATTGAATTCCACAACTCCAGTGGCTTATTTTCCTGTTGTCATGTCTTAAATCATAGGGGATAAGAACACAAAGAACAAGATTGCCTGAGAACTGAGATAAACCTCCTCCTCTGTTTCACTGTGTGCTTAGCAGGATTTGCAGATACAGACTATCTAATCACATAAATGGAGTGCTGGCTACCCACAGGAATGCCAGAGAGAACAGCAGGCAACATTTTGCTATGGAATGATCAGTTTGGTAGGACTCATTTGAAAAAGGTTTGGTTTCCCTTGGTTTTCTACTCTGTATCTTTTCAAATATCTGTTGTTTTGGCTGAAGTTTTATCCACTGTGTACATATTTTAGGCTGAATATCGGGGAAGCTGGTCTGGATTTCAGAAACCTGGCAGAAATTATTCTCTTTCCAACAACAGGGCTAAGGGAGAAGACACCATGTCCTGCCCATGCAAAACCCAAAATCTCCTTTCTTGCGTCATTTAGGGACAAGACATGGAACCAAGCAGTGAGTAAATTCTGGGTCATGAATATGGGTTTTCCCAGGCCCATGAAAACCTGTCCAGTGCAGCCAGTTCACAAATTACCTCCTGACTTTGCTGCTGCTTGGAGAGGGGCATATACGCTGCAGGGGAAAAGAGAATTTCAGCCTAAATTAAGCTCTCAGATTCACAAGCTGACCATGGAGTGGCCTGGGTTATGGAGGGAAAATCAGCAAGAATAGGATCCTAGGCTGATATTGTAGTGTAATGCCTGTGAAGTCTTGTCCTGCCTCTCAGTGGGATTCTTCCTTCCCTGGGAGAAACCTCAAGATCACTGGCCTTTTCCCAGCACTGCTCTTTTTTCACCCTTAGAGCTTCCTAAACCATAACTGGAGCTGCAGACACTGTTGGGTGTATGAAATCAAAGTTTCTGGAAAGACAAAAAGAAAGAAATAAAAGGAGATTAAAGACCTGAAACTTCTGTGATATCAATATATTTAGGAGCAATTTCTGTTCAAAGGTGAGACATGGCAGAGAAATGGGGAAATGTTATTACTGTGGGCAGAGAGGAGAATCAGAACGAATTGCTCAAGCACTCATGGTGAGCTGCCACCCTCACCTGAAGCAGCTCTGGGAGGTTTGGGGTGCCCAAGAGGGGAAGTCTGAAAAGTGGGGGTCGTTAGCCACAACAGAGTGATCAGAATTTTTCTTGTCTCCCTTCAGTTTATTTGCCCAAATAATCCACATTTCTGAATAAAAAAAAGTAACTCCCCAAGTTAGTCAAAGCTTAGTTTCCCCAAGCTGGGCACCTAAGACAAAGTTTCATTAGGAATCTAAACTAAAAGCTGAACACTAAAAGCCTTATTGCTGTCAAACAAGCCCAAGTAGAAAGGTTAGAAATGTAAAGAGATCTACACATGTAAAATCCTGGAGTACAAATACTTTTAGCACTAAGGGGACAGGCACCCAAATGGGGGAGAGCACTGCATTTGTCTGCCTGACTCACCAGCAATACCCAAGGCAAGCAGCATATGCCAAGGTGCCAGAAGTTTGGAGGATGTGTGTGGGTAACATTGGGAGGTCTGATCCATCTCTAATGGTTTTACTTCCTCTGAGCTCACAGCACTGCAGAGCAATCTGATTCTTATATTCTTATCCATTTTGAATAACTACCCATTGCCCCCACTGCTGTCTGCACAGGAACAGCAGGTATCACTTCTCTAAAATCCTGTGTCTCATAAAAGGGCATTGAACTAGATACACTATTCTCAAAAAAAAAAAAAAAATAAAAAAAATTAAAAACCCCCAACCATGAAACCAGAACTATGCGATATGAAAGTGTCACCTTGTCACCAGGCTGACCTGCAGCAAAGGCTGATCACTAGACTCACTCACAAAAGTCCCAGAGCAGAACCCAGCACATTTCCTTCTCCTTCACCCGTGTCAAGGATTGCCAATGCCTAATCATAAAACAGTCTGAAGTTTGGGACAGAAGAAGTGAGGACTCTTTGGAAAAACCTAATATGTCTGTCCTCATAGCCTAGGAAGGAAACCTTATTTTTCAAAGGCCCACATGTTCAGTGTTTATCCATGTAGCATTTTGGCATAAATGTAAAATTTCAAACACTCTACTCACAGATTCTTCTCTGGTTTTCCACAAAAAAAGCCCATCCTTTGCATCTGATAAACCTTGCTCATACAGCCTCCCCTGAAAGCTTGGTCTTCTGCCAGTGCAAACATCCCTCACCCTTTTTCGTGTCCCTTCAGGGACCTTGGTCTGGTGAAATCCAGACCAGGATGAACTGCAGAGAAGAGGTGGACACAGACAGCAATGGTCTGAAAAAGTAGTGTGATAGAGCACTGCTCTGGTGATTAGGAGGAGTTTAGAAGGTTTTTCATGGTTGTGGTGAATTCACTGGCAACCGAACTACCTGAGAAGAGGCAGAATTAATGTTCCAAGCCTTGCTCAAAACAAATTTCACTCTCAGTGGGGAATGCAGACCATGTAAGGGAAAGCAACATAGGCAGGTAAAGATTGTCCAACGCTAACAAATGAGCCCTGCAAGCCAAGCTAGCAATAGTTAGAACTTCATAACTGCACCTCCTAGAAATGCAAACGAAGCCAAAAAGAGGTGATCAGAGCAGGAAGATGCAGCTTCCCACAGAGTTGCTTCATAGACAGGGTGATCTGGGACAGAGCTGTGCCCACATAGCTCCACTGCCTCATTTCCCTGTAAAATACAAAGAGCACATGGCAACTAGGAAATGCAAGCCAATTATAAAGCAGAAAATCAAATAGCAGTGCCATCTGGCGTGATCAGTGTCAATCACTCCCCATTTGCAATGCCGGTGCAAAAAACAGAGACGGTAAAAGAGCTGTTAAAAGATAATCTCATTTGGAAACTGTCATGTTCAGATTTTCAAATGGGCAGAGGTGATCCTCACATCCTCTCCAGCACCCTGGGAAAGGGCTTGGAGATGGTGGACATACTTGGTTCTGCTTTTATCTGAAGCAGCTTGAATGCCCAGCCCACTTAACCTGGGAAGTTTGGGATGCTAATACAGCCCCAAAACCTAAGCAAGTGCTTGTGGTCGGAAATGAGCACTATGCCCGTTGTAAGAGCATGGTAACCACCCAGACCTCCATTCATGTCTTTAACAGAGCTGTTTTTACCGGGGCTGTGGCAGTCCTCAGAACTCCACCCTTCCCCTGAGCAAACACTGTCAAGCAGAACCTGAATGAGCCTCTATCTGTGGGACAGATCAGGCACTTACTGCTTAATTACACAGATGAGTAACACCAATGAACGGCTGCTTTTTCCTCAGAGTTTGTTACCGGGGGATGGATGCGAATTAGGCTGTAAAACAGAACAACTGTGGTGTAAATAGTGTAATTGCTGTCTTCTCATCTGTGGCAATCAATGAGCTGTTAATGCATTTTACATGGCTGCCACGAGCCACTTCACCATCTTGCAGTCTCTGGCAATAAATAACTCCTTTGCAAATGAGAGAGGGAGATGTACTCCAGTGTGAGCCCCAGAGCTGCATTTCATCAACGGGGACAAAGGCAGTGTGGAAAATGATGCAGGCACTCACTTGTTGACCCCAAGATGGGATGGACAAGTGGAGGCACACTTCATGTGTGCACATCCTCTTTTGACAGCTTTACCTAGGAAAGTCCCCAAAAGGGAAGTTTATTGGAGGTCACAATTTGTACCCCAGGTTCTCACAGAACCTCTATGTGCTCAAACAGCAAGTGGGGGGATTTAGACAGTGATTTCATTACTCTCTAGTCCAGTGTTCATCACGAGCAGTACTGCAGGGGGCATCCCCCTTTCCTTTGGTCCAGGCAGCTCAGTGGTGAGTGTGGTTGGGGCTCTGCTCCCTCTGGGTACTCCTCACATCTGGGCTGCCACAACATTACAGGTATTAGGGAAGAAAGTCAAAGCAAAACCCAACCTGGCCTGCAGAGACCTTTCCCAGCAGGGCAGAGGCAGAGGGAAAAAAAAAGGGCTTTTTCAGCTGTTTTTCAGCTTTTTCAGCTCTGACCAGGGTCAGAGACCTCATTTGGCCTGTTCTCAGAAAAGTGAGAAATTAAATAGGGCTGTGACTGGTTTGTCATGTTTTGCCCCAGAGTGACAGTGATGACTCAGAACGCAAAAGAGAAATGAAGACCCCAAAGGCCCAGCTTTTCTTCTTACGCAGTTGAATGTCTGAGCCTCTTGCTCTCCATGTAGATTGAAATTTGACACTCAGAAGTTTGAAAATTGTTTTCCTGTTGCTAAGAGCAATTTCATAGAATCACAGATTGGTTTGGGTTGGAAGGAACCTTAAAGTTCATCTCGTTCCAACCCCCCTGCCATGGACAGGGACACCTTACACTAGACCAGGCTGCTCAAAGCCCCATCCTGCCTGGCCTTCAACACTTCCAGGGATAGGGCATCTACAAATTCTCTGGGCAATGTGTTCCAGTGTCTCACCACCCCCACAGTCAAGAATTTCTTCTTAATATCTAATTTAAATCTATCCTCTTTCAATTTAAAGCTATCAAGCCTTGTTCCATCACTATATGCCCTCATAAAAAGTTCCTATCCAGCTCCCTTGTATAATGGAATGTGCTATAAGTTCTCCCCAGAACCTTCTCCTCTCCAGGCTGAAGACCCCCAGTCTCTCAGCCTGCCTTCTTAGGAGAGGTGCTCCAGCCCCTCTTATAATTTTCATGGACCTCCTCTGTGCTTCTGTTACCACATGTGACATAATTTAAATAAGAAAACCAACACATGCTTCTACCCAGGCCACACAGAAGGGGCTGTCCTGCTGCCAGCATCACAGGCAGGCATTCAGCCATTCTTGTTCAGGCCTAAGATACCCTGTCCTTCATCCTCCAGGAGGAAGAGCTTTCATCCAAAAATGAGAGTCAGGGCTCAAAACCCTTCTCACCAACTTTCTGCAGCTCTGGCTCCAGGTGCCCTTCCTAAACAGCTGCTGGAGCTTGTTGGAGCATCCACAGCCCCCAGCAAGGTCAGCCCTGCTGAGAAATCAAACCTGAGCTGCAAAAATGGGAAGTAGAAAGAAAGCACTCAGTCTGTAGTCACTGCAGAGCAGATAGGGATGGGAGAGGGGAATGAGCACCTGCACGTCTCTGCCTGGAGGTTTCTGAACCTGGAACCAGGTTTACTGTGCTGAACAAGAGCCCTGAGTGTGCCAAGCCAGCCTACACAAACAGGGACCTTACCTCCAGCTCAGCCCCATTTGGATCCAGCCCCAAAAAAGACATGTGAATGTACCACAAAAGAACTAAATCAGTGCTTTTATTGTGTTCATTGAGGACAGCTAGAGATGGGGCTTTTTCCCTCTAAATCAGCACGAATTCAAAAAGGTAGCTCACATCCAGTTACAGGCACAATAAGCACATGTGCTTGAGCCTTGGCTACAAACGATGGCCCAAGTCTTTCCAACCTCACTTTTCCATTTGTGGCACGAAATTCCCACCTGGCCTGTGGCAGCATGGCTGGAGTTACTGCCACTTTTAGGTTGAACCTCAGAGAAGGATTTAGTGGAATCTGCTGATTCCACCAACTCCATATCTGACCTGCACAGAGCAGAAGCTGAAAGCATCGCTTAAGCTCTCCCCAGCTAGTATTTACTAAATGTGAGCAACCCCAAAAAAAGATAAATAACTTGTGCAAGCATCCTCTCAGGCCTCCTGATGCCACAGCTCATAGCTGTTCATTTTGTAGTTGCCAGCAGCCCTTTTATGTCTTCCTTCAAACAACAGCTAGTCATTTGTCCAAACAAAGCTCATCACCCTCTCTGGTCTTTACATCAGTGCCTGGTTTGGCAGGTATGGATGTCCAGATCCTGCTGGGACTAGTGATGGCTGGAGCAGAGTGACCACACAATCTGTGAACAGACACAGAGACACTGGCAAGGATTATAGCCCTAAACTTATCAGCTCAGCAGATTTCAAAGCACTTAACACAGGCAAATTGGATGTATCTGTTCAATGGAATGACATAGGGACAAAGATAAACATCTCCAAAGGCTTTGGACACTTAATGGGTTCTGAAAATGGAGTCACACCACTCTGCAGAAGTATGGCCAGATGTTGGCCCTCCTGGTTGCCCCCATCATTTCCCCAGTGGCTGCACCACACCAATACCTACTACAGCAAGGGAGTGTGACAGCAAGCTGAAAACCTTGACAGCTTCTCTGCTTTTTATCAATATCAGCATCATCCTGGACCCTCTTGGAGAGCACCACAGCTGACTGGCAGTGGTCCAGTTGCATTGTACAGCTGAACCTTCCTCTGCATGACTCCTTGCTCACAAGAGACTCTGTGATTCTCTGTTTATTCAGACGCCAAATTTCCTCTCTGCTATACTGATTTGTGATTCTAAAAGTGGCCAAGATTCACAGCTTTCTTTTTGACTTCTCGGGGGTGTAATGTCATCCACAGCAGAGAAATCCAATGAACTTCATTCACCTCAATGCAATGATATTGCCTTTGGCCAGCTGTAACTTCACAACTGGCCACTCATTTCACACCCCATTTCAGACACTTCAGCACACATCTTTGCTTCTGCTTCCTTTTCTCATTTGACCCAAATTACTTCTCCTTTCTATGTTCTGTTCACATAAAACCTGCATTTCAACAAAAAATAAAATTTAAAAGAAACTTTTTTTGGCCTGAAGAAGGCAAGAAGGATTGAGGTTCTCAATCCCACCCCCAAACTGAAAATTGGAACACTCTACAGTTCCCCTGTCCCTGACATGGCAGTGAAGCCTCCTACACTCCCTCCTGCCCCTCCCAGGCAGTCCCTCAGGCTTTATCTGCCCCCTCCCATTCCAAGTGCCTGACTCCTCTGGCATTTCTGCTCACCTCCCACATTACAGGCGACCCAGACCTTTCCATGCTGTCCTCAGTTGCTCTCTTCAGTCCCAAGGGACTGCAAATGCTCAGGCTGTGGAGCTCCAGGGCACACATAACACTGCCTGGTTGAAAGCTGGTGCTGGGCACTCAGAGCATCCAGAGCACACAGCCCTGCTGAGCAGCTCTATTTGAAAATCATTTGCCTTATCTCCCTTCTCCCTTTTCTGACCATCAGAAGATCCAAAAAAGGAAAAAAAAACTCTCCAAGAACAATCAAGGGTACCTAACTGGAGTTCATCCTTGTAAAACAGAGGTGAGACACCAGTCCAGAGACCTGAAACAGCTTCAATCCAGCTGTTTGAGGAAGCAGCTCACCCACCAAATCACATCTTTCATCTGGCTTGTGCCCTGTGGAGAGCAGCCCACTGTGTCTTCACACTCATTAGACCTTACCACACTGCTAGGTGTGTAGACAGGCATGTTTGCTGCATCCAGGGCAGCTCTCCCTGGGTCCAAGGCAGCCCTCTGGCTGGGGAAAAGCTCCAGCTGCCTCACTGAGCAGAGGATCAGGCTGTGTCCCCAGTGAACTGCAAACCTGCTGGCACTGAGCTGCACAGAGCTGTGTGCACAGAGCATCTTCAAAACTCTTAAGAGCAGAAGTGCTGCACTAATGAGCTCTGCATGTGTATGTCCAGCTGTGGCTATCTGGGAAATATCAGCTATTCCCAGCCAGAGGGCTGGAGGCAGATATCACTGTCCTGCTTCTTACCAAGCTCCTTCAGTGCAGAGACTGGAGTAGTTGCATGTTGCTGAGCACAGTGCAGCAGCAGGTTCTACATCTTATGAGTAATGCAAGTTTGAACCTAGTTCTCAAAATACATGTCTCACCAGCGAGGAACTGCTAGACTCTAGTTATTCTTAGCCCCCAAGTCACTGTGGTAAGAAACTAAATGGAAATGATTCCCAACAAAAAATATACTGAAATCAAAATATTTATCATGCTGCTTCTGTAAATGAGAAAAGGCTCTTCATTTTCAGGGCAGACAACATGCCATTTTTATAAGAAACCACTTCGTGGCTGATGTTAACTCACCTGGAGTTTCTGAAGGGAAAATGAGTGCAAGGTGCTTGAAGGGACCCTGCCTCCATGCTCCCATCTGGGATTGCTTCTATGTGTTGGATGAGGAATTCACAGACCAGGCAAAGCAGCTGCACCAGACACATGGAATCCCAATGCAGAGAAACTACCACGCTACAACAGTGCCCAAGAACACACTGCCTCGACAGGGAGGGAATGGAAAGAAGTCAGATGAGTAAATCCCATGCCCAGTGTGTGTGAGATGGAACAAATCTGCTGTTCTGGCTTGGCATTGTCCTGCACCAGCTTACCTCTAGTAAGGTGAGCTCAGTGGAGAAACAGGCCCCTTCCTGGCAGAGGTGGTGATGCAGGTATGAGACGTGAGCTATCCATTCCCCATTCATTACAGCTTCATTCATGGAGTTGGAAAACAGAGCTCAGCACCCACACACCTCCGCAGCTTTTATTTTACAAGTTCATAAGATAATGGTAAGCTGAAGCTTTTGTGCTTGTCTTTTAAAAGCTGATGACAGATTTAGAGACCAGTTTTCCTAAGCCTGCATAGATTTCTTAATAAATAAAAGAAAACTGGAGTCAGTATAACAAAAGGTCTCTCTCTCCATGTCTCATCCTCAGAGTGTCACAGCAACAGGCAGTTCTTGGCTACATGAATATTCAGGGGTTCTCAACAACTTTCAGCAGCACCTACAGAATTTGGTCTGACTTCCAACAGGATGGCCTTTGGAATTCAGGTCTTTCTTTGCTCTGGAAAAGAGTTACAGATCTACAGCCAAGTACAGCCAGCAGTGCTGTGCTTTGCAGGATCCGTGCTGTGCAACTGGGAGACACGACATGGACTACGCATCCTCCAGCTCTGGCAGCCTGAAATTAGCCGTCTTTACTTGCTTGCTTCAGCCACAAGAAGCCCTGCTGGGGAAAGCAGGCTCCAGTGCTGTGAAGCCACCTGCAATCTCTCAGTGATTCCTTTGAAACCTGTGTGGGACCCAAGTGTAGAAAGATGATGCTGGAAATGCCCTTCCAGCTTTCCCTCTCATGCCAGCGTCTGCTGCCTGTGAGGCAAGGACCAACCTCTGCAGCCAAGCTTCTCCCTCCTGTATTTGTCAGCTTCAGCTCCCCTCAGGGCTCTCTCTGCCAGACATGCAGGGGACAGGGAGCAGTTAAAATTTTACAAAGAAGAGGTAGAGAAGACCAGACATAGATGAATTTCTCAGTGCACACAAGTGCCTGCGCTGCTTTGGCTTTGCAGCTGCTGACAAAAGCCCCCCTTCACTCCAAGCCTGGCCTTGGGGGAGAGAACAGATTTGTCCAGCCTGAAGAAATTCACTACACAATACCAAGGGCAGTAACATGATTTTCACTCTATCAAAACAGTCAGGCCAAGGGCAAGGCAATATAGTGCAAATGAAACAAGCACGAGGCAGCACAGGCTGGTAATAGCAACTAAGCAGTGATTTGAAAGTCTGCATCAAGTAAGGGGTATATCCTGCCCTACCCTAATATAACCCTTTCAAGTCTTATGATTCAGATTCACCAAGAATCATCACTTCCTTTTTGTTTTCGTCCTGCAACTGAAAGAAGCCTTTTCTGCTGGCCCATGAGAGAGCCGGGGTTAAATAAGAGCCTTGCTCATGCTGGATCAGCTGCCTGGCCCCAGAGGCACAGGGTGGAGATGTGGTGTATTCCCCACACAGCTCACCTGCTGCAGGAGAGATCAGCCCATATGCATCCAAGAACACAAGCAGGCGGGTCCCTTGAGCAGGTTACAGGACTAAATACACTTCTTCCTGAGGTTAACCTAAACCCCTGGGGCTCCGTGCACCTCTTGTGTGACTGGAAGGAGGAAGGGTTTATTATGAAAGCAGAAGCTTCCACCAGTGAAGTGTGGAAGTCCTCCTTACCCCACGCTATTGCTAACCCCAGCTCTGAGTCTCTGCCCCAGCTTCACTGTTCAGATATTAATCAAATTCAGCTCAAAATTAGTCTCTTCTTCAAGCAGTTTTCTGATGAGTAACCAAGGAACATTAGTGGCTGAATCATAAGGAAACAAACCTTTGTGCAGCAAGAGCAAGCTATGGAAACTCTGTCACATCAGCTTTGTGACTGCCTTCAGATGTTTCCAAAAAAGCAGCTCTTCTGTACCACAGTTAGCTCAAAACCTGTCAGTGGCAGGGGATAAATGTTTTGAAAATGTTAGCAAATGATGAAATGGTGCCTTAATTGCAAAGAACAGAAGCAGAACTGCACGCTCATAGGCAGGTTGCCCTGTCCCATGGTGCATGATCCCGTGACAACGCAGGAGATTTGAGTGCTCTTGCAGACTCTGTTGCCATCTTCCTCTAATGGAAACCTGGAAAAATCAGAGTTTCAAAGTCTAGCACCAATCTGAAGGTCAGTTTTTAAGAGAAGTTTGGCACCAAATTTGCTGAGCTCTTTACAGCTCTGGGGGAGAAGGCAAGAACACTTGCTGTGGGACCACCCAGTCTGTGTCCCATGTATGGGACCATAGCCTGTTTTTGATAGCAGGGAACACCTGGGCAATAAGGACATGGCATTCAATCCAAATACTTTTCTAATCCATGTGCATCTTTTGGACTTGCTGATCCACACTAGACCTTTGTGTTTAATAGCCTCAATGGACTTTCCTCCCTTGAATTTCTCTAACCACTTTTTGAAGAACTTTATTCTTGAGCATGTAAAGTGAACTCTACAGTTTAAAGCCTGACTGTGTAAAGAACAGGGTTTTTGTTTAAAAACTGCTACGGAAGAAAACAGAGTTAATGTTAGGACCCCGAGCTCTGATTTGACAAGGAAAAAGGTGGATAATTTTGTTCACTGCTGCACTTTCTCTGTTGTACCTATGACATTGCAACTTCAACCACAGACCCTTTCAATCACCTCTCTTCCTACTCAGTAAAAAGTCTTCTCATGAGAAGAGGTCCTGTCCCCATTACTATTCCTGTTGCTTTCTTCACATTTTTCTACTTTATTTTGTTTTGGTTTTTTTTCAGCAAGGGAGTTAAGAACTGCTCCGGATGTGCAGCCTCCCAGCTGTGAGTGCAAAACATTTCTAGACTAGCATTTTATGTTTCTCCTTTTTTGTGCACTTTTTCTGTTTGAACAATACCTAACATCTGGTTTGTCATTTTCTAATTGCTGAGCATTGAACTGACATTTTCATGGGGTTACACATGATGAGCTGAAGTTCTTCTTCCTGAGTGGCAATAGCTAATTTTAGACCTTACTGCTGTGCACTGTTAGGATTGTTTTGTTTTCCTTAAGTAAATCAATTGCATCTGCTATTCTCCCATTCATCCAATAACATTTGTGAGATCCTTCTGTTAATCTTTACTGTCAGTTTTAATTTTTATTATTCTCAGTCAACTCTGTATCTTCGGGAACTGCTGTCACTTCTTTATTCACTCCTCTTGTAGCTCACTTATGAATATGTAAGAAAAGCAACACAAGATAAATCTCTATAGCAATCTACTAGAAACCTAGAATATCCTGAGCTGGAAGGGCCCCACAAGGATCATTGAGCCAACTCCTGGCCCTGCACAGACACCCCAAAAATCACACCATATGCTTGAGAGCATTGTCCAAATTCTTCTTGAGGTCTCCCCTCAGTCTCCTCTTCTTCAGGCTGAACCAGCTCTAAGTCCATTCCTCCTCAGCTGTGAATTTTTTTTTTGTTACATATGCCTTAATCAGTCATTAATCCATAGAGGTGGCTTCATATTTACCCCTTTGACTACTAGTTTAATCCTCTGTTTTTCTTTTCTACCAATTTTCCAAGGACAATCTGAAGTTTCCTCACATAGTTTTCCTGTACTTCTCTGATGTTAAGATCTCCAGAAAATCTGCACTTTCATCACTCTGTGTCCTAAAATATTTGAGGAATGCAAATAATAAATGCTAAAAAAATGGTCCATTTATAGGAATGTCACAAATTGTCAGGGTAATTGTTGATGACAATCAAGTGCTTTTGTGTTTAGAAGCAATTCCATGTACTGAGTCACACATTTCATCAGCTCTTCTGCTGAAACAGAAGTGTTCCTGGCCTAAATATTAAAACACACGCAAAGACTTTGACGTTATTAGAAAATGTTTGTGTGTTGTTATGCCATGTGATGTTATGCCATAGGAGACCATTCATGCCAGGCTCTGACACCTGTTGCTGCACAAACTTTTGCCTAATGCTAATCAATGAACCAAATGGGATAAAAACATCCAAGTAAAAATTGTTTCATCCGGTAGAACAACTGACGACTCGGCAGGACTCTCACTATGGTTGCTTTGTTTTCCAGTTACAGACAATTACATAAACAAGGGCCTAAAAGTTTACAATGAAAACACATTGTGTCTTAGGCCAGTGGTTTGCTATGTTTCCAGAGCAACGACCCAAATTTT
Organism: Rhabdornis inornatus; assembly: GCA_013397075.1. NCBI lineage: Eukaryota > Metazoa > Chordata > Aves > Passeriformes > Rhabdornithidae > Rhabdornis > Rhabdornis inornatus. The sequence goes on from VWZS01001478.1 coordinate 242,166, forward strand.
CCTTGCATTATGGGTACAACCACAAAATGTGCTGAGCAAATATGTTTCATTCCCACAAACTTTGTGGACAATTTATAAAAATTATGACTAATCTGCATACTACCACTGCTTTATGTACTTGAACAGGAGACATTCTTCTATTGTAGGAGTACCTCAGGCATCCAAGGATAGGCTTTGGAAGTTGTGTCTTCCTCCTTTTTACATACGAGGAATGGAAGTGAAGAGTTATTCAAAACATAATATAATGTACCATAGCATGAGCCTCAAGTTACCTGTAAGATCCAAGTTCTTCTTGGCCTACTTGTTTGTTGGTCATGAATTCAGCCAAGAAAAGGTCCTTTAAAAACCCATAAATTACAGGGATTAGAGAAAGAAGTAATGAACAAGTTTGGCACCAATAAAATGGTGGCAAAACCTTTTGTGTCTTTGTTACTGGGCTTTAAACCGAGACCCTTTGGCTTTGGTGGCAAGATGGACAGCCCTCAGCCAAGAGAAAGCAGAGATAAAAAATAAGCATCTCCTTGAAACCAGAGTGATCAGGGGAACAGGCTGACTTTATCCTCACAGTGGATCAAACCATGGCCCTATTTGTTCACAGCCAGGCATGATGTATGCATGTACAATCAAATCAAATATCCCAAGCTATTGTTGAGTAGAGATTATGGGGTCAGCCTTTGTTCTGCTGCATGCACCAGCCTTGAAAGAGAGCCTTTGTGGAGGAAAATGGCCTGCTGTTCATATCAGTTTCCCTCCCCAAAATGAATTCTGCATTTCTCCCAAAGACATACACTAGGCCTAAGTCTTGCTCTCACAAAGGGGCTTTGTTTGGGTGCCTTTGCTTAGAACACAGATTTTATTTATCAAAACTGCGCATGAAACTTGGTGCCATGTTGATGCTTAACATGCAGAACATGCTGCTTCTCTGGAAGCAAGGGCAGTGAAAATAGAGATCTTAGAGGAGAAGGAACCACGCCTTGTCCTGCCATGGCAATTCCATCCATCCACCATCTCAGGCTGAGTCTCTGCTAGCTTAGCACCAAGCTGTCTCTGGAAAATACCTTGCTCAAAACCAGAACAAAGACCTTCTGGAGAAGATACGACAGCTTTTTGCAGCTATCATATGTTTTTAATCAGTCTATTTCTAAGTCAGCTAAAACTTTCACAGGCACTGATTCAAAGAGTGGGCAGTGAACCAGGCTCTGCAGGTGGTGCAGGGCTACCTCCACCTATGAGGAGCAGGCTGGAAGAAAGCCCAAAACATAAGACAAGCTAGGCTACACCAAAGCTTCCATCCAACTAGACCCACATTTATTCTCCCTAAGTGGCCAAACCAGATGCTTCATAGTTGCTAGTCCTGTCTAACAATTAATAATACCAAGCTAATAATAAATAATTATGTTATAATTAATTATAGCATACAGTCATATCCACCCATAACACCTCCTCCGTCTCCAGCATTCTGCACCTTAGGAACTTCCAGAGCCAAAAATATTATCTCCATAGCTCTCAGTCTATTTTTCTTCCATGAATTGGTCTCCACTGATTTTTACTGTTGTTAACATCCTGCAGCAGGGAGTTTCACAACTTATGTCACCTAGTGTGAAGAATCATCTCTTGTTATTTGCCTCAAACTTGTCTTCTATTCATTGGCTGAGGTTTTTTTCTGAAGTTCTAAATCTTTACTGGACAAGGCATAAAATAACTGGATTCTGTTCTTCTGGATCAAACAGGGCCCAAGTCCCTGCAAAAATCCTTTCCCAGAAATGTAGCATTATTTTTGCCATATCTGCACATCCAATATTCTGGGAAGGGTAAAGAGGTAGGAGTTGTGCCATTAATTAAGTAATTTTAATTCAGTTACATTTTAAGTTAATTCAGTTAAATTTTGAAGTAATTTAATGCAGCTACACGGATCTTAAGCTGGTTGGTCCTTCCTTCTGTGGCAGTGGATTGGTCATCCAAAAGCTGATGGAGGGAGTTTCCATTACAAGAGACAGGCAAACCTACAGAGAAACTCCTGTCTGAAAGTGTATAAAACACTCCAGGCATTCAGGATGCAAAAGGAGAAGGGAAGCCAGCAGTGAACCACAACCAAGGCAAGAGATGTAGGCTGAGCCTGACGTGAGCATTTGAGGAACAAGGAGGGAGCCAAAGGAGGGGTGACCTATCTGAAAGCACCCCCATGTTGTGAGAGCAGCTGTCCTTGATAACTACCCAAAATGGCAGGGCAAACCATATATCACAGTCTTTCTCCATTCCTTCAAGCTATAAACTGATGTTTAAGTAAAAGGAAAGGAGAATTTAGGATCAAACCCCTTTGTGGTCACTGAAATTGGCATCTGCTATTGCAGACAAATCCCTCTTCAATCACTTTTCATAAAGAAATGAAGCTCCCTTTTAAGTCAGCCTAGAATTTTGGCCTTTCATCTCCTGACAGAGATAACACTTTTCTGACCATTAAAACCCTCTTTCTCTTCCCAAGTGTAAATGGGTTTATTTCTCATTAATTTCCATTTGTTCTTGTGCCAGCACAGTTCACACACTTGAATAGCCAGGGGGTATTTTGCTCCTGTGTGGCACTGACACCTTTCCTGAGATATTCAGAGATGATCATATGCCCTCACAACCCTCATTTTGTTATGCTTTATCAGCCAAAAGTCTTTTAATCTCATGCTGTAAAACCCCACTAGCATCGCCCTTCTCAGCATCTGTCCCACTTTAAATTCACCATTCTGGGAATTATTGAGAATTACACACAGGATTTCAAAGGATGCTCCTAGGTGAATTATTAGCAATGGGAACCTGAACTCCAGCAACTTGGGCATAAAAGCAGAAGGCTATCCTGACAGAATTGGAAACATTTCCAAGCTCTGGAAGACTTAGAAATCTTTACATCACCTGGATAAGAGATAGGAGCAGAGAACCACACATCTCCTGTCTGCCCAGTCTGGCTGACAGATGTGTATCCCACCAGTGAATGGGATACCTGGATAAATACTGTCTCCTGAGTTTGTAACCAGTTCCCTCATCCATAGCAAGTGACAGCAAGCATGGCTTTGCTGTGTACCTGGAAGAATACCAGGAAGAACAAGGAGGAAGAGATTTATAAGAAAACCAGAGCACTGAATCAGTACAAAATTACATCCCGTTAGTCTGTGCTTTGAGTGTGCCTGAATAATCATGCCAAAACCACAGTGCTTTAAAAATCCATTGCATGGGGAATATAGCCACTAATCCTAAATTGCAATGAAGGGAAGAAGACTTCAGCCTCTGCTGTGGACACTCGTTCTGGAAGCCCTAAATCTCTGTGAAGTCATGCTTGAGATGCAGTTGCTGTTGCTGGGGAAATAAACATGATGGCACACGAATAAAAAAACACTGTCAAGTGGGGAGGAGGCAAGAGAAGCAGATGAGCCCTGATGAAACAAAGGACTCCAGCTCTCCAAGTGTAGCCTCCAACAAAACAAAACCTGAGGCAGAGTGACTGAAAACATCTTAGAAAAACTGACTGTGCTTATCTGCGTTATATAGTAGGACATCTGTGAGTCTTTAAATTACACAATCTGAGGCATTTCACCCATTCAGTGTCTCTAGGCTTCTTAAATGAGAGGGGAGGTTTATCTTCCTCCCATTACAACGTGTCTAAATCCTTGTGTATGTATGCACCATTATCGACTTACAAATACTACAGTGCTTCTCAGTGCTCTTACTCAATCTCCTGTGGCTCAGGAAACACTAAAACATGAAGACTATTTTGCGCTTGATATTATAGATAATATCTTTCTCTTTAAGGTTCCCAACTCTCTTGGGGCCTCTCCCTCAGGAAAATTCAGCTCTTTGACAACTGCTTTGCAACTCAAAACCAAAAAGCACTTTTCTTCTGTGCTCTGACCTTTGCTGTAAACATTGCAAAGAGCTTGAGAAGAAACAAAAGATCAGGAATCCTTCTGTGCGGTACATGCTCTTAACCTTCACCACTGCTGGAAGTGAGTCCTGCTTTAATCTGAACAGGGACAAACACAAAACCAACCCTCGTCATCAGACCTTGGGACAACAATTCCTGCAGCTGTGCAAAAATTACATTCTCAGCATGGCAGATCTGTGTCTAAAACTCTGCTGCTCAGAAGGAAAAGGAATGTCTGCACACTCAGGTCTCTACATTCCTGAGCTCTGCTGTAACCCTGCCTTCATGTCAAAAACATCAAATAAATGTTTCAGCCCTCCTGAAGGGCAGGGCACAACTGCAGGTAAAATATCAGGAGCCTGACACAGGTCTGTGGACAGTAAGAAAAAAAGAGATCAGAAGAAAAAAAACTTTGATTCATGTTTTTGGCATTTAGACGAGATGGTCATTGTAGGTCTCTTCCAAATGAAATTTTTCTGTTCTCTTTTATCCTATTCTATTTAATATTAGTGTAGTGAGAACACAAAGCAATACAAGCTAAGAATGATTTGGAAGTAGCTTGCTCCACTGAAAAAGTTGCTTTTTAGGACCTCAATCCAGCCAAGGCAACAATTCCCCTGAACTTCAAACCCCCAACTTCCAGCTGCTGTGGTATTTCTTTCCAGCCCTTTCACTGTGGGACCAAACAGCCAAGCATGGGGATGCTGTTGAATAAATATGAATTTGCTATCAGCTCTTTTGCCCAAACCAAAGGAAAAAAATGGCCAGCTGGAGGATAGAAGAGCAAATAATGGCTCATGGTGTAACCAAAGAAAAATTTGGTCCATGTGGTGGAGTTCTATTTACACATTCATAATTGGCCGTGATTACACCAAATAGAAATGGCAATTCAGACCATCCAACAACAAATTCAGTGATCACAGCCCCTCCAGACAGGCAGATGGATTGCCTAGGGAGAGTTCAGGCTGATTTTTGTGGGTGCAAGGTTCCAAAGTGCAAAGCACACTGCAGATACAGGTCTGGGGAAGCAAACCAGATACTGCACCCCCTCGGCCACACCACGTGTGCACCCAGCTCTGGACATACATGCACAGCATGGCTTTATCCCAACAAAGAGCACTTGTGTGTTCACTGCTCACCCTCGCAGTCATATCTGCCTTGGTCAAAAGGGATTTTGGTGAAAATGAGGGGCATTTACACAGAGTTTCATTTTTTCTCTTTGCCTTGTCTTTTCTGAGCTTTGCCCCTCATTCCTAATGATGATGAGAGCCATTATGGCCCAGCAGTTATAATCTGTCTTCCATAAGCAATTTTTACAGCCATGTGTACTGTCCTTCTACATTCGAGAAGGACTGACAAGAATCAAGCATTAGAGTAAGAATGAATAAAGCAGTGAAGCACAGAGGAAGAAGAGCTCCCTTGCTCTTCTCCCTGTCTCTGATCTGCCCCGAGTACAAGGTCACTGTGAGCTGCAGGTCTCCAGCTCCCCCATGGTCACACTCCCTGCTACCCCATGCTCCTATGGACATAGCTGGTGAGTGGATTAAGGGATCTACTGCCTAACTGCCCCAGCACTCACAGTCACCATATGGGACAGAGGCCACAAACCTGATGCTGAAAATACCTGAAATGAGGCAGCAGGAGGGGAAGCCCCATGGGCCACATCGAGTGGCCTACCTGTCTGACTTCCATATGGCAAACCCTGGTAGGGCTGCTCCAGAATACAAAGGCAGCAGACAAAGACAAAGAAGAAGAAAAATGCTCTCAAGCAAGAATGATTTGGGTTCACTGTTCTTCTTCATATGCCAAAGCAGCAAAAACTTGCAGAGAATGGAAAAAAGTCTAAAGCAAGAACAGCAGCAGCAGCCAAAGACAATTATTATTTCCTGAAAAACAAACAGTTCTTTCAAAAACAGTGTTATACCCTTCAGAGAAAGATTGCAGGGGACACATCCATTTTTCCCACTGTGTAGAATTGTAAAGCTAAGTATGTACCACCTGAGTATTGCATAAGATACCAATTAGAAACATTTATTTTGGGCAAAAGAAGAAACGATGAGCCACTCTGGTTAACTGCTGTCTCTGAGAGAGGCAGTCTTTTTCCATTTGTCTTCTCTTCCACTAAAAACAGAGGACTGTTTTACGAGCAAGCAGTGAAAGCTCAGGCCTCATTTTCCAATTTGAAGTCTCAGAAGTACTCAGCCCCGTGTTCTTACCCTGTAACTATCCTCCAGTCACCTGTAATCACACTCAGTGGTCTCAGCTCAGCTCTCAGTGGCTTGCAGTAGCCCTTTGCAAAACACTTTATCATTTTTCTCCCCCTTCCATGATTTTCCCTGCCAGGAAAAGCAGAGTGGCTCTGCCTGAAATCAGAACTGACTCATGCCCCTAATGCCTATTACATTAGGAGACAGCACTTCTGACCCACAAAGGGAAACACTTTTCCACCAAATTCTCTCCACTCGGCTGTTAATATTCAGCTTAACTCCTCTGTTTTGTTGCCCATCTCTAGAGCTGATGTGTTTTACTAATGGAAAAGACATCCTTCCCCTCTGCTGGGTTGGGTGGCCCACTGTGCCCATCGATCTGAAGTACCATGAGATGCTAAACTTGTGCTGACTTTAGTTTTAGGCTGTATCTGACTAGATGTTTACATGGTAATACACTCAAAATCTGTGCAAAATGCTCAAATATTAGCTTTACTAGCCCAGTGCAAAGTCCAAGATTCAAGCACTGGAACAGGCTACCCCGGGAAGCGCCTGGGTCACCATCCCTGGAGGAATTTAAAAGACATGACGATGTGGCATTTGGGGATGTGGTTTAGCGGTGGGCTTGGCAATGATGGGTTAACACTTGGGATCGATGATCTTAAAGATGTTTTCCAACCTGATCATCTGTGATTCTATGTTAAAAGTGAAGCGCTTACATTGCAGAGCGTGCCGGGTCCCTAGAGGAGGGTGCAGGATCCCTAGGGTCTCTGACCGCATGGGCAGCCTGTCCCCAGATTTCGTGACTCCCCTCTCATCTCCCAGGCCCGGGCCGCGGTTCCAAACCCCAGGGCTGGACTGTGAGAGGGTTCCCGGGCTGGGCAGGGGCTGCAGCCGCTCACACCGGGGCAGCTCAGGCTGTCAGACGGGCGGGGACAGCGCTCGCCTCCAGGATGGCCACACGACACAGCAGGAAGGGGCACACTGGGGTGGGCAGGAGCCCTCTGCAGCGAGGGACACGCAGCACTGGCTCCAAGGAGAGCTCTTCTTTCCCCGGGGATGATCTGCCAAGGCGAGAACAGAACAGCCGCGCTCCCAACCCAACACACCCTGCACAACGCGATCTCGGGGCGGCGCGGCGGAGCCCCCGCCCGGCAAGGGACAAACTTCCCCGGCGGGGCCGGTCCGGACCCCCCNGCGCGGAGGGTCGCTGCCGGCGAGGGTCGCTGCCCGCAGCAGGGTCGCTGCTGTCCCCGCTGCAGGAAAGCCGCTGCGGTAAGGCCGAGCTCCGCCGGGGGCGATGGCGGGAGCGGGGTCCCCTCGGTCGGGAGAAGTTGGGTTAAACCCTCTCCCGGCTCTGCAGCCCGGCTGGGCATCCCCGCTCCCGGCCGGTGAGACGGGGCGGGTGTCCGCGGAGGAAGGAGCTCCGTAGCTCGGCGGGCGGCTCGAAGCTGCGGGAGGGATGGCTGAGCGCAGGGGATGGAGGCGCGACAGCAGCAGGGAGCTATAGGTGGGACCCGCTGTGAGCTGCAGGTGTGGCAGCATCGCTGGGACGGGGCTCCCGCTGCGCTTTGACAGCGCACGGGAAAGGTGGGAGCCCGTCCGGGGTGCGGATGCTGCAGCGCGGTGTATAGGTGGGATAAAGTCCGGATTACAGGTGCGACAGTGGAGCGCACAGGTGGGAGCTGGTCCGGACTGCAGCCGCAAACACACCGTGTAAGGGGATTTGGATTAGCGGTGCTGGATGTAGTTTGGATGGCACACGGTGTTTAGGTGTGACGTGGTCCCCATTGCACGTGTAGGTGCAACGTGGTGCAGGTTGCAGGTGTGATGTGCAGGCGGGATGTGGTCCTGCTGTGCTGGGGCGGGCAGAGCATCTCCCGGCACGGAGTGGATGGATGGTGTGCCTGTGTCTGGGCTGGGCCGCTTTCAGGCTTTTATTTTGACAGATTCTGTTATCCAGTGGTTTTCAGGCAAGGTCTCCCAAGTCCTGCCCAGTTTTCCCACATAGTTCTCTCCAGCCTGATCCTCCCTTTTGCTCAATAACTCTGCAGTGATTCAATGGCTTCTTGCAACATCAGTATACAGAGCTGAATTCCAGAGCTCGTGGGTGGGGAAGGGGTGCTCAGACACACTGATTTTAGAAGAAATGCCCCAAAACGGTGCTCGTGGTCGTCCCTCCCTGTACCAGATCAACACTGTAAACTGTATGTTCTTTTTTTGATCTCTTAAGACTGACGAATTTCTCCGGGTAAACACAGTGCAAAGCACCTCGGGCTCCCTAGTAGACTGCAAATAAGCTTCTGGCTTAAGAGTTGAAAAGGAAAGTTGGAGTCAGCAGAGTTACAGTAAGGTTGCCATCGTCCTACTGAACTTGCTCAGAATTTGGGCTGTCTGGCCACTAATCTCATTTCTCTTCCATTGACTTAAGCTTATTTTTCCACTAAACAGAGGCTGCCAAAACCAGAGGGCAGGGGGAGGGGATCGCAGGAATCTGTGAGGATATGAGATTTTTTTTTTTTGTCCTAAGTTAATAATCCTATTCTAGGCTGTCATCCAAAAATATTGCTGAAAAAATGCAAGCAGTGTGCAAGATGCATTGTATAAAAGATAATCTAAATGTAGGACAGGAAGAGACCTGGCAGGTCAGCAAATCTAAACACAGAATGATATTATGCCTTATTGCACACGACTGTAATTCATTTGTTGCCAGCCTTCTGGGAAGGGGAAACTTCACAGCTTTATTGAACTGGTATTATAATCCTTTCTCCAATGTATGGCTTTCTCTTACTTTATATTTGCACTATGCCTGCTTGGTTCTCACCGTCCAGTGCTTTTCTCTTATCAGTGTAGAAATAGGAGTTGCATGCTTTTCTCTTTACTGTGTAATGCCAAACAAGCTACAACTTGCTGTCTGCTTCCATGAAGCAGGCTCCAGCTTCTGCTGATCCCTGGCAGTTGTGAGCTGGGCTTCTTAATCTCCGACTTCCCTGTGGATGAGCAGAGTTACAAGGCTCAGAGGTCTGTCCTGTGCCTCTCGTGCTTTGACACCTCACCTAGAAATAAATCCCTCACCAGGTAGGTGCTGCAATTAACCTCCTCCTCAGGTTCCTCCTGTCCTGTGATGGGCTGTGGGAAGCTGGGATTTTTCTCTCCAGGTGTCCATCTGACTTTTGTTTTCTGCTGTCAGCTCTCATTGTATTCCAGTCATTTTGTTAATCCCAGTTTTATTGCATATCCCCATGTTCTGTGCTGGTTCAGTATTCCTTCAGCTTTCTCCCACTTGATCTGTTATGAAGGGAGAAGTTAAGTAGGATGGACCCTCCCTCACTTACAGTAGTGACCCCTGCTAGACTCTGACCCCTTCCATTTCACTCTCTGTCTGATCCTTCTAGATCGGTACCCTATTATTACAAATTTTTATTTTTTGTTTGCAAACTTCTGATTTTGCTGGACTGCATAGCAAGTGGCTTCAACTGTGTTGTAAGCTGAACTTTATCCCTGTCTTGTGTGCCAGGTATGCTGGATAGTTTTCCCAGAGTAGCTGAGCAGAAATTTTTTCTTACCAAAGCAAGCTAAGTTGCATTTTGTCCTTCTTTCCACCCAATTTATTTCCATGGCATCAATTATTAGATGTGGGGTGTTTCTGCAGTGATTATTCTGTTGTTGAGGGATGTTTAATCCCACCATTGTCCTGTAACCAGCCCTGAGTCGATGGGTGTAATCCAGCAGTGGGTAGCAACACAATGCTGCAGATTGGGCAGTGAACAACATTCATCGAGCTGAAACAGCTGAAGGGACTTCAGACAAACTCAGTGCTCATCTCTGAGCTCAGGTTAAGCTTCCACTTGAATATCCTTGCTCTTAATATTTGCGGTAAGGTCTATCGATAATGATTCAGGGAAAATACCACTGAATCAACAAAGTCAGGTCATGGGGTCACACAGTGACACTGAACAAATCCAGCTCTGCTCAGTCCAAAATGCTGCAGTTGGTAAGTGCAGATAAACATAAGGAATTATCCCTGCTCCATTCATTAACATTGTATGTTGCTTTTTACATGACTAGGTGAAAAATACCTAAATATTTTGCAGAAGGTAAACACAGCCCTGCAGCGTGATACCCCTCGTGTTCAGTGCATGACTACCTGCTTCTGACCTAATATATTATAATCCCTTTGGCATTATCCACCAAGCTCAAGTTTATTCCAGTGTTTCTCAGCATAGCCTGTGCAGCAGTTTATCATGAACAGTTTATCATTAACATCATGTGTTCATGGACTTGGTTTTGCAGGGGCTGCCTTCATCTCCTAATGGCCAGAAAAAGCACTGAGAGCACAAAGCGCTGCAACAGAGCGGGCAAACAATCTGTATTTTAATTTTGCTGAGATTTCTCCAGTCCTGTGCTGTCAACCAAAATGCTAAGAATAAATTTGGGAAAGGAAACAAGTCACATCAAATTTTAAGCCTTGACGGTCTCCAAATGAGGGGCAGCTTTGTGCTCACAGGTCTGGTGTGGGGCTGTCACACCATTCCAGTGGTTCCAGTTCTGCAGGCATGCTTTAAGGACTGGGGTGAAGCACAAATTGGGAATGCTTAAAAAAAGCATTTGGGTGACTTTTCAGTGCCTCTCAGATTCCTTGTCAAGGACAAGTATCCTCTGGCTCCTTTTTCTCAGGAAAAAAATAAGTAATGAGCAACAGCCAAAGCTTTATGTTTGCTACCAGATAATATTGTCAGTGGTAGATGAGCTGATTTTATGAAACTGAATACGGAAGAAAATAGGGTGTGGGGTTCAAGCATGAGCCCCTGAGTCATAGGCTCTACATAGCATCTACAGGAGTGCCCGAAATTAAAAGTGATTGTGTGATGTGGCAGGCAGATGAACATTTGTTGCTGCTTTGTCAGCCAGCCTTTCACATCTGCAGAAAGCATCAGGAGAGCATCTAAAAGCATGGTGGGTTTTCCGTTAGATGTAATGAGCACATATTGTTCACGGATTCAGCTGTTTCTACTATTTTAATACCTGAGCTGACATTTCAAAGTGCTGGGAATGCTGGAGCCACAGATCAATGAGAATCTTAAGCAAGCAGTAGTGTTTGCAAAAAGCTCTGTAGCATTTGATGGTGTATTTCAAGGTCTCTGATAAACTGGCTGAGCTGATAAAGGACACCAGACAAAGCCAGAAAGGACTGAGACAATGCATGAAGTCCTCATTCCAGCATTGGAGTCACTGAGCTGATTCCAAAATGTTTAAGGACCCCAGAAGAAATGGCTCACTTCAGAAGGGACATTGCTCCATCACTATGTCCAGTGTCACAAGTACAGACAAATGAGGAGCTGTCAGCTGCTGTAGTTGGTAAGGCTGGTGTTGAACTTGGCATGCCTGTAGTAATTATCACCAGGTGGTGCTACTTGGCATTGACTTCCCACTTTTTATTTTTACCAGGGCATTATTCAGCTGGGGCGTGAACAGTATTAATTTTGTGGAATGTTTGAGGGCAGAGGAGGGATTTGCTCTTTGCATTGCTGCTCCATTAGAGTCTGTGAGAAGGTGTCCTCAGTCACTCCTTGGTGTTGAGAGGACTTCTCCACAAGGGAAGTTTCAGCTGATGGTTTGCATTGCTGCTCACAGAGTACCTAGAGGCTCTCTGACACTGATTTCACCCCAAACCCAACTTGCAAAGCCTTCTGTTGCCTCTGCTGCTCCCAAGCTGATGGCTAATGCTAACATAGGACATCACTAGTGGCAGCTGGCCACCTTGGAACTATGTGGGTCTCCACTTTTGCAGATGGGAAAGCTGAGTCACATTTTAACAAGCAAGGACATCAGAGGAATTTGGAGATCACTCCAGGAAAGTGTGGGAAAGGAGGCATACCATAAAACCTCTATATTTAGTTGTGCATTAAAATGGAAAATGCCGGTGATTTCGCCATTGCAGAGGTCAAATTGTTCTGAGCAGGGAGCCATGGCCACCTGTCCCACCCCTTCCTGTGTTCCCCAGAAGGAGGGACATTCCAGCCCCACTCCTGTCCCACGGATTGCAAGGCCAGCCCTTTGCTTGGAGGCACAGCCTCTCCCCAGCATACCCTGGCCAGCAGAGGGGATGAAGGGAGGGAAGCAGCAGTAGCCCCCAGGGCAGCAGCAGCAGAGTCCCTCTCCTCTCTCCAGATCAACGAATGAGGTTGGCATCATCTTTATTTATTTATTTATGTATTTATTTGTAATTTTGGTGAGCAGCTCTACTTTTCTCAGTGCAGCTGAGGCATAACTGTGTTATGCCCTGCTCCGTGGGTTAAATTGCATTATTTTTAATGAGGCAGCTATCTCCACACTGCTTCTGTTCTGCTGGTTTCCCCTTTCTGGGATCTGTCTGCTCTTTGCCTGTCCTGCTTTTCTCTTAAGTCATTGCTGAGCATTGGCTGGAAGCACTGAGCTAAGCATTAGCTTTATTTTTCTCACAGAGGCCCCAGTAGGAAACAGAAGTTCCCATAGTACACAGCAGCAGCTTTTTGTGAGCAGTGCTTTTCTTCTCACAGCCTACCAAGAAGTCAAACTGTGGCAAATCAGTTCATCCCACCATCTGGCCCAGATCAATTATTCACCTAAATAAAAGGATGGCCCCTGCTGCCAAAGGATTTACTCCCAGGGGTGGGAGCAGCCCCTCACAGACTGGATGTGCCACCCAGGGGGATGCAGGAGGAGAGGCAAAGGCACAGAGCCCTCCCTGGACCATTCCTTGTGCTCATCCCTTCCATCAGCACTGCAGTGCTGAGCCCATTCCCTCTGTCCCAGCAGGTTCCATGGGGGCACAGGGTGGCACTGGGGGTTCTGGGGTGCAGCTCTGGGGTTCTGCCCCCCTCACAGCCCACAGCTGTACACCCTGGGCTGCCTCTGCTGCATCAGCTGTGTGAGTAAGCCTCCCTCCTGCCCCAGAAACAGCCACAATCTCCTCTGTGTGTTTCTAGCTCAGAAAAGGCTGATTCATTCTCTGAAGCAGATTAATTACTTCTGCTATTTAGAAAAGAAAAAAAAAAAAAGAGATAAATCCTTTAGGATTGGTCGGCTTAACTTTCAACTGCATGCACGATGCAGTGAAGCAAATCTGCTCTGAGCTAGAGCAAAAAAGTTCACACAGAGTAAGAAACTGGGGGTTACAATATTTACCTGTCATGTCAGCAGTGGGCTCTGCAATTTAGAAAGTATTTGTGAATGTGTCTTCTTGACTTTTATGACAAATGGTGCAAATGTGAGCTGGTGAACTGGGGAACAAATGTTTTTATTCCCTGATACATTTTATAACTTGTTTCCTTTCTGGTTTGTGTCATGCCAATGTGGCAGCTAGCTCCCTGAGTAGCTCTTGTCTGAAACCTGGCTGAGTTGCTCCATTTCTCCCTTGGAAGGCTGCTTTCCAGCCTGCCTGGCTGTGCTCACTTGTTTATGCACTGATGGGCTGTAGTTCCCCATTTCAGAACAAGCTGTCCAATATTCATGAGTTATTTTATATTTACCCAGTCCTGAGGCTTCTTTTGTAAGCCTGGGGATAAATTCTGAGTTTTGTTGTTTCCATTACTGGAAATGGACTGAACCTCCACAAACATGACCAAGCCTCAAATAAGGCCTTTATTTACCTAGAAGGGAAGGGAAAGGACTAACACAAAGCTAAATTGATTTACAGCCTGTAATTTCCAAACCCATGTTCTGATAACACTTATAAGAAAGCAAGCCATATGTGTAGAGATGAATCACTTACAGAATTATATCTTAATATTCATTGTATATTAACTTATCAGACAAATATAGTGATTTTCCTTTTGAAGATTAATGACAGCCACATGTTCAGCTGGCATAAAGCACTGCAACTCTTTGGAATGTGCAAACCTGAGGATATGATTAAACAGCTGATTTCTGTGCAAAGAGCAAAACAGTATCTAAAGTGATAAGGAAAAACTAAAGAAGGTCAAAATGATAATCATAAGATATCCTGCATGTATAGTAAGGTCATTCTGACCAAGCATGAGACTTTTCCCATTATCCCCAGTTGGTTGGGTCATACTCAAATTTCTTCATGTTAACAGGAAGACTGAGCTAGAACTGGGAAGTTAGCATCTAGGAGGATAATTTTCGGTCCTCTCAAAACTGTAGCATAATGAAAGGTTAAGCCCCTTAATGTTTTAGGATTAATGTGTTATAAAATAGGCTCTTCAAACTTTTTTACCCAGCAGTAGAGAAAATACTCTGAAGGCATCTTTGGAGTGGATTAATGTTGAAATCATGCTAAGCCAGCCTTCTTCAAGCATTTATTTTAAACAGCTCAAATGCTTAACTTCTTGAATTAGCAGCTGAGCAGGTTCTCTGATTACCCTTGGTAATGTTCACATTCACACAAGCATGCAGGAAAGTACCTGGCAGTATCTGGGGCTGTTCTCCTTAATGTGTGCAATAGTGCTTCGCCCATGCCATTAGGAATCCTGGCTATGGTCAACCTTATCTGAACAAAACCACTCAGGATGTTTGCATTTGGGCTGTTCACCAGATGAGATACCAACCGCTGTGATTCAGCAGCAGCTGAATGGAAAAGCTGATCCGGAATCACATTTGCAACATGTTTGGAGAACAGCTGGAAGAACACTTCCCCCTTCTGTACCATTCTGGTGTCTTGGTAGCTTTGTTCAGGAGGGTTCTCTGTAAATATGGGTCTGGGGAGCTCTTTGGCTTTAGTGATGCCCTCAACCTTTTTCCCTGTGGATCTTCAGCATCAAACTGGTTTCTAGGGAAGAGCTGCTGCCTGCCTGAAGATCTTCACCCTTGTGTAGGTAAGCAGGGTTTGTGCTTGTGCTGGAAGGATGCAGCTAAACCCTGGACAGGACCTGCCTACCTCTGTCCCTCTGAAGCAGGGCTCAGAAGGTCTTTTTTCTGTAATTACATCTTCTTGCTGCTGCAGCACCAGCATGTGTACCAGAGAGCAGAGTTCAGCTGCCTGGCACCCTTCATCCTGGCAATGCCTAAGCAGCTCCTCTTAGCACAGGTGCAATATATGTGTGCAGGATAAAGAAACAATAAATATTAGGCTTCTTACCTATGCTTAGGAGCACATACATCCTTTAGAAACCTGCACGTGGGTCTGTGCTGTGGGCAGAACTGCTGGTGCAGTTTGGAGTTTCGGCAGAGATTTTTATCAACACCTTTCCAAATTAAGCTCTAAGTTCCTCACAGTTCGTGGTTCAATCTCCTCAGGTGGAAGCACCCTCCCCAAAACAGGGTGTTTCTTTCTTGCAGAAGCTTCCTACCAAAAGAACTGCAGAGCAAATATTATAGATGTTTTAAGCAGATCAAACCCATTAGACACAGAGTTCCCAGAAATTTGCTACTGGCAGTAGCAGAGTCCTTTATTTTTGTTATTTGAAGTATTCATCAGATAAAGACTACTTCAGAAGGCTTTTTTTTTCTCCTTTTAACATCCTCTAAAGTGAGTGCAATTCAGCTGCAAAGCAATCAGAGAGCTGGTCTGTGACAAGAGAGCTGGAGGGATGTCAGTCTTCAAGGAGAGTAGGGAAATTCAGTAAGAGCCAGCAGCAGTCAGCTCTGCAGCTCCTGTCGTGCTCCTGTGGTTTCCTGAGGATGCACAGATGTCTCTGCTCCCCACAAGGGAGCAAACTGGCTGCTGTTACTGTGGAAGGTCATCATCAGTTCACCCCATTTACATCCCAGTAGCTCTTCTAGCATCTCTTGCTGCCCCCAATGCATAAGGTCATGTTGCAAAGGCCAGATCCCTTGTGGGCAGGGGGAGGATTTGACTCTGCCCCTAAATTTTACTGTGCTCTCCCCCTAAATTTGTATGTCTTTACCCATGCCCAATTCCCCTTCAGTGCCATTTCAGCACTTTGACACTGGTCCTTCTGCTTACTTAACTCAGAGTTCAGTTCTCAGATGAACCGAGAAATTGAATTATACAGGTTAATTTCCCTGATTTTTCACCTGTAGACATGTAGATGTTATCACTGGCCCCATAGGTGCCAGAGTACCCAACAAAACCCATCACAGAGATGCAGAGGTGAATATTGCACCTCGGATTCTTGAATGCTGTCTGTGCTGATGTTTAGTGATTTAGAATGGAGTGATAGGAGGCATTTTAGGCAGGATCACATAGAAAGAGCCATTGCAGCAGACCTCTCTGGCTGGCACAGATCTCTCCCTGCTAGCCCAAAATGAGCTGGGTGTCCCCTTTCCAAAACCCTTGTCATGACTTCCTTGAAAAGACACTGGCATGGAAATAAATTTGTCACAGAAATGTAGAGCAGCGAGAAGACACTGATTACTGTAATTAGAAATAATCTAATTCCTAAAGGCAAATGGGTTGTATTTGTGTGTGTTTAATTGGATTCCTGAATTTTGTGGACCATCCATATGGGCAGTGAACCATTGCACTGTGATTCAGAGGCGGCAGAGTGATACTCAAGAAGTAGAGGGTCTTAGCTGTAATTTACCTAACATGGAACTAAGCTCTTAGTTCTTGATGTAATCTATTTGATTTTGGTGTAGTTACTATTCAGGGGACCACCAAATCATCTGCTAGAAAATTTGGTAAAATTGGGCTGGTTTGCTGGGGGAAAACCATTGAGCTCTCTCTCTGAGCAACTTGAAAGTTCATGTCGATGTGGCCTGCAGAGGAACAGTACAGCCTGAGAGCTGGTTTTCCTGCTTTTCAGCCCAATTTCTCCACTTCCTCTTTTTTTGGATTTTTTGCGGGGCGGTTTGTGGTGTTTTGTTGGGTGGGGTTTTTTCGTGTTGGAAATGATGGAACCTTTCTAGAAGGAGAAACATTTCTGGAATTTCTCAGATCCAGCTTCAGATGAAACCTGATGGGACCTGATTGATAACCTTTTACATTGCTTCCATGGTTTTCAAGGACAGGAATTTGCACCATCACAATCCTTTCTTTGCAGGATTTTTTTTTCTCTTAAATTTTATTTTTTCTGCTAAAACCTGCTGTGAGCCTGGTCCTGCTCCCAAGAACCAGATTAGCAACTAATCTTTTGAGGACTTGGGGATTACACTTCAGGAGTGCATGAAATGTAAAGGGACATTCATTTGTTGTTGTAAAACCCATCCTGAATTAACAATAGTCTTGGATTGTATGGACACACCCCCAGAGTGTTTCCTATGGCAGGATGGGGAATTATGCAGAGTCATTTCCTTGGACATTACATTGTTATGGTGAAACTGTTTTAATTAGAAAGCACGTGGGCAATTTGGTCTCTTAAAGGCCAACTGAATTTGGACCAAAGGGCAGACAGATCAGTGTATTTCTAATACTGGTGCTCATGTACACAAGGGTTGAGTTTCTCAGCTAAGGCAGGAAGACTCTTGATGTGGGTTCCAACTTTTGATCTGGGAGGTTCAGTTCAGGGTGGAGCCTCACAGAGTAAGAAATAAACACTTGAAGCCTAACTGCTACCCCTGAGCCAGGCAGGAGGCCTGTGCTGAAATGGGCCATGTTGAAATATTCACAATTTAATAATGACTGGGTTTCAGTTAACACGTCCCAAGAGGCTGAGTGGATGCATTTTGCAGCTGTGGCTCACAAACTAGTTTTCACATGAAATATCAACCAGAAAGGCACAGAGATGTTTTCTGTGAAAAAAGAATTTTAGTGTCTTCAGAGCCTGCTCAGCCCATAAAAGCTGGGCTGGACTAAAGCTCAGCAGGACCTTAGTGGTGCCTGATAAGAGCAGAATTCTTGTCATCAATCCCCTGCTCAGAGGACACTGCCTGAGCTCCCAGCCTTTGCTATGTGGTCCCTGTCCCAGGGTGGGCAGCCTTGGGTTAGACATCCTAGGTGTTTTAAGCTGTCCTGGTTCCTCCAGCATTGCAGAGATCTCTGAGGTCTTGCACTGTTTAAAGCTCTGGTGGCACAAAACCGGAAAACCCAGCAGCTTATGCAAGATGCAGGGGGCTGTCCCCACCCACACCCATGCTCTCCATCCCACCACCCTTACCACCCTGCATCCTCTTTTTTCCTTCTCATTGTTCTTCCTTTCCTTAGCCAGATCATTACCCTGCTTTGGTCATTTCCCTGCTTTGCGTCACCCCATGCCAGGAATGCTTTTTCATATTGGCACAGACATGGAGTAGGGGCAAGGCTCCCACCTTCCCAGCC
Source organism: Rhabdornis inornatus (assembly GCA_013397075.1). Taxonomy (NCBI): domain Eukaryota; kingdom Metazoa; phylum Chordata; class Aves; order Passeriformes; family Rhabdornithidae; genus Rhabdornis; species Rhabdornis inornatus. The sequence continues at coordinate 260,437 of VWZS01001478.1, forward strand.
ACCAGCACAGGGTGAATGAGAACGATGACAAATGACATGCAAATGCCTTCCCTGGAGGCTACAGAAAAGTCACTTCCTTGCACTTTTCTGAAGAGGGGTATTTGCATACTATCAGACACTGACATCCTGTTGAACTTTCTTAGAGCGTGCAAATTGTAGAGACGCTCCTTTGGGGATTTACACTATGTTGACTGAAGGCTGTTTGGTGGAGAGGAGAAAATGAGCTGGCTGGGGAAGAGAAGGCTCACACAACTGGTTCAGAAGTATCCTTCCATGTGGGAGAGACAAGGGAATAATTTGGCTTCAGCTCTGAGGTAGGAATTCTTCTCTCTGACAGTTTTCTCTGTCCTCTTGGCATCCTGTGGAGGTTTTTAAAAACATCAACAAAAAAAAAAAAGGGGGCAATAAAAGAGTTTTGGCTCTCATATCTGCTTGTGTGACAGCTTCCCACACAGCAGAAGCCAGGAGTCTTAGAAAGTTGCCACTGCATTGTCCATGTTGCTGGGTAACAATTTCTGCTCATCACATGACCCCAAATGATAATAATAAATTACATCCCAAAATGCTGAATGGTGCTGGAATTTCTGGCAGATGGAGCTGCTGCCTCTGCCTGAGTGTATGGGCACTGGAGCAGGGGAGTCTCCAGACCCACCTTACTCCCAGTTAGTTTTCATGGGATCTGGACCCAAGTCCCATTCCTTTCTGGCTGGAGTCAGGATGCCCCCCTGGCTCCCATGGCCTGCTGACAGCAGCAGTGGGGAAGGACCAGGGCGCAGCACTGGTGGCCCCATTTGGTGCAGCACAGCTGGGGGCTGGCACCCTGTGCATGGGGCTAGTGCTGGCCACCACCTCCTATCCCTCCAGTGTGGAATCCACTGTGCCTGCCAGGGTCTGTGGTAGCATGTGAGGGTGCCCAGGGTTCATACCCACCATGAAAAGCTTCTGGAACTGCTTTGTCTGACTTGGCACTCACACAGATGAGCCAGTCTCCCCTGCAGTGGCAGTGGTCATTACAGAAGCAAAATCTGACAACTGCACCAGTCTGGTTTAAACCTGGCTCACCACGTTAAGGGAAGTGATTATTGAGTGTCTTCACACTTACAGTAACAAAGAGTGGTTTCAAACCCATTTGAAGCTAAGATTGTGGATCCTCTCATATAAATAAGGGTTTAGAGGCCACTGAAGATCCTGACACAAACATTCTTGAGCATCTCACTCCATTTGTTTATGGTCCTTTAGCAGTCCAGTGAGAAATTTGTTCATTTACTGAGGAAGAAGGCCCTGGTGATTTCTTTTTTTTTTTTAACTTTCTATGATGGGGTTAAACCTGGTGTAACTCCACTGCTACCAATACATATTGAATGGACACATTTACCCATTCTGTGAGACATCACACAATACTGTAGCTTGTGTTTGTCCAGGAGAGAAAAGCTGTGCTGGCACACAGATTCCTGATAGTGGTGAATGGGACTGAATCAGAACAACAGTCATTATTTATGAAAGAATAAGCTATACTGGCAAAACACATACAAATTTATGCCAATATGGCCACTCTTTGTCAATGCACTGAAGTCCCTTGCTGGGAATTTGCTCCCAGCAGAAGCCGATGCCAGCCGTGTGCCAGGCCCAGTCAGAGGATGGGTGGCACAGTTCCTGCCCACCAGCTGCAGCAGGGGGTGTGTCCATGCTCCCTCATTTCCTAAAGACAAGATATTCCCCATAGTGGTTTGTAGCACTGCTGAGGCCACAGCTGACCTGGGCTGTGTTGTGAGAGCTCCTGTAGGCTGTTCCAAAGCAAAGCGCAGTGTGCCAGAGACCACATGAACTTCTTCAGTACTGAAGAGCAAGAGTGGGCACTCATTTCAAAACCTTTTCATTTTCTGATCATAAATCACGCATTCTGGCCTCTGATACAGGTGATCTACAGAATATGTAGATCTGAAGACTGCTGAGGCTACTGGCCATGGCAGCAGAAGGATGGAGCAGCACTTGGTTTGCATGCTGGGGCAAGGTTTGTTGTGCAAACCGTGCCTTTGGTTTGCTCACGTGAGTTTCCCACCGTGTCCTTATCCTCAGCTGCCCTGGGAGACTGAGAATGCTGCTGGTTCCTGCAGACACCAATGGGCCCACACCAAGGGGTCAGGTTGGTGTCTAAAACAGAGATTTGTGGTTTCCCACAGTTTGTCTTGGTGCATGGGAGGATGGTTTGTTGGCCTTTATGCAGGTGAGCTCTTCCAACACTGCAAAGGAAAACAACAGCACAAATGAAAGCAAAAGGAGAGGGGAAGGAAACACATCACACTTCCAGAAGGGATTTTGGAAAGCACAAAGCCAGGATGTTGTTTCTTTTTAGGGATTGAGTAGTCTGACATGTTTCAAAATACAAAGGCTTGGCACATTCCCAGCAGCAGAGGGAAAACTGGAACTACCCAGAAGCGAAACCTGTCATTAGCAGCCAGCCAGGCAGAACGGGTTCCTGAGTGCCAGGAACAGCATGGAAGGGAGGGGGACCAGCAGCATAAAGGAGCTCTTCTCACCCTGGCAGCCTTCTGGAGGGGAGCAGAGGGCTGTGAGAGCAGCATGTGGGATTGGGATGCTCCCAGAATTCTTCAAAGGCGTTGCTGTTCCCCCTCACACACACCAGCCATAAAGTCCCATTCTTCTGCATAGGCAGTGGGTCTGCTCCCCAAAAAATCGGAATAGTTTTGACCTGCAGTTTTTCTCCCTTTCATTTTCACTCAATTATACTTAGCTGCCCTGAGAAATCTCTTTTTACATGTCCTCCCCAGTCCTTGCTGTGATCCGTGTCATCCTGGAGGCATGCAGTAATTTAGACTGAAAGCTGTGCTGTGCAGCTCTGTCGTCCACAGCTTCACAGGATGGAGGAAGTATTGATGTGCCCTGATTTATCTCCCACAGATGTCATCTCCCTAGGAGTGGACTTGAAGGACAGAGAGGCACAGAAAACTGAATCTGGGAAGCACCTGATTTAGAAAGAAAGGAGGAAGAAATCTTACAGACCAGGTTGGATGGATGCAGGGAACATTATAACTTTGCAAACCCAGCGACCCAGGGAGTTGGCACCATGAATTGTGATGTTGCTGTTGCCACGTGCAAGAACACAAGAATACAAGCCCTTGGGATACCTTTATGTTTCCCAAAGCAATCTCCTAAAATTAAGAGTACTTTGACATTGATGCTGCTTTAGACCTTACAGCGACCTTCCAGTATCTGAAGGGGGCATACAGGGAAGGCAGAGAGAGACTTTCCATCAGGAACTGTAGTGATAGGACAAGGAGTAATGGGTACAGATTGAAAGAGGGGGAAATTTTTTACTGTGAGGGTAGCTAGCCACAGGTTGCCCAGGGAGGCTGTGGATGCCACAACCCTGGCATCCAGGCCAGGCTGGATGGGGCTTTGAGCAACCTGGTCTGGTGGGAGATGCCCCTGCCCATGGTAAGGGGATGGGACAAGATGATCTTTAGGGTCCATTCTAACCCATTAACATTCTGTGATTCCCCATCAGGGCTAACCAGCCTCTGAGGGTGAGAAGATGAGCAGAGGATTGCATTTAAGACATGTAGATGTGGCACCTGGGGACATAGTTTAGTGATGGGCTTGGCAGTGCTGGGTTAATGGTTGGACTTGATGATCTTAGAGGTCCTTAATCTAACCTAAAGTATTCTTTGATTCTTGGTTGAGGCTGTGAGTGTCCCCACAGCAGCAAGCACAGACACACTGTCAGGTTATGCCCAAGGGAGCAGCACCCAGCCCCAGTGCTGAGCAGGCAGCTGGGGAGGCAGAGTGTGGGTGCTGCAGGCATGGTCAGACACAGGGTCTGGGGACATTGCTGCCACCATCACAGCCCCCTCTCTGCCCTGGGTAACAAAAAGCAAAGCTCCCCATGGCCTTCTGCTGGCAAGAGGTGAGGTGTATTCAGCTGTCCTGTCTGGTTTTGTCAGAGCACTCTCCTTCCCTCAGCCAGCACAGTCTAAATAGCCTCTGTGAGCCAGCCAGATAGATGTGTTCCATTTCAGTCCTTGTCTGTCTCGCTCTGCTGAAATCATTTACCTGCTAACAAGCTCCTGTGGTCAGAGATAAAAGGCAAAACCAGCAGCCCTGTAAGGATGTGTCCGAACATCTTTGCAACACTTTGCTTCATGGAAAATATGGGAAGATGTTGCATTCACAATATATCACTCATATCTGTGTTTGTAAACAGATCTATCACACCATCTGCAGAGTTGTATTGCCATCTCCTCCATATTCATTTCCTTTCCATTTATATAGTACAGCTCCTGTTTATTTTATTTCCTTTTTACAATTAGATACATTAGCTACCTTCATCCTTTCCTACAAAAAGAGTGCACTCTCTGTGGGGAATAGTTAATCAATCCAGTTTGTTCATTTTAGTGCATAAAAACACAAGACAGGACTGTTTGGAGAGGTGCTGCCCGGTTCTGTTTCTCATCTCTTCACATCTGTGTGGAGCAGGTGGGAGGGAAGGATAATTCACAACAAATCTGCTGGTAAACAGGATGCTCTCTCGGTATTTCCTGTCTCCTGTTGCACTGGTGGAGCTTAATTTTCAGGAATCAGCTAAGCCTGAGGTCACTAATGCTGTTGTAATTTCTCTGACTTGCTGTAGCTGTTACAATATAATACAAATACAATATAATGAGGCATTCATACATCTGGGAGCAAAAAGTCAGCCTGCTTTGTTATCTGGCTGGATAAGAAATGTTTAGTTATGTTCAAATGAAAAAAAGTGATTTGCTGAGTATAAAAAGAAGTCACACAAGAGAAGTGCAGCCACTTCTGCAGCCCCATGAGCTGGCCAACACCCTGGTGACATGGTCCTCAGTACTGCCCTGTTCTGAAGGTCCAGCTTGACCCCAGCACTGAAAGGGATGACTGGGCTTCATGCACAGTGTGGAGGGGAATCTGACTGCAGGTGGATCTCTCCAGCCCCATGTCTGTAGATTTGCAGTCACCATGACTGGTGAGAGGTGTAGGATGCTGCCCCATCCCCAGGGCTGTGAACCTGGGGCAGGAAACTTTTGCTTCTCTCCCTCCAGTCAGGAAGGATTTCTCTTCTTTGCATCAAGCCTAACCCAAATTCCTGGGCTTGAATACAGGGGGGCAACTGGGGTTGACTAATCCCAACAAGAATTTTACCAAGAGTGAGTAAGGGCTCTGGGCTGCAGGGAGTGATGACAAATCTTGGAAACTCAAGCCTGTGCTTTGGCAGGGAGGTTTGTTTGGGGATTGGTTGGGTTGGTTTTTTTTATGGTCCTTTTTATCACTTTTCAGCTGTACAGTGTGTTCTCAAATGGTGTATTTGCCACTTCATGTTTTTGGATCATGACCATCATTTTTTCAGCTAACAGAACAGGGAGCAACTGGGTGCTTGGCCAGCTTCTTTCCCACTGAAGCAAAAGAAAACTCTGCAAGAGGGTTTTTCCAGAGCTCTCTAAATGGATTTTCTGTCACCATATCCTGCTAACTCTTCTACCCCTCTGACCTCTCAATGCAGACTTTGATGCTGTGAGCTGCCAGAAAGTCCCACCATCACATTTTCTCAGGGAAATTTTTCAAATGCCCTACCCCATCACACTTTGCATCTTTCCAAGAGGAATATTTAGGCCTATAATATCATGCCTGTCACTAATCAGTAAGCAAATCTTTTGGCTCTATATTTGCGAAGGAGGGATTGCCAAAATGACTCTGGGTAAAACAGAAGCCGTGCAGCTCTGCTGTGGGGAAGAAGCCAAGACCTTTCTCAGTGGTACAGTCCCCAGGAAAAATCACAAGGCAGGCTTTAAAATGAAATTTTTTTCCTTTATCTTGGCTTTCTGGGAAAAAAAAACTTCCAGAGATTACTTCGTTTAGATTTTTCAAGCATTTTCTCTAGTCACTGCTGGGCTAGAAAGCCTTGTGCTCAAGCTGGGAAGGGAAACTAAGAGTCTCCCATAATCCCTTCACTCCCCTAATTGCTGAGTTCTGGAGCCAGCTGGCCCCAGGTTATTTTGAGCTCTTCAGGTTCAGCAGCCATAGGGAGCAGAGGTAGTGGTGGTGTGGCAGGATGAGGAGGTAACATAAATTTTTGTGGGGCAAACTGTCATCTATGGGAGCAATTCAGCTTTAAAACAGGATCACAGATTCACAGAATATTCTGAGTTGGAAGGGACCCACAAGGATCATCAAATCCAACTCTTAAGTGAACAGCCCATATGGGGATCAAATCCACAACCTTGGCATTATTAGCACCATGTTCTGACCAGCTGGACTAATCTCAGTGGCCAAAATGATTGCATGCAGCTTTGAAAAGGACCTGCATTGTATGACTTGATCCCTGTGAGCCTGAAAAATAATAATCCTGCCTAAAACCATAAAATCTGGCACCAAGAGTTACACTTGGCCTTGCACTTTCTCTGTGCTGTATCAGTTCCTGGCCTTCCTTGCTGCTGGTGGCTGGCTGGACAGGCCATGTCCTCCAGGGAGAGGGACCATTGCTCCCCATCTCCAAAAAGGTGCTCTGCTGTTTTCATAGCCAGCCTCCTGCTGCTGTACCTGCACTCACAGCCTGTCAGGCTCTCACATTATCAGGCATAAATACCATGTGTACAAACATATTTGCTATTACAGCAGACAGGAAGGGAATAAGTGAGTGCTATAAAATTAACCTCAACGTCAGTCAAAAGAAACAAAAGCGAAAAAGGAACAGGGTAATCAGATGCTCTTAGGAACAGGATATGCTCAAAATGATTTCTCCATCCCATTACAAATGCTTAGAACTGCACAGCCTCTCCAGCACAGTGAGATTTTGAAGTGGTTTAATGGGCATTAGGAGTTCAGAGCTGATAATGCAGTTTCCAACCTTATCCTTTCACTGCATGAAAATAAGTAGTGGCAATTGACTGGTGTAAATTGGCTACTTTTAAAGCTGTATTTGCTGGTTTGGATGTGCTAAAAGTCTCTCCACAGAGTCTTCAGAGCCTGAATGTAATGTGTGTGGTTAAGGTGGGGATATATTGAGTGTCTTTAACAAAGACTGGTTGCAGTGTGTGCCCTACGTGCTGGAGAGCTGGGACCACCTGCTGTAGTTGGGCTTTACATCCCAACAGATGGAGAAAAAGCAGGGCTACTGGATAATTTTTGGTCATTCCAGACACTTCTCACTTTGTCTTTTCTTTTTCTTTCAGAACAAACCCTTCATGATGTCAATCAAAAAGGAAGGTGCCCACAAGAAGTGGGCTGCCCTGAAGGAGAAACTGGGACCCCAGGAGACCGACCAGTCAGAGGCCAACCTGGAAAATGCAGAGCCAGAGCTGTGCATCCGCCTCCTGCAAATGCCCTCCGTGGTGAATTACTCCGGGCTGAAGAAGAGGCTGGAGAACAGCGACGATGCCTGGATGGTTCAGTTCCTGGAGCTGTCTGGGCTGGATCTCCTCCTGGAGGCCCTGGACAGGCTGTCTGGGCGAGGAGTGGCCAGGATATCTGATGCCTTGCTTCAGCTCACCTGCATTAGCTGTGTGCGAGCGGTCATGAACTCCCACAAAGGCATAGAATACATTGTGAGCAATGAGGGCTACGTCAGAAAACTCTTCCAAGGTGAGGAGACGTCTTCATCCATCACATGGGGCATCGAGCGGGCACTTTCCTGTTGCTTATCCTCCTGCCCTGCACCAGGCTAGTTGGAAATGGTTGGTCACAACTGATTAATGAGATTGTTTTCTTCTTCGAAATAAAACTGCCATGAAATCACATTGCCTTTGCCACCCAGTGCTATTTCCACACAAATACTGTCATAGTTTACTGAGAAGCTGAGGATAAACCCAGCCTTATCTGTATACAGGCATGAGAAATCTTCAGCACCTTTGGTTGTCAGCAGACATTTGCTATTCAGTCTTTGAGAGCCCCCAGGGCAGAGGAGAGGAACTGAGAGGGCTTGGAGTCTTGTAGGCTGCTTGTAGTAGGCTTGTAGTCTTGTAGTCTTGTAGTAGGGAAAGTGGCATGTTTGGACTCACAAGAGCCTGCTCTCTGTGCTGCTCACTCTGCTCCTTCTGGAAGGTGGTGGGTAACACCACTTACATTCTCCTGCCATTCACTTGGCTCGTTTTTAGCTTAGAAATTCATCTCGTAGAACTTATTGTACAGTACTTAATGGTGCTGGTGCTGGAAGGATAACTTCTGTGCTGCTCCACAGAGATTGCAGCTGTACCCAGAAACCCTTATTAATAGCTTTTTAAAATGCATTTACTCTGAAAGCTGACTTTGCTCCCCTCTTCACCCTGAGTTTTCTTATATAAAAGAAATTCTTTCTTCTATATAAAAATGGACTTGGCATTTTAGTACTGTGAAAACAGGGGAGTATCCTGGACTTTACAATGTTGGAGCTTCTTTGTGCTTTAATATAGGAAAAATAAGAAATGCACTCCCTCCCAGCTCCCAGGGTTCACAGAGAAAGAGTAGTGCAAAAAGGGAATACATGGGGACCCATTGGAACAATTTCTCTAACACTTATGCATATTGAGCTTTTCTGCACTAAAAATAAGAATCATTAATCAAAGAAAATTGTTCATCTGCTGTTCTAGAAAATACCCATATGTGAAAATAGGACATAAATTTTGTGAGCGCTGAAAAATTTTGACTGCTGTTGCAGCATGTCACTAGGACATGGAAAAGATAACTACAAGCTGCACCAAAATGCCAATGGGATACCTGTAGCATTTACTGTTCCCACTAGAAGTTACCATCACATAGTGCTATTTGGATGGGATATCTGTACATTAAGAAATTTCTCTTCCCATCTTCCATTATGAGTCCCCTCCTTCAGTCTCTTTTCTACTACTGCTCATAATCCATGTAGCAGAAGACACTGAGATTCAGAACATTAATGTCATTATAAATTCTGCTTTGTTTTGTTCTCTTTTTCCTACAGCACTTGACACAACTAATGTCATGGTCAAAAAGCAAATATTTGAGCTCCTGGCTGCACTGTGCATTTACTCATCAGATGGCCACTCTTTGGCTCTGGACGCCTTGGACCATTACAAGGCAAGTGTTTGGTTGGAGCAGGAGGAATGGCTCAGCTTTGATCCATGCAGACAGATCCATGTACCACAGAAAAGGGTGGGAATAAAGTTTATTTTGCATTGTTTTGATAAGAGAAGTAGGGTTTATAAAGTGAAAGCTGTAGGAAGCTTTTTGTGGTCAGTGTATGTCTCTGGTGCTGTTCTGTGACTTGTGTGGACAGATGACTGCCAACCACAAGGTGCTTTTTGACAGCAAAAGCACCACCAGATCAGCTGAATAAATGGTGCCACATCCACAGGTTTCAGTGCCCATGAGCTCAGGTACATACATCAGTTACCAGAAAGCACAAAGGGATCCAAGAGATGTTTTCAATGACTTTCTCTGCCAACCAGCTCCTGCTCTATAATGGAAGAGTTCTGCTTTTACCTGTGTCTTCCTGTCCTGTGCACAGTGGGATAAACTGAGGATTTCAGATGCTAATTCCATCTGAGAACCTGTCATAGGCATTTATGTCTATATAGACCATTCTTGTCATAATATCAGTTGTGTTACCAACAGAGTGTGAAGAACCAGCAGTATCGATTCAGCATCATCATGAACGAGCTCTCCAACACAGACAATGTGCCATACATGGTGACACTGCTGAGTGCTATCAATGCCATCATCCTGGGGAAAGAAGAGCTAAGAACAAGGACACAAATCAGAAACGAGTTCATAGGTAAGGATGTTTGTTACACCTTGCCCTGGAGAAAGTCAGTTACCAAATGGGTTTTGTTCAGATGTATCCATAAGGTGCCTGAAGAGGCTGGGGAGCAAAACTGCAAATATTAATTTTCTTCTTTCTTTTGACCTTTATTCTCAACAGCCTTTCTGTCAACAGATTTTTTTTAACTTTGCTGCTTTCCTATAGTGTTGATCTTTCTGGAATCCCAGCAGCACCTGAGCTTCTTCAGAACATTTCTATAACCAATCATCTTATGTGGCCACATTTCCATATATTGCAACTACTTGTAAGAGTTGATAAAGTTCCTTCACTCTGTGTCTACTCAGTTGAGCCACAGAGACTGTCCCATGGTTCAGAAGTTCTTTCCAACTGCTAGAATCCCAGGCTTCTAGGTACCATTGTTGGGATTCACTCACATACTGGGTGCATCTGAGTTGGTGAGCCTGGTCTCCATTTCACTCCATGGAGATCAAGGAACATTTGAGCATATCAGACTGATTTTAGATATCTAAAGTGACTGAGGTCACTCGTGCCCCAAAAGTGCTTGTGTCCCTCAGTACAAACACCAGGGGGATTGTGCAGTGGTTCACACAGGTGCTGCAGGTGTGTGCTGTGGTGTCTCATCATTTACCAGATGACTCTTGACACTTTGATAGATCCATCTGAAGATATTTTCACTTTTTCTCTCTGCAAAAAGTGTTTATAAGCATAACATATATAAAGATCATAACAAATAAGTACCAAGTGGGTCATAATTCAACTATATCTATTTTTTCACCTGCCAGGGCTTCAGCTGTTGGATGTTTTAGACAAGCTAAGGTAAGGATCTCTACTTATTTTTTTTTAAATGAGATTCACAGTGAACTAGATGTGGAAACTTAATACTTACCCAACCTTCTGTTGTGTGAAGTGCAGCGTGCCTGAGTGGAGTGGACCATGCTTGTATGCACCCATTCCATGGGAGCTAGAGGCATTTGGCCAGTGTTAAGATGCTCTTGCCAACAACAGTGTCACAGGGACAGCTGTTGGCACAGATGGCATGCACAGAGGCTCTGGGCACAGATGGAATAGCAATGTCCTCATTGAGGCTGTTTCAGACTGAATCTGAAGCAATGCTGTGGGCTCACTGAGCAGCTCACTGTGTTCAAAACCACTTCACTGCTGCTGTTGGTCCCAGAAGCATCCAGCTAAAACAATTTATTAATGCATATCTAAATGTAATTTAAAAATTACGTTCCATCAGAAACATGTGTGATAAATTCTATAATGCAGTTTATGTGAGTTGCAGTTACCCATGTAATTGGAATTGCTCCATCCAGCACCATAAAAATTAGGGAAAAGAAGATCTTTTCATAGAGCAGCAACTGTAAAATTCCAACACTGAGTGGTCTTGAGAGTGCTGAAAAAGTCAGCTTTAGAGTGCCTGTGTTTTTTATAAATCCACTTTTGAGTAACAGAGAAGAAGGTTTTTCAAATAGAAACATCACTGGAATATTTTCAATTAGTCTTGACTTAAAAAAAATAAAGGTGGCAGCCTGATTTCCAAAAGGTCAGAAGGCCATTTTGTTGCTACAGCTCCAAGGAGAATTCCATAGCAAGCCTATACTGGGCCAGGTTAAGCCATGAGAAGTCCCATTCCTTTATATGTGTTGGTTGTAGAAAGAGGTACATTCAGTTCGAGAAAGGATGCACTGATGGCATCTCATCCTTGGTAAATAAGGCAAAGTTGGATACTTTCTATACCAACTGGCTGAGTCTGAGAGGCAAAGAGATAAAAGCCATTTAACAAAAACAATCATCTGAAAATTGGTGAAGGGCTCTCCAATGAAAAGGAATGCTGTAATATTGCAGAGACATCGAGGAGGAGGATCTGCTTATCCAGTGTGACACATTTGAGGAGTTCAAAATAGAGGATGATGAGGAATTATTAAGGATATGTGATGGGATAAACATGAATGATCATCATGAGGTCTTTTCATCTCTCTTCAATAAAGTAAGTTGCCGCTCGCGTGGGGTCTGAGGTCACACAATGGCAAAGTGAATCCACTTTGCTCAGAACCAGCCTTGCTGTGACAGAAGCTGCTCTGTCTTCCAGGTGAGCCGCTCTCCAATCTCTGTCCAGCTGCTGTCCATTCTTCAGAGCCTGCTGCACTTGGAACCATCTCACCATTCCAGCCTCCTGCTGTGGGAGTCCTTGGATGCCGTAGTGAACAGAGCCCTTTTACTTGCCAATGACAGTAAGAATGACATATTCATCCAGCCTTGCACACTCCTCTTGTTTTCCCTTGTCCCATAAAAGCCTTTCCCCAATGTGCAGGAAATAATCTGTGAGACTTGGTAAGAGCTGAACAGAAGCTGGGATGAAGCTACACCTTCTGTATAAGGTCAAGTGAAGCTTCATCCATGTGGGTGGCACATTTAGCAGTGGACTTGGGATTCCCAGTGTTGTTTAAGTGGTTAATCCCTGAGCTTTGGCTCATGGGAGTCAGTGGGAATCTGTCCTCACTGGTATCCTGGCACTGGTGCTGGCCTGTCTTGCTGGCAGGCATGCTCAAAAGTGTTTGTGGGCTGGGCGCATGGGAAGGAAATTGCCTAGAAGCCAGAAGTGTAGTTGTGTAAAGTGACACCAGGAAATGGGCTCTCCATGGCTCCAGATCTGCTGCTTGATGAGGGTTGAATAGCATGAACCAGCCTGTGGGCTGATCCCTTCCCTCACCCTGACTCATTTCTCTAGTCCAAGGGAACACAGTTGAAGAAGTCATTGAGAGGTTGCTGTCCATCAAAAAACATCCAAACAAGCAAAAGCGAGCAGAAAACCGCCTGTCTGGGAGTGCAGCTGGAGGCATCCAGGGGGAACCAGAGCCATGTGCACGTGCAGCTCAGTGTCCAGTGGGATCATCAAACCCCACCAGGGCACCAGCAACATCCTCAGGGCCACTGGCCAACGAAAAGATCTCATCTTGCCAGTTCACAGCCTGCTGTGCTCTGCCAGAGAAATCTAATCCTCCCTCCAACACTGCTCCCAACGCAGTAGCTCCAGCCCCACCACCTCTACCCTCTGGCACAGCAGCCATGAACCCCACATCCTCCATGACAAATACACCTCCAGCCCCTCCAGTCCCTGGCATCCCTCCACCTCCACCCCCATTGCCTGGCATGGGGGGTCTTCCCCCTCCTCCTCCACCATTGCCTAGCATGGGTGGTATTCCACCCCCTCCACCTCCATTGCCTGGCATGGGAAGTATTCCCCCTCCTCCTCCTCCACTGCCTGGCATGGGTGGTATCCCTCCTCCTCCACCCCCACTGCCTGGCATGGTTGGTATCCCACCCCCTCCACCTCCATTGCCTGGCATGGGGGGTATCCCTCCTCCTCCACCCCTCCTTCCTGGCATGACAGGAGACTTCATAGAAGCCGTGGTGGCCTCCCAGTACAGCTGCCCCCTTGGTTTGGGCAGACCTTCCCACAAGACAGTGAAGACACCAACGCTGAGAATGAAGAAGCTGAACTGGCAGAAGCTGCCCTCCAATGTGGTGAGAGGTGGGTGCTGCTGGCATAAAGTCACTGCTGCTTTAGGGGTGCTTTACATTGCTGCTTTTGCTTCCTAGGGGAAGAAATACTATCTTAAAATTTGTCAGATGTGGTTGACTCTGTTTAGATACAGAATTTCCCTGATTTCCTTTACTTTTGACCCACAGAGCTAATATAAAAGTAACATGAAACTACTAATGTAATAGTAACTATTCTAACTGAATTAGTACTTTGGAATAGCTTGTTTATAACTAGAATATTCGAACTTAAGAGAAAGGGATGGGAATATTTTCCTAATTTACTATGACGTACCTTAGATCAGGCTCTGATCTGAGTTCCCCAAACTTTTATTACCCAGCTCATCTGTGTTTGTACCTGGGTACATTAAAGTCATGAGTAAGAGTGCATGGGAGGATCACATAACATATCTCTTGATTTTTGGGTTGCATTTCCCTCTACTTGTGGATTCAAAGTGGAGCATGAAATGTGAGAAGAAGCTGGGACAAGCTGTGTCAGCTTTGTCCTAGACAAGTAAGGCATCCACTGCATGAAAGTAGGCAGAGGTGAAATCTAAATAAGGCATGTCTTCAATCACAAGAGCAGTAAAATGTTGGGATTATTTCAGTAGAGGCTTCTACAGGCATGTTAGGGTGATGATTTTATTTTAAGATATAAGAAATTGCAGTAGAAATTAATTCAAGCAGTCCTGTAGCCAGCATTATACAAAGAGACTTGTGTATAAAATGAAAAACAGAGAAGGACACAGTCAGAAAATGTCCAAGTTGTGCCCAGTCCCCCCATTAGGATGCAAGGAAGCAAAAATAGTATCAATCAGGGGAAAGAAATGTCTGAGGTCCTTGTCATGCTGATTCAGTTTGCCCACCATGGAGGAAAACGCAGTTTTACATGGAGGGATGGAGCTGTACAGACTCTGTGTGCCCACTGCTGCCTCCCCTTACCAGGTTTAATAGCCCTTCAGGCCCTTTGGATCCCACCTGTGGCACTTGCCCCTCCTCAATAATGACCATTTATCCAGGATTAATATGTCTCTTCTTATTTCATTCAAGTTCTGAAGAGTGTCCCTGCTAGCAGTTCACCTTGCCCCAGGTGCCAGGAGCTTTCAGCTGTCCCTGCAGCCAGTCTGAGCACTTTGTCTTTCTTTCAGAGAGCCACTCAATGTGGGCTTCTGTGAGCAGCAGCAGTGAGGAAACCATAGAGCCCAACTACAGCAGCATTGAGCAGCTGTTCTGCTTCCCACAGCCAGCCCCCAAGGAGAAGACAGCAGCACCAGTGAAGGCAGAGCCGAAGGAGGTGAGGACGCCCGCCTCGTTTTTTCGAGTAAAGATCCCTGCAGACAGCTCATCTAATATGAGATATCTTCTTTTTCTTTAATGAAGATCACATTTTTGGACTCCAAGAAAAGTCTCAATTTGAACATATTTTTGAAGCAATTTAAATGGTAAGATATGGCCAGTTTTCGTGACAGTTGACAAAACTTTGAGCAGGTTTTGCAATATCTGGAAGGTCCTCACGAAATCTGTTTTAACCAATGTGCTTTGTTGGTCCATGCTACTAATTCATCTGAACATTCCCCATTTTGTCCTACACTGTCTTTAAAATACTGAGTTTAGGGGTTTAATTATGTTTTTACATACAACTTCCACATAAGTTGGCAAAGGAGTTACGTCTCCATTTTACAGATAAAGTTGTGGCACAGACTCTTAGGGTGACCTAGACTGTGAGACACACCTGGAGGTCAAATCCGTCTTCAAATCAGAGCCAATAGACAAAGGAAGAGTTCAATTCTCTTTTAAGATAAAAAAATGCTCAGAGACAGGATCTCAGTTGCAGGATTCGTCTCTGGCCTTGAGTCATTTGATCAGGGCCAGAAATAAGATTTGGGTGATAGCAGGGATCCAGATCATTCTAAGTTAATTGTGGGGGGATACTTTGCCTTTGGATTATTGTGGCTCTTTACTAGGGAAAGCACAGAGTGCTTGCACAGATAAATCTCTTGGTAGTGTGTGATAGTTGAAGAGTGGTCCTTGGTTGATGGCTGGCTCTGCTCCTTCTCCCTGCAGCTCCAATGAAGAGGTGACTGCCATGATCCAGAATGGGGACCGGACCAAGTTTGATGTTGAGGTTCTGAAGCAGTTGCTGAAGCTGCTGCCTGAAAAGCATGAGGTCAGGAGGAAAACAGTATCCTTGGGTTCAGAGAACTGAGCACATAGTGCAACCCTGCAGTCTTGATTCTTTATTTCTCATTAGATAGAAAACCTGAAGGCCTTCAAAGAAGAGAAATCAAAGCTAGCAAATGCAGATCAGTTCTATCTTCTCCTCCTTCAGATTCCCAGGTAAGTTTCACCCCAAGCTGTTTCTTGATTTACATCTGGGAAGTTTAAGTTTCTTTATAGGAACCTCACAGACCAAGACTGATGGATATAACTGGTGGAGTCCCCCTTCCACCTTGGAGCTATCCCTTTCCCTGTTACCCTTAGATGAAGGGCTCTTCCTGATCCAGCACCTCCTCTCCCTCTGAAGCAACAGAAGCTGGCCCAGACTCAGGGTCAGATCTGCCCAAGGAGGCTCCATAACTTAGTGAAAGGCAGTGCCAAATGCAGTGCCAAGGGGAAACTCTTCTCTTTGCTGATGACAGTGCATCGGCAGAACCTACATCGCTGCTGGTCCTCAGGGCAAGCAGCAGCCCCTCGCCTCCCTCCACAGGACACACTGGTGGTTTGGTGTGCATGTGGTGGACAGCAGTGTTGTGGGGGGGCATGGACTTGCTGGAGATGTGGGAAAGGGGCTGCTGGCTGAGATCCCAGTGAGATCCTTTATGCTGTGAATCCATCTCCACCCTTAGCTACCAGCTGCGCATTGAGTGTATGCTGATCTGTGAAGAGACCACCGTCGTGCTCGACATGATTCAGCCCAAAGCTGAAGCCATCCGGAGAGCCTGTGAAGGTATAGATGCCCTGAGCTTATTTCTGGATCTGATTTAAGACAGGGAATTTTAACCCGCACAAAACTTCCTTGGAGCTCTGCAGTGTTACAGCCCAAGCCCCAAAGAACTCCTGTGTGGTTCATTCACTGGTTCGCTGAAAAGGGGATGCAACTTTAGGTATCTCCACTGATGGTCAAAGCCCTTAACAGGACCAAAGATCATTTTCTCTCATCCTCATCCCATTTTTTCTGCAGCAGATGTATTCCTCTGAAGCACTTTGAATGGTGAAGTGCTGGCAGTTCATCAGCCCTTTCAAAGAGCTGAATTTAGACAGCGGAGCTGGCCCTGCTGCAGCTAATTCATCCATCCAGCATTATTTCCCAAATTAAGAACTTCATAACAGCAATTTTCTCTGCTGCCAGAAAAGCCTACCCCAAACTTCCCCTGAAAGTAGCGATGCTTTAGTATTTCCCTGCCTAGAAATGGAACCAGAAGAAAAAGGTTGTTATTTTGGGTTATAAATTGCTGATGCTTCACTATGGTGAATACACAGAAAATTTATGGAATAGATTTTGGCTTCCTGTGGCAGAAACCTTTGGTCCCACTCTTCTGAGAGCAGTATGCTCTTCTTGGCACTGCCAAGTGTCACCTGTCCTACGGAGCCAGTTCCCCCAGCTCCTGCTAGGGGTTTCTCCAGTTGGTATTACTTCTGTCTGCTGGGATGAATTGAAATTTCCCCAAAGTGACTCCCCAGCAGCCCGATTGTTCTTTTGGAGCTGTTCCTGCCTCAAAGCTGGGTGCTTCAGAAAGCACAGCACTGCAGCACTCTGTTGTAAGAGCAAGGACAGGGAATGTCCTCTTCATGTCTGGTGGATAATAACCTCTACCATGAGAGAAAAGGAACAGGGTGAATGTGTCTTAGGTTTTAGCAGCTGGCAGGTGATCATAGGGCAGTCATAACTGGCTTCACAGCACAGCTAAATGAAGTCAGCAAGATTAAATTTTCAGTTCAGTTACCCTTGCCCACACTGGGAAACATGTAAGGAAGGCAAGGCCTTGATTGGTGTTAAGTGAGGAGGGTCCAGCTCCAGGTTATTTGCCATTAGGAAATGAGAGACCAGATATAAAGAAAGAAACATAAGTCAACAAAGACTTTTACAACCCATGGAACTGAATCTACATAGAATCAATTTCTCTGCCAGTTGGGCATTGGGCTGCAAAGCCAAAATACCAAATTTGATTTAGTGGAATTCAGAATCCCAATTTCAGTGCAGTTTAGGAAATGTTCTGATGTAACAGAGGGTTTTGCTTTAAAGTTCCTTATGTTTTTCAGATCTTCTGACCAGTCATCGCCTGCCAGTCTTTTGTCAACTGATTCTCAAAGTTGGAAACTTCCTGAATTATGTAAGGACTGTTTTTGTCTTCTCCTCCCCTCGTTACATGTGAATGATCTCCTTTAAGGTTGTAATTTGGATGGTGATGGACACAGGAGTTACATCTGCTTTTTTTCTCTCTCGTAGGGAAGTCACACAGGCGATGCCGATGGGTTTAAAATCAGCACTTTACTCAAACTAACAGAAACCAAAGCAAACCAAACCCGCATTACACTGCTCCACCATATTCTAGAGGTACACTGCCAAGTCCTGTACAGTAGGGAAGAGGGAGGGTTTTACCACAGATGAAACATTTCTCCTTCTCTACTGTTGGCTAATGCCACATGCTCATACTCATATCCTCCCTGGCAAGCCACAGAGTGTCACAAGTCAGGAGCATTTGAATCACTTTGGTGACTCTGGTGGAGGCTGCTTGTGGGCACTGCTCCTTATTTTAAGACTTGCTCTGCTTCCCTCCAGCATCTTTTCCCACAGTGTCTGCAACTTCATTTCATATTTGTGCAATCTGCACATCAGCAGCTGCAAACCACAGAGCACAAAGCTGTCCTGGCTCGTCTGTACCCATTCAGTATTTCTGCCTTTCCACGGACTTTCCCTTTTCCTCCAGACTGTGCTCAGACTTTTCATGCTTCTCTCCAAGCCCCCACGGCTTTCCTGTTCCCTGTAATGCTGTTTTTATGTTTTTTCTCCATGCTCTCTCTGCCACCTTCATTCATCAATGTCCCTTGGTTTCAGTTACGCATGTTCAAGCTGTGCTTTAGCTGGCAGTAGCTGCAGCAAGGACAGCTGGGAAAGTAAAGAATGCAAGATTGAAGGCCTTTTAGTACCCTTCTGGGACCACAGGAAGTGTCAGATTGCATCAAACCACAGTCCTGCCTCCCTCCATGCTCAAGAAGAGCTCTGCTTTGCTTTGAACTATGAGTATTTCTCAGGGTTCAGCACTCGTCTATGTTTTTATAGCCAGGGGAAGTGCCTTTCCTCTCTTAATGTGCAAACTACAGACTGGGGGACAGAACACAGCACAGTCAGCCTTCCTGGACACTTCTGTCCAGGTTCCCCTCAGCTCCTGCCACACACCAAATAACACTTCTTTCTCTCTTCCTCTTCAGGAAGTAGAAAACAGCCACAAGGACCTACTGGAGCTGCCAAAGGATCTTGAATATGTTTCAAAAGCAGCAGGGTAAAATTGTGTGTCACTTCCTTTGAATTAAAAACAAAAATAAATCCCATGCACATCAACAATGTACCAGAAATTAGGACACACACAGCTGGTGTAGAGATTAACAAGATGGCATCTTACATAGTTTTAACTGAAAGATTTGGTTGATGAATGTTGAAAGCCCTGTAATATATAATAATTCTACTACAGCTGGCAACACTTAGGACTGAAATTTGCAGAGCAGTCAGTTAAAACTGCCTCCTAGACCCTTCTGAAATATGCACTGCCCTTGTGGTGGCAGGAGCTGGTAAAGGCCAGCTACCCAAAAGCATTTCTGAAGTACCTCCAGGCAGAGAAACTGAGCTAATATTGAGCATGGCAAGTGGAGAACAGCCTTTTGAATGGGTGGACTTTTCTGCTATTCATCTACCCAATACACAAAATTGTACGTAGGCCTGGCATCCTTTCCATAAGTTCTGTGGAGGGAAGCTTTTTTCCATGAGCTTGGACTGTATGGAGAATTCAGAGCACAGCATTCAGTTCAGTGAAGTGATGAGAAGCAGAGGGGTGACTTAACCACCAGTTCAGACTTGTCCACTGCTTGGTCAGCTCAACATGCTGGAGTGTCAACTAATGGCAGGGTTCTGTGTGATTTCAGAATTAACCTTGATATTATACGCACGGAGTCTGGTACCAATTTAAAGAAGTTGCTGGAGCTTCAGCGGAAAGTCTCATCATCAAATGAGGATGTGAAACAGCAATATGATAAACCCATCCAGGTCAGTAATGGAACTGCCTTAGATCTCCCCCATTACACACAGAGAGATGGTGCATGGTACATCTGCAGCTTAGGAGCCTCATGAGAGGGGAGAAAATATTGCCACAGACTTGCTCTCAGATTTGGAAATAGGCTGCAATGCCACACAATCCAAATGTGCATATGCCAGCTGCACCCCAAACCTGGATACCTTTGGTGAGTCCATTTCTGAGGGTGTGTGCCCCAGCTGCTCTGTCCGTGCTTTTGTGTGACTCCTCACTTTAAGATGGTCATCTTCTGTGTGGATCAGCAGAGTGAAGCCCTTTGCTTGGGATTAAGCTTTGCGTAGAGCTTTCCATGTCTTGCTCAAGCCACTCCTGTAAACTGGCACAGCACAGTTGCCAAGAGTAAAGGTCATCCACAAATCTTAATTTCTTCCCACCTGCTTCCCAAAAGCTCTGCTGCAGTTAAAAGCCAGGACCCAGAATCCTGCTCTAAGCTCTAATCCTTTCTCTGTGAGTGCACTTCACTCGTTGTCCTCTGGATGGTGTTTTACTGTGTGCATTTAATGCATTTCAGGACAGCATTGATGCCTCCAGAAAGCTGGAAGAAGAATTTGAAACCATTGAAAAGAAGAGAGAAGAACTTGCGAATTATCTCTGTGAAGACCCAAGCAAGTTGTCCTTAGAGGACATATTCAGCATCATGAAGACCTTCAGAGATCTCTTCATCCGAGCCCTGAAGGTTGGTGTCTGCACACAGGATGCTGATCATCCCTAGTGCTGGTGGCTGCTTCCACTCCAATAGACAGGGGTGGGATGGGCATCCAAATCCAGGGGGGAACCTGGTTACAGTCTCTTCCTTTTGGCACTTGGCATGAGGTCTCCCAGTGAAGCGGTGTCTGATCCTTCCTCCACTTCATCCTCATGCAGTTCTGGTGCTGCTGGGCCTGGCCCAAACACCAGGAATTTGTGATTTTGGTGCACCTTCAGCTGAAGAGTCACAAAGTGTGACTCTCTGTGGGCCAAGTGTGCAAGTTTTAGAGAAAGGGTTTACAAAACCTAACCCTTTGCTCCAACCTGAGAGAGATATGTAGTAAAAAAGCCACCTGTTTGCAAAAAACTGTGGCTTCAGTATCTCTCACTTTCACCTCAGCTAGAGGTCAGGCAGGTGAGCACACTGCAGGTAGCTGTGTGAGGCATATCACCACTGCCACCTCCAACTGGGACATGGCAGAGTCCTGGCCAAGTCAGAAGTCCCCTCTCACCATTTTGGTAAGACAGCCCTTACTCCCAATGCCCATTTTATTTATTGGGCAGGATGAGGCCAGAATTTCTCTTCCTTCATCTATAGATCTTCTTTCTCTTTACCAGCTTCTCTAGCAGACATTTACCCAACCTTCTTATACCATTGTTACCTCACTGCAGGAAAACAAGGACAGAAAGGAGCAAGCTGCCAAAGCAGAGAAAAGGAAAAAACAGCTAGAAGAGGAAGAAGGGAAGAGACAGAAGGGAGAAAATGGAAAAGTCAGTGAGTATCTGAAATGGCTTCAAAAAAATAGAGATGGAGCCATAGGAGCTCTTTGCTGGTCCTGCTTCAATGGACCAGTAGTGGTAATTTATTTTGAAGGTTTCCAGGTGCTGGCTGACTAAAGGCTTTTAGGTGTCTTACAGCCATAGCTAAGTATTGACTTTCCACAGTTGCAGCTGGGCAGAGAAGTTAATTTTAGGTTTGTTGACTGAACAGCAAAGAAGAAAGAAAACCACCACAAATTAAACATTTCAGTTAACTTTTTCAGTTTCTAAACATAACTTTTGAATCCCAGATCTAAAAAGAAACATTTGACTTATCTGCCATCCAAGGTCCCTGTATATGCTTGAATAGTCTCTTTTTACCACAGTTGTCCCAAAAATCTCTCATGTTACTTAAACATGCCTTCTTCTGGATGAAAATGAAAGACTGAAAAATGTAATTGGAAGAAGCTGAGAGGAAAGAAAAATCAAAATTATTTTTCCTCTGGAAAAAAAACGGGTTCCCACCAACATCCATAACAAACAGGGAATATTTCAAGGTCATGGTACAACCAAAAACATGTCCAGACAGAGTTGGTGCCACTGGTGCCAGGCTGTAGCACCAAGACTTGGGAGCAAATCCCTTGTCTTCAGCCAGGATGTGCTGCTGGGGGATCATGGAGCACGGGCTGCTCCCAGGTCTGGTGTAGGTGCCTTGCTCCTGCCCAGTGGTTGCTTGGTCTGGGGCAGCAGTAGCCACCTCAGCAGTGGCATCACTGCAGTCTTCTCCTGCCCTGTCTCATGGGCAGGTTTAACACCCATCTCTCTCTGCCCTCAGTCAAGAAGGGGTTGATGAAGCAGGAGGAGGTGTGTGTCATCGACGCCCTGCTCGCTGACATCAGGAAAGGGTTCACACTGAGAAAGACAAAGAACAGACACGAGTCAGATGCAGTTCCTAAACCCTTGTCTGCAGAGAGCCCGGAGGAAAGCCAGTCTGGTAAGGACACAGACCTGACTGTACCTGCAGCTATTCATTCCCATCTGCCTCTGAGCCTGAGCCAAGCATGCACCAGCAAGCAGCCTTTGTGTTTGCATTTGGGGCATTTTATTTAAGAGGGCTTTGCAGCCAGTGCCAAGGAGAAGAGGAGCAGAGACACTTGAGCTATTGCTAGCCAGGTCTGTCACAAAATTAGCAGGAATTTGGAGCAGCATGGACCTGCATCTGTGCTGATAAACCCTCTGAGGTGCTTGACCCACATGTACCATGCTGGTACACCAGCCATGGTACCATGCTGATTGGAGCACTGCTGTCATCTCCACACAAGTCCCCTTCACACTCTCAAGTCTCAGTAGCCCAGCGTGTTTCTGCCTTGGAGACTGCTGCATCCCATCTTAGTCTACACTTGGGAGACTGAAGAAGCTCCTTAAAAAAAATAAACCCTATTTGCAGAAGCACCCAAGTGCTTTAGGTGCTTATGAGGAGACAGCTCCTGGATTTAGCTTTTCTTTGGTCTCTTGACCTCAGTGTCAGTGCAGTTAGATAAGTCCAAGGACATTGGTCTATCCATGGCTCTCCTGGACCTGCTCTGCAAGGGCAGGTTAAGGCTGGCTAATGGGCAGCCTTGAAGTCATCACACAGCCGAGTCAGCAGTCCAGCATGGTCCAGGACCTCACAGGCAGGGTCTCTCTTCTGACGTAGGCTTTCAGGCTTCCTCACAAATCCCAGAGCTTCCATGGAAATCAGCCGTTTTGCAGCAAAGACACATTAACACCCGCTGTAAACAAATCAGGGGCTTTGCTGAGCTGGAGCCTGGGAGTCCAGCGGGAGTGACCACATGGGTATAAGGAGGGGAGGTGCAGGGAGGATAAAGTGGTGCTGCCTCTGCACAGCTGCTTTAGGGTCAGTGCTCCCTCCACAGGCAGCTGCTAACCTGTAACCTCTGCAGGGTAGGTGCGTCTTGCTTGATTCCTGGTGAAACTGCAGCGGTGGCTGATAGCATGTTTTCTGTTTAAAGGAAAGGATCCACAAGCAGCAGGGAAGCAGATTGATGACAAGACCAAGCAAAATAAGGATGATCATCCCTCAGAGAGCACTCCTCCCTCAACCACTGCCCCGATGGAGACAGGTGGAGGTGTTACAAATGGTTCAGCTTCAGGCCAGGTATTATCTAAAAACAATGCTGGAGGAAGTTTGCCCCTGGAGTCCCAGACCAAAAGCCCCTCAGTGAGCATGGTGGAAGATGATGGAGCCAGTCAGACCATGCTGGGCCCCGGGATGGAGCAGGCAAACGACATGGAAAGCCTCCAGCCCAGCACAAAGAGCGGCTCCCTTGCCTTCTCTGTGGCTGATATAGGCACAAGGATAAGCTTTGTGAGCAGCAGTTCAGCCTCTGCTCTGAGAGACCAAGTCAGCTGGACTAATGGGTCCATGTTGGGAGGCCAGGACAAGGGATGCCCAACTGAGGGCTCAGAGAGTGCTCAGTCTGCTCCCTGCAGTGAGGCTCAGCAGGCAGAGTCAAAAGAAATGACAAAGGAAAACGAAGACCCTGGTACAGACTCGCTGTTGGACACCTCTCAAGACAAGTCCTTCTCAGAAGAGCCGGCCACTGACTCCTCTTGTTCAGCAACACTTCCACCAGAGCAAACTCACAGTGACAGGGAAAAGCAGAGGCCATCAGGGAAACGGAAGAAGAAGAAGAGGCACAGCAAAAGCTACTCAGGTAGACTATTTTATAAATAGCCCTCAGGGACTGACTTAAATGTGGGAACCTTCCTGATATATTTGTATATGCCTGTTTCTTTCCAATTCAAGGCCCAATGCCCCCTGCCCCTAGAGTCACACTGTTTCATGCAGCTATTATATTTTTTAAACCTGAAGGAGTTTTAAAAAGAAAAACACAAGCATAGTTCATTCTGGTGCCATGTATAAGTAGTTTATAAAGAAGTAATGATGAATCAATAATTAAAAAGCCCATTACACATACACGGTAAAGATGGCAATAAGCACATCTGTCAAGTGTGCTAAAGACAGCTACAAGGCACAGTTATGTGCAAACAAGAGCTCCATTAGGCTCCAGAGCAGTGATTAAGAACATTTAATACTGGGTACTTAATCAGCAATCACCCCCTCTGAACTACTTATAAACACATAAAAGCAGCAACATCAATGCTGCCTTGGGGTTGTTTGGTTTTTCCCCTCATTGCAACAGCACTTTGCCTGACAACCTGCCCCAGGGGTACTTTAGGTGGCCTCTAAACATTAGGCCCTCAAACCATCGCTGCAGAGGGAGGGGGAAAGGTCAGTCACTGAAGAAGAGCATCTTGCTGATGCTTCCACCAGGGATCAGTCCTCCAGCTGGGCTGCCCTGCTGGGGCTGGGAGGGAGCTCACAGGCCCCCTCTTCATACCAAAAGTCCTCAGCCAGTCCCAAACCTGGGAAGAGTAAGTCCTTTAGATCCTACCACCCTCTGGTGGGTACCTTTATCCCAAATTGGATCTGCCAGCCTTTAGAATTTACAGCGTACTTTCCAAAACCTGTTTCCTGCAAGATCCTGAGGTCAAATGGGCAGGCAAATGGGAAAGTCTCTTTCTAACAATGCTTGATGGTTTCCTTTCAAGGAGGGTGGAGGAGAAAGAAAAGGAGGGTTTGAATACCCATTGCCGAAAAAAACAGCATAGGTTGAGCAGCTGCCACAGAGGGACTTACCCTTTTAATGGAGCATGCCCCAGGGTTGTAGTTATTTACATTTCTAAACATGCTACTTTCCCTTAGTTAAAAACAAGCCACAAACCAAAAGTGATTTCCTAGAACAGTAGTTCCCAAACTTGCTTCTTTGGAGTAGCAGAAGCTGCAGCAATGGGAGCATCCCATGCTCCCAGCCCTGGCAATGCTTTCCTGACACCTGAAATTAGGACTTCTGGCTTAAGAACTGACCCCAGCCTGCAAAAGCCACAGAGTTCCCTGGGCATCCAGGGATGGCATCAAGGGGGTTGGAACTAGATCTTTAAGGTCTCTTCCAACCCAAACCATTCAAAGTTTCTATGTTCTTAGGAATCTCTCTGCTACTAGACAGTATTTTCATCATAAAAAGTTCCCTTTTGTTACCTTGGCCTTGCCATGATCAGATATATTTAGTATCTCTCTTTTGTTCAAAAGCAGAGGTTGAGACTGATACTGGAGATAAAACAAAAAAAGATTGTGTGACACAATGAGGTATGTAAACTCACAAAAGTGTTTTTTTGTGAACTAACCACAGCACTGGGACTTCACAGACCTAATCAATATTCAACACATCACCTAATCTTTTTGTCTTTGTGTCTAATCACAAACACATGTGAAATAAATTTGTTACTCTGATTTTTACTCTCCAGGGTGTTGATCTTGCATTGAGTGGAGTCAGTGCTTATCTCCATTCCACACAGGGTCACAGCCCACATGTTTGTCCTCTGTGTCAGCAGCAGCCAAACTGCTTCTCCCTGCAGATAATTAAGAGCCATTATTCTAACCAAACAATCAAACTTCATGTGATGAACAAAGTCCTTGCTTTGATCACATTATTTTCTCAAAAACTGTAAAAATGCAATTTCAGTACCTACCTCCAGCAAAGAACATTTGGTTTGCTTGTGGGTAACCACTTTCTATAGCACTGTTTAAATATGGGTATCTGGAAAAGGGAATAAAACACTGGACCCAGGGACAAATACTAGTTGGAGTGAGATTCCAGCTCCCACTCAAAGCTAAATTCAACTCCAGACTTGCACACAAGTTTCCCTCATCCTTCACTGGTGCTGGCAACATACAGTTGCCCCTCAAAAGGAATTTCAGGATGTGACTTTAATTTGCAAAACTTCGCCTGTTTTTACAGCAAGTGGAAAGAAAAGCAAGAAAAATAAACAACTGAAACACCCACTGTACTGAAATTGCATAGTTACGCATTGTCCTTTCCATGCTGATGAGCATCTCTTATGAACTAAATCAATATTATCAAATCATTCTTTGTCTTGTTTCCTGAAAGGAATGTATTTATTCTCCAGCAGCCCAAGTTCCCTGGGGCTGGTAGCCCCACTGGGAGCCCTATTCCTGCACAGAGACAGGAGGAATCTGTGCAGAATTTCCCCACAGGACTGCTTTTCTTCCTGCACCTGGAGCATCACTGCTAGCAAGAGAAAATGGGATATACATTGGGTAGTTACAGTCCTGACTACTCTTGCCCTCCTTTTGGTCCTTTTATTGCAGTACCATAGGATTACATGAAGTGAAAATAGCTCTGTTGGTTTTAAAATCCTAAGGAAGATTTCCTGCAGGAACAGAAAATAGTAGCAATGAAGCATAGCTGAGAAGTATGCCAGGACCAGTGGACATGCTGCATTGGAAGGGCAGCTGGAACCATGAGTTAAGCTTAACTCAAAAATTTTTTTAAGCATACAGGCCTAAAAAAAGTCATATTTGAAAAAAAATGTATGATACACAGTTTCACTTTGTCCTAGGAAGACATAGAAACACAACACGGGAATGCATGGGCATACAGTACCTGTGTGACATGACCAAGTCAGGCAAGAGTTTCACTGATCCTTGCAATGCAGTGCCTGGCATTGCACCAGCAGAGCCCACCTGGGCTTTGATGCCAGGAAGGCAGACATGAGCTGCACCTTGAAACCCACACTTCTCTTTTTCATCTTCTTCTCTATGTCACACAGCAAGGGCAGCAGAAGCAAAAACCAATTTGCTTGTCTTAGTCTCCTGCCAGAGAACTTCCTCTCCCAAATGCAGCTCCTGTCTTGGTGAGACAGATAAGACAGAACTTCTTGATAAAACAGATTCAGCAAGCCTTGAGTGTTACCAATCAGTATTTTTTCCTAGGATCTTCCACCTGATTTTTTTTTTTAATTTTATGTTTTGTCCCAAGCATACATGGTCTGTTCAGATCCCTACTAGTTCTCTTTTGGTTCAGTATATTTCTTTCTCTGGTGGATTTGCTGATGTGGAAGTTAATGGGTCTCAGTGAAGCCACAAGAATCTTCTTCCTTCTTGTGCAGAACCAGCTGCAGGGATCAAGACTCAAACCCCTTACGAGTTTTTAGAGCTTCCCTAACAGCAGCAGAGAGCAGGAACAGCCTGAGACTGTGATAATATTTCAGAGCAATAAAAGACTGTAATGAGCTGCAGAGTTCTTTCCTCACCTTGACCATATCTTGTTATACAGCAATTTCTGTAATAACATTAATGTCTTTAAATATCAGCTTTTACTCCTAAAGAATGGTATCCTACATTATGTTAATGTTCTTGAAAGAAGTGTTTTTGCTGTTTTTCCTCTGGAATCAAGGCACTGGTGGTCACACTGTTTGTGTGCACCCTGATAACATCTCAACTCAATTCCAACCAAGTCTAGAAAGAGCTTGAAGAGCCATTTTATAAAGGTGACAGTAAAAGAGAGACTGTACAAGCACCTGAACTCAAGAGAGCTGCTCTTTGACTTTGCCTGCCTTAGACCCTAGAGAATTCCTACAGACAAGTGTTCATGTCTGTTTGTGCAGCTCTCCTTTTCTTCCCTTCTGTATGTCACTTAGAATGGTTAAGGGAAAGAAAAGCTTTGAAAGCACAAGTCCATAAACAACTGGGCTTTAACAATTTCCCTGCTCACAAATCTAATTGATTTATTCCCTAATAAATAAAAGAAGAACCAAACTGGGAATACAGACCAGCTCAGAGACCACAGTCTGGGGAGGAGGGAGGGAAAGGGGAGAAGGGCAGCTATGACATGCACATGGTACAGTGGCACATCAGCCTTCCCCTGCAAAGACACAGAAGGGATTGGGAGTCCAGGTTTTCCTTTAATTCTTGAGGGACAGATGCTTCACCTCCCCTTCTGCAGACCCAATATAGTCTGTGGGCAGTTCTTAAATGGACTGTGAGAATGTCATCAGTCTAATGCTCATCCTCCTGCTAGGCCTTTGCCTTCATGTCTGCCTTTAGAAATGGTATTTGATTTAGTTATGGAGTGAGACAGGCTACAGTGTGCTGCCCCATCCTTCTGACAGTCCTGCTAAATCCCCTAGATTTAGTTAGTTCAGCAATTTAATACCTAGAAGGATATATGTTATTGGACTAAACTTAAAAGCAAAGCTGCTCAAACTCTGGAACATCAGGATTGGTTCTGGAAACATAAGGGTTTTATTAAGTACATCAAACTACCTGTTTTTAGGTTATCTGAGGAACAGATTAAACTGATTTCCCTAGTAGCACCTCAACCATTAGATACACACGCAAGCAAAAACACACCACTTTTGTTCATAGTTGCAAATAATTTGCATTTCTCCCTCTTCCTGCAGGTGTCACAGCAAGGCAGAAGGTATGAGAGAACCTCTCAGGTGTCCCTGGAGTGCTGCCAGCTTCTGAGACTCCAGCTTCTGCATCAATGAAATGCCACCATGGACAGCTTCTGCCCCATGAAGACCCACAGCCTCTCTTCATGCAGCCTTTCACTCCCCTCCCCAGGACCTAAAGAGCCTCCCCAGAGACTTTGAACCCCTCAGCCTGTGCCTTGCACTGGGCACCTGTGGGGGCAGGGGATGGTTCTGTGCATAGTGGCAGTGAAAGGGTCAGACCTGTCATCCACTGTCCTGGAAGCCAAGTCTTTCATCCTGCTCTTAGGCCAAACTCCTTTGAAATGACAGATGAGTGTGGCCCAAGAACAGACTGCAGTGTTTAGCCCTCAAAAAAGTGTTAAAAACAGCAGTGCCTCAACTAAATTAAGAGTATAAATTTAGCAGTGGCTGTACCATCATGAGTGGAGGTGTGTAAAGTCCCTCTTCTCATTGCCCACTGATGACTTATATTGGACCAGGTCCAAGACCCAATATTAGACAAATGTATTTTTACTCTCAATCACTTAAATCAAGGGAAATCGGTCACGTGGGAAAAAAAACTGAAAATATGTATTTTAGTGAGCATATGGCCATATAAACAGTGTCTGGTTCCTACATGATGCTTATGTGCAATTAAGTTGAAGAGCATCAGTAGTTTTAAGTAGTCTTGTCACACACACTGATGCATCCATCAACTTTTGGAGAACCAGGGCCCTGGTTTCTCTTACTAAAGCAAAAGGAAGACGTTCTTCAGAGTGCTCTATTGGAGACATTTTCAGCTTATCCTGTAGTAAATCTCTGGGTTTGATTTCCATTGTCAGCTGCTTGTACTGAAGAGTCTATGTCCAAGCTGCAGAACGTGTGGAATCATGTTACTTTGGCTTTAAAACTGGGACTGTGCAGTACTGTGTTTTCAAAATTCAGAGCTTTATTTCTCAAGTTTTGTAATAACACTGTATAATAATTCTGTACATAGCTGTCAATTTAAAATGATCTATGTTTGTTGAATCTGTGGTATGATATGTGCTGAAACATAAATCCAGTGGAAGAGCTGGGTACATTTCAGAACTGTTCATTTATATGGTGACTCACTGTGGCTAAACTAATGTGCAGGCTAAAGCTTATTTTGCTTTGCTTAATGGGACTTGTAATGTCCTTGTAATACTGAAAAACTTAGAAGTGAAACCAAGAATTAAATCACTGGTTTGTTTTAACCAAGGCATCACTATGAGCATATTGAGAACTGGTCAACAGAAGCAGAGATGAGTTGAGAACAGACACAGGGGCAGGTTCAGTGCAGGAGACACTGCAGAGTAGCACAGCCCAGTTGCAAAGGAAAACCCGTTCCTGCTGGCAGAAGCAGGGATTCCCTCAGCATTCCCTGTGTAGAACCATGTCACCCAGGTTTGATTTGCAGGACTGCCTCTATCACAGCTACAAGTTTCCCCTTTTTTCCCCCCTCTTTTCCAGTCTCAGAGCACATCACCAAGCACTATCCTTTTGCTCCTCAATCTGCTGCTCTCAGATTAGACTCCAAGCTGCAAAAACCTGAGTATAAAATACATTCTCCCAGCTCTGTGTTTCCAGAAGAGCCTGCAGCCCAAGCTAGCAGGGCACAGCCAGCCTACTGCTCACCATCCCACTGTTGGATCAATAGCAGCAACATCATTTGGAGGTGCAGGACTGGGGAACAAACAGGTTTTCTGGGTGTTACCTAGTGGACCTTTCCTGCTGATGCCCCACTGACTGCTCACTTCAGATGCTACAGCATGTGTCCGTTTCTCCATCTGGGTCTTTCAGCTTCCCTCATTTCCACCCAGAGAGCAGCTCATTTCCACAGCCAGAGTTTTTATTACTCTATGTGCTTACCTTGGCCTTTAAAGAGAGGGTTTTTGGCAGTATCTTTCCCCTGCTTTCAAGAGTTTACTAAGAAATGGGTTATTTTGAGCCACCAGAAGCTCTTTTTTCAATAGTCATCTGTAAATTATCTATTCAATCACATCCCAATCAGCAGACTCAAGCACAACATTTATAATTTATTGCTCCAGAGGAGCTCTGCTTCCATTACAGTGATTATTTAAGAAGAACAGAAGAAAAGAGTAAGAGCAGGTCAAAGACTGATATTCAAATGGGATGTGCAGTTTTGTTCCATTTATGAGCTTGAAATAAAGCTCACAATCCTGAATTTTTCAGTGGTTGAAACACTAAATTAATTGTTGGTAAAAAGAATATCATGGCCAATTCAACAGAGCTGTGGTCATTTAAGTCAGCCATGAGTACAGACCTCAAAATAGAATTCTTTTGGTGTATGACAGTAACTGCACATGGAGTCTGGTATGTAAACCAGGCTGTAACCACCACAAGCTTCTTGCTGCCAAATAAATGCATATTCTGTAAGCATTGGCTATATGATAAAATGAAAGTATGGGAGAAATCAGCAGAAGTCTTTTCCAAATATTTCACATCAAAAATCAGCTTTGTTTAGTGAGATGGATTTTCAGGGTTAGTTTTTGGGGATTTTTTTATTTCAATACTGAAAATATTTCCACATTTAGAATAAAATAAATACTTGGTGAGTTTCCTTTCTCTGGTGGGGATGGGGAAGACCTATGATTCGTGAGAATTCATCCATCAAAGTCCTGTATTTTCCACATAGGATATAAACTACCTAAGCATGAAATTGTCATATATGCTTAGTTAAAATTACCAGTTGTTCTGCTCTTCTGCCAGCTCCCTCAGTACTCTGGGGTGGATCCCATCCAGCTCCATGGATTTGTGAGTGCCTAAGTGGCACAGGTCAGTGACCATTTCCTCCTGGATTGTGGGGTACTTTTCTGCTCTCTGTCCCTGTTTGCCAGCTCAGGGGGCTGGTTGCCCTGAGGATAACCAGTCTTACTGTTAAAGACTGAGGCAAAGAAGGCAGCCTTTTCCTCATCTGTGGTGATAATGTTCCCCTTCACATCCCATAAGGATGGAGATTTCCCTTGTCCCTCTATGGTTGGCAGTGTATTTATAAAAACAC
Organism: Rhabdornis inornatus; assembly: GCA_013397075.1. Lineage (NCBI taxonomy): Eukaryota > Metazoa > Chordata > Aves > Passeriformes > Rhabdornithidae > Rhabdornis > Rhabdornis inornatus. The sequence goes on from VWZS01001478.1 coordinate 291,881, forward strand.
TTTTTATCATCTTTCACAGCAGTGGCCAGATTGAGTTCTAGCTGAACTTTTGCCTTCCTAATCTTCTCTTTACATGACATCTCACCATCCCTATAAATGTTGAAGAAACAACTTGATGTGACACTTAGTGCTGTGGTTTAGTTGGCACAGCAGTGTTTGGTCAAAGGTTGGACACGATGATCTTGGAGGTCCTTCTCCAACTATAACGAGTCTATGAAAAGAAAGAGAGCTATAAATGGAGCTATATGTAGTTCATGAGCACCACCACAGCTTTGCACTGTACTTGAAGCATGGCTGAAATCTCAAAGCTATGCCAGTATCTTTTGGGCTGAGTATGCCATTTGATCCTCATTCCATGAAGCCAAGGGAGCTGAGAAAAACCTTCTGTTCCAGTTAGAAAGAGGCAGGATAAATTGAAATTAAAAAAATGCATAAGCCTGTTTCAGCAAAATTAACTAGTTTCCATTTGTCTAAATTTAAAGCCTGGATCTACAGCTTCATATTTCTGGTACACAGTGATCAACCAAGTACAACATGCAAGCTTACCAATGCTAAACATCAGCACTGCAGGAACCCTGGCTCATTCTGTCTGCATGGTAATAGTCATGGCAATGAAATATGGGTGAACATGACAGTCATGAGGTTATGTCCACATAAGGTGTCTGAAAGCAAATAGAGTCATGAACCAACCCCATCAGAAACGACATTTTGTTTGGTCACCTCACAAACAAAACTGGGCGGGATATGATAAACAGCTTTCCCATGACTAGAAGTGTGACTACAGAGGGTTAAAAACGGGGCAGTGATAGTGACAGGACCTCTCTAGATGTTTGCAGTTACTGCATGGTGTCAATCTTGCAAAATAACCAGATGATTTGCAGGATTTGCAATGGAAAGGACGTCCACAGTAAAGAAAAATGTTCCAAATTCCTTAGTTCAGAACAGGTACCAGACCGTAAATACCAGGGCAGAATTTGATCACTGCGAGTTAATCAACATATTCAGTCATCTCTGTAGGTAACTCACGCCTTCATCCATGCTGTGCTAGCACTTAATTCACATTAGGGACTTTCTAATGCTCTCTTTGCTGCAGCATAAACAGCTCCTGCAAGAGCTGTGTGTGACAATTCACACAGAGCCAGGTGTCGGTAGGAATTAGCAGGAGCCCTGTGCTTTCCTAATGGAGATTTTAAGCAGGCTCAGCTTGCATTATTCAAAGTCAGAAGACAAGAATCACTCCGTGGCAGTCAGCTCCTATCAAGTCAGTTTAGATACACTCCCAGCCTGTCAAAGTAAGTTTTTTCTAAGATCAGCAGTCTTTGCTGATGACACCTACATTATTATGGTTACAGTTGGTTTGCCCTGCTCAGGGCACGCAGAACCTGATGTGTTTGTCTGGTATTTATGTGGCTTCATACAGCATAATCTGCTATAAGTTTAGTCATGAATCAGTGACAATCACCAAATCCATCAGTCAGAATAGATGCAGAAAGAGGAGAAGAAGAGGCAGCACATGCAAAAAGGGTAACAGCTCTATGAAATCTCGTCCTGCAATCCTTTGAAACCCGCAACTTGATTTTGTAATAGAAATTCAACCCTCAGTAGCACACAGTTTCCAGGACTCATCCTTTGAGACCAACAGGTTTTTCTATACACTTTGCCATGTTTTGTGTCTCCATTTGTTCAGCTTTTCACAGCTCAATTAGACAAAACCAGAGTAGTGATGATGATTCTCTGAAAAGGGAGCTTGGACAAAACCATTTCCGGGGTCCTTTCTAACCAATGTTTTTATGATTCTCTGTTCAGCAAGAAGCAGATACAAAAGTATAAAAGATAGGAGTAATAGGAGTTCAGAAACCCTTTCAGGTCTGTGTGTTAATCCTCTTTGGTGAACCACTGTTATACACAGAAAAATATGCCCCAGGGGTAGTGACTGCATTCACAATACCAGCAGTCTACATCCTGAATCACAGACAAATTATTTGTTTATCTAAAATACCTCCTTAGTCAGAGAGACCCCAGGGAGACAAGGAGGAGGTTTTCTCCATCTAAATATTTTCAACTGCTCTACCTTGCTAGAGGTCTAGAGGACAGAGAAGAGACCCTGCTCTCCACAAGGCATGTTCTGTGACACACACAGCTGCCTGCAGAGGTCTGGGTGCAAACCATTGCATAACAGCATGTAGATCAAATGAGAGCCAGCACAGCAATCTCTTCAAACCATGACCTATCTCAAACCTAGCAAATATCCAAAGATTAAAGCTATAATGTCCTGTCTTTAATCCCTTCAGCTATACAAGGCCAAATTGAAGCAACTGTTGACATTTCTTTCAATTTTGAAGAGTTCATCCCTATTCTCTACAAATGTCTCTGCTGATCCTACAACACATCTTCTCCCAGCCTCCTGCTTTTCACAGTCCATCCCCATACTCTACAAACACCTTCCCATGGTACCTTGAACCACCTCATCACTCTGCTGCAGGGCACAGAGACCAGCAAAGTGATCTTAGCAGCAGTGTCTCCTAACATCTGCCAGCCACAGCTGCTGCTGCTGGCCCTGGCTCCTTCTGCAGCAGATCCCAGGGTTCCTGCCTTACCATCAGCTGCCAAAAAGTGGAGCCAGTTCCCTTAGAGGAGTTTTTCATTAATTCCATCCATAGGACAGAGTCCACAGGCATTAAGGACACACACTTCACAGCCACATTCCTGCCAGCAGCAGGGGCAGTTACAGAGTGAAAAGTGAGTGCTTTCACTTTGTTTCCAACTTTTTCCAGCTGATTCCGGATTCCAACAGCTTCCAGATTTTTGATACGAGGAAATGGAGGCACAGCAGTAGCTGGATCTTATTGAGAGGTGAACTGCAAAGACTGGTTTTGACAGACAGAGTACTGAAATGAAATGCCAGCAACTTGGGCTACTGAGATTACTCATTTTCTGCCAATGGCTTCCCAAGAGGCTGTAGGCAAGCTCAGAACCTCTTAGGAACTGAGGCACAGAACTGTGCCTCAGTTTCCCCATCTCTAAAATGGGGGTAATGGCTTCCTTTGAAACACTTTGAACAACATTGATGAAAACTACCACAACAGAAATATTGTTACCAATTAGAAAAAAAAAAATCATCACTTTTTCTCCTTACTGTTTTCAGCCATACTAGAATAAAAAAAAGAAGGAAGAGGGGAACTTGCAAGGAATTACTATTCCCCAAAGTCTTGTCTCACCCCAGGTTGCAGAAAAGCCTTGAAAACCCTCAGGAATGTATCTAAAAGGAAAAGAATGAATCTTATAGTGAGAAGACTGCTTGTGCAAGAATGGATTAAGATTTCTATTTTCTCCTATTTCTTATTTTTATCCTTGTAAGAATCATAATAATCAAGAATAAATTACAAGTTGCAAAGTCAACAGTGAGGAATATTACACCAATATTATCTTAATGCAAGACAGTGCCTGAATCTGAAGCAAAGCAAGTGGAGCCCATTGGGAGCTGATGAACAACAGCTTTGTTCTAGTTAGGGAGCAGCTGTCTGCATAAACAAGTGACTAACCCTCTCCCCGGTTGGGTTACACATCCTGCTGCTCAACTCCAGCCATTTGGTAAGAAGTACATCTTCATGTTCTCAAAACTGTCTTACATTGCAGATATTGACGCTGTGCTTACCTCGAATGTGTGTGGGGCACAGTTTTTAAACTACTTCCACCTCAAGAGAAACCTTTCAGGTATTTATAGCCCACACCAGGAAATATCAGGTCTTCTGAAACATTCACTGAAATCCCTATTTATAGTATAATAGTGACCAACAAATGAAATTCCCATTACAAAGGAAATCAAGTTTTACAAGATAAGGTAGCCCCATATCAGTCCATTAGCAACACAAGCTGTGAAAAATTGAGAGTGTTTACATGATCTAAATCACAGAGGAAAGATATTTTTTTAAAATCTGACTGAAAATTCTAAATCCTATGCCGTCAAAATACACCTTCTCTTTCAAGGCTAATGAGAAGTGTGCCTATTTTCAGCATGTCAGTAGTCAGATAAAAAAGTGGAAATTAAAGCCTGTATCGTGGTGGTCCTCAAGCATCATCAGCTTTCCACATAAAACAAAAACTGGAGTAGCAGAGCACTGAGAACAGCTTCACAGTTAATTGCAAGTTAACTGGTTCAACAGGATTATCAGAATTGGGCTGATGTATTGAGTCAATGTCTGTTCCCTGCCCTGCCTAAGTGGTGCCCATGCAAGTGTTTGTCTGGCTGCGTTGAGATGTTTGTATATTTACGTATGTATTCACCAGGGACGGGAGGCTGCACTTTCTAAGGAAAAATTTCACACAGAGATTTCTTTTTAAAATATACCCATAAGCTCATTTGAACATTATCAGCAATGTAAGTTACAGCTGCCTTGAAGTTATACCAAAGCTTTAATCTTTTTAAAAGCATGTATTTCTCTACATAGCCTCTAAAGCATAATCTTTGGAGATACATTATAATAAGCCTATTTATCATTCAAAGCATAGCTGTTTCTTGTATAGTACTTCTTGTTAGTAGGATTTTTAAAAATAAGACTTTTCTTTACACAAACCCTGTAGCAATTTAGATGAGCACTCTGATTAAAAGAAAAAGAGCTTCCTAATTAATAGTCGTACTGATTCTCCCTACAGCTTAATTAAAATAAACAAGCAGCAGAATTTTAACATGAGCATTTCTAATAAGATTTTTTTTTTTTATCAGCTCATTTTATTCCTAATACTTTTACCAGAAAGTGGCTTATTTCTAATTAGGCTTCTCATTTCTCATTAGGCTTTTTCATAGGGCTGAATCCTTCACTTGTCCTGTTAGGATAATTACAGACATATGTACAAGTTCATCACAAAGATTGTGAAGTCCTAAAGGGGATACATTAAGTTGTTTAGTTAAATTAAATGTAAGCCTGCTTTACCTTTGGGGAAACTGCTTATTTGTGCAAAAAAATATGGAAACCAACAACAAATTAATTCAAGTAAACTGCAAATATGGTTAATATTAATTTTCTATTATAGGCTTTGACTTAGTTATTTTAACTGGTGCCATTTAGTATGTAAATCAAATGTTATTTACTGGCTGATTTAACATTTAGTGTTTTTAATGTAAGACATTATTACTAAATTAAGACTAAAAAAATCAAAGTTTTATTGCTTTCTTTTGCCTTAGATGCATTGGTTCGCAATTTTACTGGGGCTGTAAGAGCTGGAGACTATCATCACTATGAACTGCTAGGTTTCAAAGACAAACTGTTCCAAATTATAGGAGATGCTTTACAGGTATACTGTGGACTAGAGATGCATCAATTGCAGGTTTTAATGCAGCTCCCTTAATGAGTTTTTCTGCTTTAGTAACTGCCCAAACCTGCTGTCTCAGGAGGAAAATGGTAATTCATAAGTATTAACTTAGGTCTTCGAGAACATAAATGTGGTGTGTGTACCGAAAAAAAACTCTCATGCTGTACTGGAAATGAAAACCTCCACCTAGGTAAAACTGCTGATGCTATTAACGTGTGTTTTGTTCAAGAGTGGGATGACAGGGGACTTTGTTTCTGCCTACACATAGTCCATAAAAATGTTGCACCTACCATGTCATTTCTGGAGCACTGATAGTCTGCTCACTGCTCCCCTTTTAGCACATGCTTCTTCTGCCATTTTTGATGGTCATTGCTGTAGAGATTATAAAGAGAGAAATCACACAGCAGCTCCAGATACTGAGATTAAGTACCCCAGGACACTGCTCATCCACAAGAAATGCAATTATTTGCAAAAGAAAGGTTTGCTCAGTCAAGCAAACAAAGCCAAATCTTGACCCACCAAATGTTCTACTAACTTTGGTAGGATTGTCTCCATGTTTAAAATTGAGCATACATGTGAGAGAGGGACTTCTGCAGTCTTTTGCATGAAGCTCTGAGAGAAACTGTCTCAAGACAAATACAAAGATTTTCCCTAGATTAAAATTTGGTTTAAGGGCAAAATAGGAAAGATAATCTTATTAATTTAAATGCTTACCAGTCATTTCCTTGTGTGACCAGAAATACTAAGCAGCACACCCTGAATCTTCCTCCTCCTCAGCTGTAGCTTGTTTGCTTTATTAGGCTATTTTGAGAGTTTCTCTTTAAATCCCCTACACCCTTCTGCCCTCAAGGTGAATTGTGGCAAGGTGGTTTTTCAGGGTTAAGTGAGTGTGTCCCTGCTGTTTGAGATGTCCTCTCCATAGAGCAACTGCAGTAAGTTCTGTAGGAGGCACCTCTTTACCCCCGTGTTCATCCCACTGAATGGCTGATCAGCACGGGGGAAAAAACAACCAGGTAGGGGTTAACTATGCTGAGAGGATTTGCTCTGTCTTTTTTAATGTATTTTAAGAATGATGTAGAAGGATCAAGAGAAGTCAAAAATGAGCCTTATGGCCAGAAGGACTGCCTTGCTCCTGACTTGAAACTGCTAGGAACTGTCACTTGTAAAGTAGCTAGAAATGTTCCTGTTGCTTACCTTAATGTGAAGATCACTGTTATTTCTGTGTCTCTATAGGAATTATGAGTAGAGAGCAGTCATAAGGAACTTTGCTAATGCATGCACCTCCTCATTTTCTTGCAGAGCAGGAAAATGGGACCAGGACAAGCCACGGAGAGTCTGCTATCCAGCATGCACTGTTCAAATCACCAGAAAACAGTGTCTAGAAGATCTGTTCCAAAGGTGAACAAATGCATTCAAGTTAATATGGACTTGGAAGATGAGAACCCCAGTGCAAACCTGAGCCTGTCTCCAACAACTGGCCCTTCTGGGAAGTCAGAGCATTGTCCAGGGACCGCATCACCTTCCCAGAAAGATGTTTTCTCTTCCTCCCAAGAACAGCCTGTCATGCCAGCTCTGCTGCCTGCACCTCCACCCTTACCTCCTGGCTGCAAGGTGCCTCTTCCCCCCATTTCCATGCCTGGCATAAATGCCCCATCACTCCCTTCTCCTCAGCCATGCAGCAATCCTGGGTCCAGTCATCCTACCTGTGCATGTGGGGAGCAGCCCCACACTAAGAAGACCCCAAAGCTGAGGATGAAGGTGCTCCACTGGCAGAAGCTCCCCTCTGACGTGGTGAGACGTACGTGCTGGTTTCTAACACTGGGCTGATGGGTTCATGCACTTTGCAGCCAAAGGAAAGCACTGATGTTGGGAGACTAAACCTTCACTCATAAGTCAGGTCACACACGTGGTCCCATTGCTTGCTCCCAATCATAATCACAAAATAAATATGGAAAGGCAGTTCTCTGCCAATTACTGGAGGAAACAGTTTGGGAGAAGCTCTGAGCTGAAGCTCTGTGGCTGCCAAGTTACCTTCTCTTAACCTCTCAATCTCTACTTGTTACTTGTTTCACGGGTGTTGTGAGTCTGCACTGACTAAGGTTTGCAAAGCACTCTGTGTGGAGTGGAAAGATCCTTTGAATGGTCATGTTCTGTAGTTCTTCTTAATGAACTGCTGGCACATCACCAGTGACTGAAGTTTCAGGTGAAGCTTTTGCTTTGTTTTCATGTTCTTGCACAGCCAGAACATGCATCAGTCAAGATCTGAGGCTGACCACTCTTGTCAGTAGGGCTGGGGAATGTGTACCCTAAGGGTAGCCCCAACTTAATTTCACACTGACCACAGGCACATGATTGTGTGGTGTTTCACACGCACACACACACACACACACACACACACAAAAATAACCCTAAGAGTCGGTGGTTACCATCTACTAAAGGAGCTTAAAAGTCTTGTTCAACTTCCAGTAAAGAGGCTGGAAACACATCTCCAGTTTTGCTGCTTTTTTCAATATTCAGTTCACACAACACAGATCTCAGTTGTTCTTCCTTGCCTGTCTCCAAGACAAGGGGACACTGGGGGCAAGAACTTGCTGCTATGATAAAATATATAAACACAGATGTAAAAAAAATGCTTTCTTATGCAGAGACACAAACTCAGATTCACCCCCAATGCATTCAGTGTCACTGTTGCAATCTCTCCTAAAGCAAAAGGAGGTGAGATCCTGTCTTAAAGGCTCCCGTGTTGTACAAGTTCATGTTTTGAAGTTCTGTTTGTTATTTGGATAGGTCCTGATGATTCTGACAATAATGTTGGGTTTGAGAGTCTTTATCTCTTGCAAAAATAGATGTTTACCTAATTGGATGCAGCATCCCCTGTTTTGGAACCACAATCCTCCAAAGCGTAGCTGATCAGCAATAGCAAAAACCATTTGGAGCAGCCCATTAAGTTCATCTGCTGCCTTCAGCTCAGTGAGTTGAATGTGGCAGTAGTCTTCCAGGTTTAATTAGGCTTCAAACCTTTGGGATGCTCTCTGTGGGAGCTGTCACTCTTAAATAATTCACGTTTGTCCAGGTCTAATGAGCATCATATTTCATTCCTCCTTGAAAGTGTTTTCCCTTTTACAAATCACACTGCCTTGAAAGTGCTCCTCAACCTCTGTGGTCCATCCTGAGCTTTTTTTCTCTTCCAGAAAGCCACTCCATATGGGCTGCGAGGCCGAGCAGCAGCAAGGAGCCTGTGGAACCTGACTATGCAAGCTTGGAGCTTCTTTTCTCTGTCCCACCAACAACACCTACAGAGAAAACAGGGCCAAAAAGAAAGAAAACAAAAGAGGTACTTGGACTGCCCATTTTTTGTAGAAAATGGCAAATTCTTGGAAGTGAAAAGCTTATTCATTCTTTATCGTTGTCAATCATTTATATTAAGAAAGTTTTGAAATGTTTTGAGATCCACTGCCTGAGGCTGCCTTAAAGAAAAACACAGGGGAGGTTTAGAATGAAACCAGTTGAAGTAACTCTGCTGAGGGATAGGTCTTCATCTGAGACATGGGGGGACATGGGAATTTCAATGTTAATTCTTATCAACTTGAATAAGCAAATCAATTTCCTTCTCTATGCCTTTGCCTCTCTCTTTCTAAAATAGATCTAATAGCCTGTATTGTTGTCAATTACCTGAAGTTTGATCAATGAAGGTTATTGATAATATTATTATTATCATCAAAAAAAGAATGACTCTCGCCCAATAAACAGACAAAATCTGTTAAACCCAAGGTAAGTGTATTTCTAGTTGACTGTTTCTTTTCCTTTTTACAGATCACATTCATAGGTCCAAAGAAAAGCCTCCTTCTGAGTATATTTCTGAAGCAATTTAAGTGGTAAGATTTGGAGAATAACATCTGAATTATTGATTTGATGTGTCTATGTCTTTATTCAGATATTAAATGAAATTAACTTAGCAGAAATACTTTGCAAGTACTACTTTCTTTAACAAGAAGTCAACTTTTTTCCTTTTTTTTTTTAAATAATGAGAGGTGACAGTCTCTTTCCAGACAATTAAATAATTTTTCCAACTGTATGAAATCTAAAATGGACTACTGATTCCTAAAGAGACAGTGTTCATAAATAACAGTACAATTATGTAGAAACATATTTTTCTTTGGTATTATTGTCATAAATATAAAATTCTGGCAAGAACTGTTAGTTAAGATTGTTGAATGGAAGTTTCAAGTCACTTCATTGCTTTAAAAGAGGCATCTCCAGGGGTTCAGATCCAAAATCATACATAGATTTTATGTGCACTTTTCCTAAAAATAGGAAACAGTTTGAATAATTAAACAAATGGAAATTTACTAAGTCACAGCTCTCATGGAGGGGTGGGGGAGGAAAGGAATTTGTACTAGTTTTTGGGAAAATATCTTTACTCATAGATTCCCTGAAACTATAGCAGGAGGATGATGAATGTTCTGCTCACTCTCTGCCCTTTGTCATGGCCCGTGTTAAAAGGGTTTCAAGAAGAAACTCAGCCAAGAAGTCCCTTCTCACTGAGAATAAATCCAAATCAGTCCGAGGGATGTTTTTCATTATTATTATTCTTTTTCCGTGACAAACTGCTTCTCAGTGGGGGATAATGGTGCATAGCTTAATGCAGATGCTATTTCCTCTCCCTGCATGGTTCCCTGGGCAGTGGTTGAGCTCTCCTGAGAGCAGCTGGGGACTGTGGAGTCAAAGAGCTGAGCCCCACTGCACCTGTGGGGGATGAGGCTGCTCTGGAGCCCAGTGCTGCCTCTGTTAGCACTGGTGGCTAAGGGAGCCCAGCTCTCCAGGGCCCAAACCACAGCAATCTGGAATAATTTCAAACACATGCTGCCTGCCATGTGTTTCAGGGAAGGATTTGAGTTAAAACCTTCTGGGAGCCACTGGTTTTATCCTACTCTTTGATGCAAATGGTGGAGGAATTCAAATGTAAATACCTTCTCAGTGACACTGGACACCCAGAGTAAAAGTAGAGCTTTGGGGTTTGTTGTGTAAATACGAACAAAGGCCAAAAAGCACATTTAAATTTTAAGAAATATTGCTTTAGGCTTAAAAGAAAAACCTTTGCATTTTCGTATCTCCACTGTACTTTTGAGGACTAAGATCCAAACTGTAATGGGAGGCAAGTATCGTACGAACTACTTCAGCTGCTCCTGGAGAGCCAGCAGAGGGATTGAGGTCTTTTTTGCTATGTTACTCCCCCAATGCTCCACAGCACTTCTCTCCTTCTTGCAGCTCCAATGAAGAGATTGCTGCCATGGTTCAGAGAGGGGATAGATCCAAGTTGGATGCTGAGATACTGAGACAGCTGCTTAAACTGCTGCCTGAAGATCGGGAGGTATCTATTAATGTGTCATTCTGGTGGAGTTCAGAACATGTTGTGTGCTCAGCTCCAAACACTTGCACTGCTAAAGCAAGAAGCTATGCCTGGATCCCACATCCTTCTGCTGCATCTAGGTCAATGACATTCCAAGGCAGAGTCGTGGCAAGTCCATCCCAGTAACAATCTGGCCTCTCCACACCAGGGTTGAGCAAGAACATTTGTGAGACTCAAAACGTGTGTAAACAAAGTGCTGCTCTCTATCCTGTTATTTGAATTAGGTGGATGAAGCATGTTAGGATTTGTGGTCTTAGGTGAATAGAGAGCCTTTCAGAGCAAGTTTCAAAAAGGAGGAAAGGAAAGGACCCATCTTTTTAAAGGGGTTTCTGGGTGTCTGTGCATTATAGCTTGCTGAATCCCTGCCTACAGATCAGGAATTCATCCTAGGAGATGCTGTACAAAGGCAAAAGACCTTCCAGTCAAAACAAAACCTACATGTTTGCCATTGCAAACCAGTTCATATATAGAATTTATTGTTCATCTGCTTTACTCCCACTGCCTGTGCACACAGTAAGTTCAGGAAAGCCAGTTTCATGCCTGTAAGAAGAAAATGGCACCAGAAATGTTTGTGTGGGTTATTTTCCCTGTTAAATTAAATTGTGTGGTTGTTTAGCTCTTTTATTCCCTATTAGATAAATAGCCTGAAATCTTGCAAGGAAGAAAAATCACAGCTGGCAAATGCAGATCAGTTTTATCTCCATCTTTTGGAAGTTCCCAGGTAAGCAAAATCTTCCTTGTTGCTTTCCACGAGTGTTATTCTTACAAGACTTGTCCATAAAAATTAAGGCCTCTGTTTCTTGTGCTAGAGGGATGTTCCTGACACCCAGTCTTCAGGATAAATCATCTGACTTCTATTTGTAGAGCTCGAATGAGATTTTTTTTCCTTCCCAAAGGCCAGAGAGACTTTCAGACACCTTTGGCAAACTACAGTTAAAATAACCTTGGTATGAAAAAACCCTTAACTGTTGAACAGCTATTCCTGTGTGGCGTGAAGCTGCAGACTGAATCCTGTCACCAGGCTGCTGATTCACTCCACCCCTGGGCTACAGATTCCAGTTCACCCACTGGAGAGCCCACAAATCCATGAGTGAATCACAGCAGTGCCTGTGCTTTCACCACCTCCCCAGTTTTTACCAAGTCAAATGAGGTGCACACAGAGAACTCTTTCTGCTGTTCACAGAAACATGGTGATATGTTATAATTAATAGCAATAGCCTTCCATAAATCTGATCAGTTGCCATGCCACAACCAGAGATGCTTTTTTGAAAATGTGATGGTGAAAATGTGGATTTTCATTTTCTCAAACTTCTAGCTAGATTTAAAAGTACTTTAGAAAATGTTTTCCTTCTACAGTATTAATCCATGATGAAGCATAAATGTCATTAAAGGACATCACTGCCAAAATATTTCAAATTTCTGTTTGTGAAGTTAAAAAGAACTAAAATCCTGGCTAGTGTTGCCCAGGAATTGTAAAAAATTATGGCCTCATTATGCAAGGTAGTCACTGCCAGATGTCAGTCCAGCATTGCTTTCTGAAAGAGGAGATGATAATTGTTTCTAGGACATCTTTGGAAATATCTGTGTTTGATTTATTTATAATCCAGTTCTCATGTCAGAGCATTAAAGAGACCATAAGAATGTTGGTACTGCGCTTTGCCTAAAATGGATGATGCTCTTGCTGAACACAAGTCAATTAATCAAGCCTGAGGGGTTTGTTTTTTGTGGTGTTTGTTGTGGCTTTTTCCACTAATCTTTTTTTAGCTACCAGTTGCGGATTGAATGTATGCTGATTTGTGAGGAAACAAAAATTCTGCTGGAGTGTCTGTGGCCAAAAGCACAAGCCATCAGGACAGCCTGTGAAAGTAAGTACATCAGTGCTGCACCAGTGCCCAGGCTCAGCCACTTTCTTCTACTTGATTAGCATCAGTGGTAGCCTATGCTATAATCTAATCAAAATTAACCTTTTAATTGCTGAATGTGCAGCGAACATCAAAACAATTCTGCAAATTCCTGCTCCTAGAATACATTCTGAAGAATTGCAGTTTGTGCTGTTCTCCTCTGAAGTAGTAGCTCTGCAGAGAATGAAGGAAATTTCCTTTATCAGAGAATCACAGAAATATTTGGGTTGGAAAGGGCCTTAAAGATGATCCTGTTCCAACCTCCCTGCCATGGGCAGGAACACCTTGCACTAGACCAGGTTGCTCAGAGCTCTACACAACCTGGCCTTGAACACTTCAGGGTTCACAGAATCAATTAGGTTGGAAAAGATCTCTAAGATCACTGAGTCCAACCTTTGACCCATCAACACCTCATCCACTAGACCTTAGCACTAAGTGCCAAGTTGTTTCTTGAACACCTCCAGGAATGGTGACTCCGCCTCCCTGGGCAGTTCATCCCAATGCTTAATGACTTTTTTTGTGAATAAATTCCTCCTGATGCTCAACCTGAACCTCACCTGGTGCAGCTTGGGTTGTGTCCTCTCATCCTGTCATGGGTCACTGGGAGAGGAGGCTGAATTCTCTCTGACTACAACCTTTCAGGGACTTGTAGACAGCAGCAAGGTCTCTCCTAAGATGGAGTCTCATTGTAAGGTCTCACTGAGATGTCAGTGCCAGATCCTGTATGAATATAGGTTACATTTTTGTGTGCAGTGGATATTTTTTGTCCATAACAATGAATCAATTGCAGTTTTCCCCGTAGTGTGCACTGGTGCAGTCCAGCTTAACTCTGCAGTGGAGCAGGATACTGTGACATACCAGAATCTGATTTGGCTGCCAGAAAAGGGCATCCCAGATGATGACCACCAGTATTTCAGGAGACCACTCCACCCAAAATTAGCCCTGGTTTTAGTTTTAAGTTGTTTCTTTATTGAAGGTGCTTTTGCATTCTAGCTTCAGTTCAATGGTTCTAGAGTCGTTGATCTCCTGTTAAACACTTAAACTGCAACCTTTTATATTTACACACAAAAGAGGACTACACCTGGATGTCTGATGTCAGTGCTATGGGTACTCTTTATTGGGGTGCAATCAATAACTCTCTGCAGTCTCATCCTGACATCCCTGTTCCCCCTCCATCTCATAGTGAGGGTCAGTGTTTCTGTTCCAGTTCTGCCAAAAACTTTATTCTTAACCCAGACTCCCAGGCTAAAATGTGCATCTTTTGATTATCACTCTCACTAACAATGATAACAAGACACAAAGCCCTTTGCTTTTCTTAACTAGAATAATATGTGCTGGGAATGAGGGCTATAGACTTTCACAAGTTTATACACTTTCTTGTATGTGGTTCTCCTTCATAAGGCAGCTGCAGAGTTGACACATGTATACTCCAAACTTAATGGAACAAGTAGTTTTCCATCTACTTATATAGAAGAGATCACAACAGAAAGTTAATCATTCCACTTCCATTCAGCTGATTTATTTCTGTACTGGTATTTTTCCAAATCCGTAACAATGGCTTGACATAATCTTGGATGAAAATTTTGTTACCATCACTGTCAAACCTAAGAAAAATCTTATTTCAGATAATTTAATGTATTGAAAATGTCTCTCTTCTTATTCTTTAGCAATTCTTACCAGTCACCGACTGCCAGTTTTCTGCCAATTGATTCTTAAAGTTGGAAACTTTCTGAACTATGTAAGTAAAATTATTTCTTACTTGTTGTTAAAGATAACAGAAAATAATGCAAGACTTGAAAACTGAAGGAAGGAACTTTTTTCTGTGTCTTCTAGGGGCGTCACACTGGAGATGCTGGAGGTTTTAAAATTAGTGCCTTGCTCAAACTAACAGAAACAAGAGCAAACCAAAACAACATTACTCTGCTTCACCATATTTTGGAGGTACAACAAAACAGAGAAATTAATCCTGTGTGCATGATTCTCAAATATTACTTCCCCAGAAGCTAAGGGGCTTTTATCTCAGTAAAACCCCACTATAGTACCCAGAGGGTGAGCCTCTGTGCTGGAAATACCACGAAAACTTTTCCACAGCACTGTGTGCAGATGAGATCACATCCATATACAGTCATATTTAGAGAGGTAACACTAGGTTTCCTTCCTCAAGTTCACTTGACATGCCTGCTTGCTGTTTTCTTTCTCTTCTTCAACCGATCTCTTGTGTTGACACATATCCCAAATGCACCTGTCAAATGAAATTTATTTTTGTGGTATGATGACAAAATCTCAGGTCAGCCTGCGCACTGTGGCAGCCCATGGGATGTAAGCCTGAGCACTTAAAATGAGTCTTTTCCTTTCTTTTTAACTCCCCGTGGATGCAAACTTGAGAAAAAGAATGAACAAGACTAAATTTATCCCTACATTTATAAGAAGTGAAACTGAAGTGTTAATTTTTCAGTCCTGATGTTGTCCAGCTGAAAAACTTTCATACTCTTTGACAGCATGTATAACCATTTTTTCTCTTCAATTTTAGGAGGTTGAAAAAAACCACACAGATCTCCTGCAGCTTCCTAGAGATCTTGACTTTGTTTCCAAGGCAGCGGGGTAGGACATTATTGTTTGTTTTTGTCATATATGAATTGCCAACCTCTTTAAAGCTAACAAGGAGCTGAGTCATTTTATGGTGGTGTAATAAGGTCACAGGATTTCTCTGCTGTGGGAGAGAGTGTTCCCTTCAACACCAAACAGTGCTGAGATTTATAATTCAGCCTGGTTAAGACTTTTAGGCTGGGCTCAGTGTGATTTTTCTTTCTGTGGAACCAGTACTACTTTAGAAGAAAACTGTGTAGATAGTGATTTTTTCCCTCATTTTCAAGGACCCAATTCTTCTTCCACATATTGCAGTAGAAACCTATCTTCCCTGAAGTTTCTCAGTCGGTTCAGTAAGTGTTTGGACAATATTTTTGGGGCACACAGTGTGACTCTTGGGGATGGTGCTGTGCAGGGCCAGGAGTTGGACTTGACATCCTGGTGGGTCCCTTCCAATTCAGCACATTGTGTGATTTTTAGGTGAAAGCCCATCTGGAGGTACAGAGCTTATGTAAAGAGGGAATGATTGGGGTGATTTACTAGCAAATGGGGACCTCAGGACCCCCAGAGTCGACTATCAGCATGTGTTTCTAATATACGTGGGTAGAAAGAAAAAACCTCTTTCTGGAGGCTTTTGACTTTCTCCCATGTGCCTGAAAGCCTCATGAGTCTATCTCCAGTTATTTCTCTTTAGCTCAAGGGAATCACATATGTTCAATTACACCAATCAGGATCCACATTTGTAGCACCAGGATTAACATTTTTACTCCTGTTATGAACTCAGAGGATTCACAGGAACCTTGTAGCGATTCAGATTTCCTTGTAACTCAAAAAGGGAGTAACTTTGAAATCTGTAGATGGATTGACATTTATTATGTAGCTGCTAAATAATTTTTTGAAAGTATTTTAATTCCATAATGAAACAGAAAAACACTATGGTTTTTGTGAGTTATCTTTGCAGAAGTTAAACTGAACGTTGTTTTCAACTGTGAATTTCTTTTTGGATTGTGTCATAATAGAAATACTTTTCTTGACTGAAACTAGATCTTCACGGCCAATGATATAAATTCACTCTTCGTATAAAGTAATTGCCCTCTACTTTAGTAGACTTTAGTCAAACTCTCAAACTTACAAGATTGATTTGCTGATCAACCTGTGGAGAACTGTGCATGGTGCAAATCCTGCAAGGGACTCTCCTAATGCTGCTCACACCTGGATGCACTGTGAAACACTAAGCCAGGTTTTGCTGATTCAGTAAATTTTGTCTGGCCCAGAGAGTAGTTCAGAACTACAGAAGATGTTGGTTTGGCAGTAGCTGTGTTTGGATCTCCACACAAGCTAAAATAACACAGAGAGGAGATACAGTTTTGGACTATAAATAGATTGGGAAAAAAAGCAAGGAGGGAAAAGAACCAGCTAAATAAGGACAGTATTGGCACAGGGGAGATGAGCTTGTGTTGCATACGAATAAAAATAGGCTGGAAATTTTTTGGAGTTTTTTGAATATTAGGACAGTGAGGTTCTTCCACAGTCTATCGAGGGAGGTAGTGAGGGCAAAAGCACGGAGTCTTTCTTAGATGAGGGTTTGCACACATGAAAAAGAATTTATACAGAAAAGAAGTACTTGCAAAAGCAGGGTCTGGGCTGGACAATTAATTCAATGTTCATTTGCAGAGATGATAATGTTTATAATAACCTTTTAAGTTAATGCAAACAAAAGACTTACCTCTTCAATGTACTGTCTCTTTTGTGGACCTTTCAGAATCCACATTGACGTCATGCAGGCTGAGGCAGGTGCCAATTTGAAGAAACTGATGGAAATAGAGAAACGTTTATTTTTGTCGACAGATGATTTAAAAATACAGCATGGAAAATCTGTGCAAGTAGGTAATGTGAGTGTGACACGTTTCCCATCCTTCTTCCTAAACACTCTCTTCTTAAAGGTACTGTGATTGAGCTTACAACTGGACATAAAGCCCTCTGGGAAAAGGGTCATTACTACACTCCCACTGTGCCCTGATGGAAGGAGTATCCCATATTTTCCTACATTTCTGTGATGTGGTATTGGGATATGGAAACAGCTGAGGACCAGACAGATTTTTCTGTGGGTAAAAAAAGGAAAGCCCTAAAGATGAAATGTAGGCTGCAACTATAGGTGTGTACAGTGCAGCACAGAAATATGTTTTGTCTCACTGTGCTTTGTGGGGAAAAAAAGTGGATAGATTTGCAATATGCTTCCCCCCCACATATTTCCTAACATCCTAGCTTTTCATCTTCTCAGACCTGGTCTCTTTAATATGCTTAAATTGTATTACAAAATGTTTCTCAGGGCAGTCTTAATGCTTCGAAGGACCTGCAGAAGGAATTTGCCACCATTGAAAAGAAGAAGGAAGAACTTGCTGATTATCTGTGTGAAGACCGAAAAAAATTGTCTTTGGAAGATGTATTCAGCACAATGAAAAGCTTCAGAGAGATCTTCCTCAAGACCTTACAGGTGGTTTGCTCTTGTGACTCTTTAGAAATAGGTTGAGAACTTTATTTTATTTTAAATCAAGCAATAATTTCTATTTTCTTCTACTCTAAGCTGGGCTACCTAACCCTGGTTGCAGAAGTAAATGAAAGTAAATTTATGTGCTTGCAAACTGCAGCAGAAAATGAGTATACGGGCAAATATAAAATTTGAGCCTTTTTTTGTCTGTTTGTAAGGCTTGGTTTTGTTGGTTGGTTGGGTTGTTGGTTGTTTTTGGGGGGAGGGGTTCCTGTGGAGAATGGTTCGAGTAATTTTTCCCAGTGAAAATTATTAACCAGACCTCAAAGTAATAGGACCTTTGTGGCATGTGAAAGAATGAGCAACCTGACAGGCTTTATAGACTTTGCTGATAGACCAAAGGTAGATTTTTCCAATAGGCAAAGCCTAATTGGAAGATGTGTTTATGTGTTGGTTTTTCATTGTACTAGACAGCTCCAAAGAGTGTTTTGTGTCCAAAAAAACCCTTCCAAATCTTCCAATGGATTATATTTTTTAACTTACAGGACTTTACTCCTTGCAATAAGGAGTAAGAGAACAGCAACTTCACCATAAAAGTTGTGTAGAGCACCTTCCAGTTAGTAAACTCTGTAGTAAACCTCCATTTCACTTCCCTTAATACACACTTCACACCTGGACTAATGTATTTCCTCTAGGGTTTTCTTAAGGCCAGATAATAGTGGCTGGGCATTCATGCATATTTTAACAGCAAGAACCACCCACTCCTGTGCTGACTCCAGGAGAGCCCCAACCTGGATAAATCTTCTGTAGAGAGAACCATCTGCATGACAAGAACTGCAAGAATACAGACAGCTCTGATGCCAAGAGAGACTGGAGGAGTGCTTCAGGGCAGATCATAGATTCAGATGAAAACAATGAAGTTTCTGAGGAAGTGATAGAAGATGAAAGATTAAAAATACATCCTCTACTGTTCCCACTACCTGCTTCTCCAGTGAAGCACTGAGCTGAAATTTTCCAAGCAATGCAGCTACCCAGGCTCTGAAATGATGTGATACGGCCACAGACAGTCTGGAAGATTAACCCTATAAACCACAGATGTTTTGGCAATATGCTTGATCCTTAAAGTTCCTAAAACTCTAGGCATGAAGAATTAAGAGAGGCCAGAACACAAAGGCTCATAATCTGTAGAAAGCTATACTGGAAATTTACTGTGAAGGGTAATTTCAGCAACCACAGTTCTTTCAAGAAAAAGTCCCAGTAAAGGTTATGTAGTGTCCTAGTGTAACTACAGGAGATTCAAACTACATTTCTGGGTGCTTCTTGCTCATAGCCAGGTCAGAGCAACTAGAAAAGCTTCTTTTTATATCCCAAAATGTAAACTCCTTCTCATCTTATTTTGAGTTCCATTTCTCAGAAGCACCTCACCTCAAAGGTACCACAACTGTTAGCCATGTTGTCTGCACCTCTCCTTCTCTGCAGACCTAGAATTAATCTCCTCTTCTTCTTGCCTTGCTTTCTTACTATCACCGCAGTAAAGATACTATTTCTACTTGAAACAGCAACATGCTGAAAAGCTGAAGGTTTTGATTTTTAAAGCATCTTTTTGTTCTGTGATTTTGATTTTTACACTAGAATCAGCCACAGGCATCATCTCTTCCAAGTGCCATTTATTTTAAGCTTTAATGCTAAGGTGTAACTTTTATTTTGGGACGAGTCTTCTGTGTAAAGCAGGTCTCTTAGCACTGCCAAAATTGTTAGTGTTATCTTTCCATTCCCACATTGAATAAGAAGGAAAATAGTTTTGATAAATAGCGATTCTTCATGTCTCCTAAGCTTATCTACAGAGATTTGGGGTTTGTCACTTCGTTCAAACAAAATCTTTCTCCCTTCCCTGAGGGTTCTTTCTGATCTCTTATCCTTCAGGCAACAAAAATTGAGCCGCACAAATGGAATTACTTTAATAAGACTGCCATCCTTCTCTCCATCTACCTGGAGGGAAATAACCCAAATCAGCAAAGCCTTTCCAAATACCTAAATGGTATCCAAAACTGACACAGTGAAAGGAAGCAAGGGAGCTGGTTTGTCACCCAGGGCTGATGACTGTTTCACCAGTTCTCAAAAAATAAAAGAAGCAGATGGTGCAGGAGGAAGGAGACGGGGAAAATAGCTTCTCAGCTCAAAGACAAAAAAATCAGAATTGGAGTTTTGCTGAGAACTGAGTGGTAAAATTTTGGGGAAAAGAATCACTGTGTGATTATAGGGGATTGTGGGAAACATTTGATTTCACTTAGCATTTGCAGCTGTTCATAGAAGGGAGCTCCTAGCAAAGAGATGGTCTAATCTCAGGAAAAGGAGAAAAAAATGTTCCACAAAATCTGCTCTAGGAAGTATTCAATTGATGACAGAGGTTATACAGACAGCTCTGCACAGGGATAGTTCCTCTGTGTACTCCCCTAGGACAACCAAGCTGGAGCAGCTGCTCCTCAGTAGGGTGCATACGGTGTTGGAACAGGATGTGCTTTAGATAGTGTAGGGATAAACAGTTGTCCTGGAGCATCTTTTAATTCAAAAATCAAGCAAATATCTAACATTCCACAAAGTGCAAATCCAAAGTGACACCCTCTTTCACTGAATCTCATCCCTACAGCTTCCTTTGCTAATTCAGGAAGGTGGAGAAGGGATTGTGAGTATTCATTCCTGTGCCCATCTACCACTGTACCTTTTTGGGCTTTCTTGTTTTGAAGAGAGTTTGTTAAGCGTGTTTACATTGAATTGCTATATTGCTTGGGGATTCTTAAAATTTTTCTGAAGAAAAATTTGGTTCAGCCTTGCTCAACTGATAAATTTATTCCTAATGTGCTTTAGCTTGTTCTCACTACTGTATGTGCCATTCAATTAGCAGAACAACATATCCCTGAATTCACCTCCTTTATTTCTTATGGCATATTACATAGAGACATTCTTCCAGAGCCCACGAGTCTCCCAACAGCTATAGCATAGCATAGCATCTCAAAGATGTTATGCTAAGATGCAGCAGGAATTTATCAGGAAAGCACATAGGAGGCATATACTGATGGAAGGCTTCTAGCCTCTCCACACCACCTGTACCCCATTCTTTCAGAAGCACCCTCTATTTGGGGCAAATGTATCCTTTTCTTTCTCTGTCAAGAGTACACGGATTTATTTCTTTACAAGGCACCCAGTGACAGTTTCCATAACCTTGAGCCCCTAATGCTCCTATATTTCAAATAGACTAACTCTTAATGCTCAGAAGTTTTCTTTATTTGTTTGAAAGTTCCTTTCGACCAAAGGATACTAGACTTCTACTTTCTATAAAGGCTGGTTCTATGAACTTGTGTTCATTTTCTGGGACTAGTTCAGCTCATCTTTTGGAACTAGTGGCAGATAATCCATAGCAATCAAACAGATTTATCAGTATCATGGGAAATTGTATTTTCTGCTTCAAACTCTCTGCAAAGGAGACCACACATGTCTCATCAAAATTCTTCTCTGCATCAAGTCATCAACATCTTCCTGGATGTTATTAGGTTTTGTCATATGATACTGCAGCCTATTAAGTACTGATCTACTGAAATGTGTAGATTAACTACTCACTGGTTGCAGTCAAAAGCAGGCAAGCTTCCAGGTGGGATGGCAATGTTCTGGTGAGAAGTGCAGCTCTGGAACAAGAAATGCAGAAGCATTTAAGAAAATGGCTTTTATCAACTTTGTTATACTACAGTTATCTCAGTTGTTCAGAACTACCTTCTCCCACTGTTGTGCTACTTGTCAACAAGCCAGAAATACTCTTTCACTGAGTAATGGTCTTCTTTTGCTAGCAGTAATCATTCCAATCCTTTTTCTTCCTCCATTAACCATATTATTCTGGTACCAGCAGCTCTGTGAAACCAGAATCCTGCCTATCTACATAAATCCCAACAGGATTTATGCCATTCTGGCAATTGTGTGAGTGGTACCGACAAACATCCAGCCTGGACTCTGGCCCTGAACTGTAGTGCAGAAATACTACTGGCAAATTTAATGAGAGCCTGAAGAAAAACTATGAATTGCTGTTTAATACAGCTGAACAGTTCCTGAAAATTCTGGTAGAAATCCCTGAATACAAACAAGGTTGCTATGGGAGAAATCTCTAGAATGCTAATTAAGTTAAACTAATGTTCTGTTTTGTGGACAAAGGGACTAATTAAGAAGAATGCATTTCAGTCCATAGTTGAAAGTTGCAGTTAAAGCTGATGAAATAATTTGCTGGTAACATCATCACATGGAGAAGGCCAAAGGGATTGACCAGGAAGCTCTGTTCTGCTATTTACCCTCAAACTCCAGCAGCTGAGAGTTTTAAGTGAGCACAGAGCATGTTCAGAATACCTATTCATTGCAAACTGTGAGTTTCTTAACAAGCTTTTCCTTTAGAAACTCTTATTTACTTTTTTATTTGTCATTCTGTCTGAATGCAGGAAAATCAAGAAAGGAAGGAGCAAACTGCAAAATCTGAGAAAAGGAAGAAACGGTTTAAAGGAGAAGATGCAAAGAGGCTAAAGGAAGAGTAGTACATTTAACAATTCTCTTTTTATTAGCCAATCTTTGGTTAATTAGAAGGAATTTCTCTGTTAACTCTGGCAGATCTGATATAATGATACTGACTTAGCCATGGATGATGTAGTTGTCAAGCAAATGCATAGTGAGACATCAATTACCAATTTTCAAGTATAAGTGAATGCTTGGAAGAAATCATGATAGGGATGTTAGAAAAAAATACCACTCCAAATGAGCAGGTTTCTCCTACTTTGCTCAGAGGTGGAGGATATCCTGCTATTGTTCTGAATAGTTGTTGGGAGACTTTTAGGGTTATAGAAAGCTGCACTCACTTGAACTTCATGCAGCACAGTAGGCAAGTTGTGTCCGGTGTCACTGATTTTTCTGATGAGAGATCTGATTCCTTAAAGGAGTAAGGTCTGTGCTTAAAGAAGTGTCTGTGCTGATTGATGCAGAAAAGCACTTGCTGTGCTGGGTGTCCCTGGGTGTGAAGCATGTCTAGTGCTAATATTGGCATGTGTATATTTTAATTTTTTATCTTGGGAAATACTTGGCATCCACTTTTATTGAAGATTTCTGCCAATAACATTTGGTTGCAATTCTTGGTTCTTCAGAGGACCACTGCAAACAAGCCATAAGTAAATCTGAGTGGAGTGCATGTAAATTTTACACTAGATGCTCAACCCTTGGAAGACTGGTTTTTCTTGTATCTGGTATCTAAATAGATGTCCTCCTTTTAGCTCTTCTTTCATAGTTATTCACTTTTTAGAAATACATTTTTAAAATACATAAAATCCATTGAAAACTAATCAAAACAAAGCTCTATTGTCTTGTCAAGTCCAATATTGTCTTGTCAAGTTCTACCACAAATACATTTTACATTCCTTGCAATCATACTTAATATAAAGCTGCAAACAAAAAAAAAACTTCTTATAAATACAAAAAAGTAACCTAGTGTATGATAAAATCAGGAAGCAACATTTATCAGTTGTAAGAATTAAGGTTGTGCTTCAACCCTGTAAAGAAAAGGAGCACCAAACCAGAACAGCCTTCTGTATTTCCAGGAGATAGTTTAGGTGGAGCTGGCATTATTTTTGTTCCTTTGTGAGAAGGTGGGTTTAATTCTTGGGTAGTATAAACTTGAACATGAAAGAGCATTTAGAGTCTGAATTATTTTTCAGTACTGATTTTAGAGAACTGTGCATAGCAGTGGTGACAAAGACAATAAGGAACTTCTCAATCAGGGTATGGTGACAAAAATAATAGAGGGTATCAGATGTGGCATGGCAGGATGCTGAAGCTCATCCTAACATCCTTAATTCTCTGTAAAATGGGGGTTTAGGTTTTTCTAGTCATATAATCAGCAAGTTAAGTAATTATTTTCTGAAGAAGGAATGAAAAGACAGTAAATCTGATGAACCCCTATCAGCCTGTGCTTACAGGATTGTCAAGGCCTGGTTCACAAAGAATGAAGTAACCCTTCAACATTGCAGGTATCTCCCTTGATGCCAGTGACACAGCACACAGGGCAATCCTGTGCAGGGATCTTTAAAGGTCCCAATCCTGCAGTCTCTGAATCTCTGACCTTAAGTCCAGTCACATGCTCTGTCAGTCTGAATATCTGGTTTGTCCAGTTGTCTGAGGATCATTTCCCTGCAGCTGACAGATCTGCCAGGGACAGCACACAGCAGCAATGTCTCTTAGGGCCAGCAAAAATCTCACTCTCTGGATTTCAAACAGGAGAGGTGAAGTCAGAAACACCCATTGCTGATGTATTTAGAGATTACAAGAGAGAGCTTCAGCTGCTGAGAACTGCTGAGAACCAAACTGAGTCAAAAACTGTTACCAAAATTCAAGTGGAGGGTACTATTTAGACAACTGAGCAATATTTTACTTGATTCCACATATTAAAAACAACTTTTCTATGAATAAGACTTAAGATAAGATTTCCAAAAAAATTTGGTGACAGGCTCATGCTGATTCCAGGGACTCAGACATTTCAAGGTTGGGGGTTTTTTTAACTCCTCTGCACATGTTTATATATGTATGTACACTGATATTTTTTTTTTTTTCCCCCACGCTTCATAGATTAAGCAACTCCCCTGCTTTATTTTCTTCAGCTTCTGTTGCAGCAGCTTCCATTACTTGGCATTTAAATTCTTCTGGAGAATTTTATCAGATAATTGCAAGGACTATATTTTATGTGTTAATTCGAGAAAAATAACATTTTGTATATATATTACTACAAGAGAAATAACATCTAGAGGTTTCTTCAGCTAACCAAGTGGAAAAATGAGCTGCTTCTAACAGAAATTTGAAGATACTAATGACCAGAGTAAGCAACAAAACAAGAACGCTTAAGTACAAAATATGGAAACATGCATTTAAATATCTGGTGAGAATTTAGGTATGCCACTATAATACTGTAACTTCAGCAGAAAATGAAATGTTTTTAAGAGATAAAGAGCAGGTAAGTTTTGATGAGCAGTAGAGAAGTTCCAGAGCATAACTGCTATTGTTACACATAGAAAGCGACTGCAAAAGCAGACTCCTAATCCAATTAGGAGTCCAAATCCTATCAATTCATATATTGATATATCCAGGGTGAAATATAAGAGCTTTTCTCTGGCAAAATTCTTATTGTCCATTTTTACATGGGACTTGCTTGTTTGGCTGTAAGTAACAAGCTGATACATGATAAAATGTCACCAACACAAATTGCTTCTGCAATAGTAAAAGCATCTAGTCTTCAAGAGCTGGGGAAGTCAGCTAATATTCTGCTGCTAGAATTTTACTGGGTCACTTGTATTGCTTGAGTTGGCTTTTTAAAAGCATGTGATAATGATTTAAAACCTGTGTTTGAAGGATAAGTACAACTTGCAGTGCAGAGTTTACTTACAAATGCATTCTACTCCAGTATGTGTTTGTAACCCAGGATGTATTTTGCTTTTGTATGTCTTCATTTTAGTAAAGAGAGCGAAACAAAAGTACCTGAATTTGTGAGGCATATTAGTTGCAGCTTTAAATCACATACTAACAAGTGAGACCCTGAGCAAGTGCTTTTCTTGTGCCAATAGTGAATACAGTAATGATATTTTTATTTTATTTATTTTTAAGTGCAAACGGCACAACAGATTTTCTAGATCTTAAGCTCCTAAAAAGATGCTGAATAAACGAGAAAAAAAAAGATTCTTAATTGCATCTGGCAATGTAAAACTGCTAAGCAGTTAAATTAATTCCCCATGAGTTCTAGAAAACTGCAAGAAGTCTTTAAAAAAAAAAGTTAACAATCTTGACCCTGTGCCCCAGAGTTCAATGAGTTTGCCACAGTTTTTTACCGAGAGCCTGGCAGACTTCAGGCCATGCTTTCACAGGCATAAATGAGCATAATCATATTGCAATGCTCCTTTAATCTCTTTTTAAATATACATCCCCCTGCATAATCTCCACCCCTTTATTGGCTGGAAAGATTCAAATTGAGCTCATTTCATTAAAATGTGTCTTTAAATCTTTCCACAGGCTTTATGAAATCTTATTTCTGTGTATAATGTTTACTCAAATAGCTGAAATAATATAAAGAAGCCTCTAGTTTTAGTATCAGCTTGATTATTTGTTGGGCAGAGAGAAGGAAGTTGTGGATGTCCCATCCCTGCAAGTGTTCAAGGCCAGAGTGGATGGGGCTTGGAGCAACCTGGTCTGGTGGAAAGTGTCCCTGCCCATGGCAAAGGGATTGGAATGAGATGATCTCTAAGAGCCCTTCCAACCCAAACCATTCACCTATTAAAGGTTTCAATCTAGGATGCCCGACACTAAATAATGTTCACATCTCTAGTCAGCAAAAACAGATCTGAAGCAGCAATGTCTGTCACATCCCACCTGAAACCCTTAAATCCTCAGGCAATCTGGGGTGACAGGCCAAATACAATTTTGTGGGGCATTTGCTCTTGTTTATACATTCAGTGTTCATGAGGGAGGGATTTGGTAGCAAAGCCACCTGACGTGAGTGCTTATAGCTGAATGGGGGGCACACTCACAGACACGTAAGTGATTGCAGATGTAGGTGGCAACCAAACAACTTCTTAAATGTTGCTTAACTATTTGACCTGGGCATCTAAACAGGTGCATGTTTTGTGCCTTTTGAGAGTTTGGGCCAAAGTCTTCAGAAAATACCTACAGCACTTGGACATATAGGGTTAGTAAAGTTGGTCTAACTCAAAGCAGTTAATGTTGAATCATTTCTGCCTAAACTCTTCTCAAAAATACCCACGGGCAACGGGCATCCTGAAGTCTGGACAAGCTGCTGCTGTGCTCAAATGTGATCCTTATGAGTAGTGCTGGAACAAAGATGGTCTTATTGATAGGTTTTGTTTCAAGCTTACTGAAACTTTACACACCTGTCCATGCTTATCAGATTAATTTATTGATCTAATAAAACATGCAAACACTTTTCATTTCATCCTAAGCACCACAGAGAAAACACATTACCACTCCCTT
This sequence comes from Rhabdornis inornatus, assembly GCA_013397075.1. Taxonomy (NCBI): domain Eukaryota; kingdom Metazoa; phylum Chordata; class Aves; order Passeriformes; family Rhabdornithidae; genus Rhabdornis; species Rhabdornis inornatus. The sequence continues at coordinate 318,624 of VWZS01001478.1, forward strand.
GTAATTTGCAGCGGGCTTTACATATTTGCAGCTGTTATCATGTCACCTTTGGTCTCCTTTTGCCTAGACTAATACCCTTTCAGCTTTTCAGCCTAGGGCTTTCCTAGTATTTGCATCCTAGGATTTTTTACACCTGTGTTCATGCACTTGTGGATCTCTTCCTGGTTTTCTTCAACTGGATCTCATCTTCCCCATTGTGCAGTGCTGGATCACCAGCTGGGCAGTTCAGCAGGGCTCAGGACAGTGAAAGGACACCTGCCTGCATTTTACAGGTTGTTCTTCCATCTCAGCAAGATATTTGACTTTTTCTGCAACCATGTTAACATTTAGACCCTTATTCAGAGAGGCATCCTGCTCTCCAGCAAGATAGTTGTTGCTTTCATCTTCATTCACCTCCACATTCAATAAATACACTTTTTTGCATGCTTCAAGTCTTTCATGGAAACAGAAAATAAAATGGAACCACAAACACTGCCTTTCTGATTTTATCCAAATAATCAGTTCCTTATTACTCTCCAAGTACAGATCTTCATGTGCTTTTGCACCATTTTACTATTTTTATCAGGGATGAGAATAAACAAGTGTTTGGTAAAAAATGCAGTCCTGAAAAGAAACAGTGTAGTTTGGGTTAATGCATTCTGAAGTAAATCTAAAGTGCACTGCTTTAATCATGTGCACATATTTTGCTCTTATTAGTCACCCAAAAGCAAAAAGCACTGCATTTTTTTTATCTGAGAAGGCAAATGCTTGATGTTTTTTCTGTGAAATTGCAAAGGTCAAGCGTTGCCAGATGAATTGGTTTTAATGGAGGAGCTCTGAGGAACAGGGAGCTAATCTGAGACACCAATTCTGATTACCAAGCTAACAGCTCATCCCCTTCTTTATCAGTACCCAGAACCAGGTGACTCACAGGGGCCAGGGCTGCTGCCTTCCTGTGGCACTTACAAGTCTCATGGCACTCTGCATGACCTCACCGTTAATATCTTACTCAATTTAAAAGTCAAACATTTGCTTTTAACTGGGCAAGATCTACCTTTGAAATCTGGGGTTTTTTTTCAATCTCACACATATAAATGTATTTAAATTCATTGATTTCAGTGAATTTAACTTTCCTTTTAACTTGGTGTTAGAAATCTGTTGCTTGGTGTCTCACTTCACGTAATTAACCTGCTTCATATTATTTCTATGCTGAGTTAAATAATTTGGATTTTTATAATGAAGAGTGTTCTCCTGGTGTTGATTGGTTTGCTTTCAAAGTGTCCAGTATTTTTATATGTAAAAAAGTTTACAGAAATAGAAAGTTTGATGTTGGTGGCACTAGAAAGAAAATAAAACTGGAGTTTATGGCTATCTCAGAGTGACAGTAGATGCACCTTTTTTTGAAGATATATGGAAGTTATAAATGTATTCTTTGTGGCTGAGAACCACAAAGACCAAACAGCAGAAAAGTCTGTCATCTGTCAAAAAGACCAGAGTCTGTCCTTAAGCAGGGCAATTTACATGTGGTCATGTCAGGATGATTTGTTTTTAAAAATACAAGAGCATAACCAAAACCCAACCAAATGCAAGCACAGCAATAACATTAATCTGGAAAAATATTTGAGTTCCTATACTAATAGGTGTAGAATACCATAAAGAGAAAAAAACAAACATGAAAGAATGGCGATGTTAAACACCATAAAAATGGTAATTAATAGAACTCCAACATCCTCTCTGACTCCAAAATGTAGCCGTAAACAGCTGCTTCTGCAGAGGAACACCACCAGGAATACGTATTTTTGAAGCAAAGGATGTTTTTGTATTCTGTCTGTGTGGAGCTGACTCACAAGTCATCAGTTTTGAGGAGAATTAGAGGAGAATCAGTGAGGGAACTAAGTGATGTTACTGCTACATTTCACTGTCCTTGGGGCTCCTGTTTTCAAATTGTAAAAACAACCATAAAAACAATGCCTGACAAATATTTATTCCACAATGAGATGCAACAGTTTTTAATATTTTATAAACAAAATTATTTTGTTATTAAGTTGCAAAAAACTCTGCCACATGCCAGAACAGTAATGGAAGCTTTAGAGGAAAATTTGAAAGAAAATAAAGCCTGGAGGTGAATGAAACTGGTGTAAACTACAAAAAGGAAAAGCAAAAGCCAAACCAGATCACTCTGGCACTGGCTCCCTTTGACTACTATGAAGACAGATGAAATGCAGTAGACATGGACTTCATTAAGACACTCAATGTCATTCAGAGTATGGGCTGAGAACAATTACATAGGCAGCTAAAGAGAAGTCGTCAACAATAATTTCTGTTGCTCAGCAGGACCAGACTGGCTGCATATGTTTAAGGAGTTGACAGACTTTTTGTAGAAGTTTTTCAGATGAGGTGCACAAGCTGTCACTATGTGGCTGGGAAGAGAAAATGGCCAGTGCTGGGTGTTCCCACGTGAGATGGAACATGTTCAAGCTTGAGTGGTCTGATGTTGGGCAGATTTAGACTGCCTGGTACCAGGGCAAGAAGCCCAAAGAGTAAAGCCTGCTCTTGAGGAGTTGCGGCCAGACCATTTGGTGCATATTAGACCACAGGAATCAAATGTCTTAAAAGAATTCACAGTAACTAATTCCTGTATTCAGTCTGGCTAAGATGGAATTAATATTCCCCACAGCAGCCCTCCTAGAGCTGTGCTTTGCATTGGTAGCTGGAAGGGTGTTGATAACACACCAGTGTTTTGGCTACTGCTGAGCGGTGCTTGCACAGAATCAAGGTTGTCTCTCCAACATTCCTCCCTATACAAGTAGGCTGTGGGATTGGACATAACCAGGACAGCTGACCCAAACTGATCAAAGGGTCTACTCAGGTAAAGCAAAGATAAAGGAGGAGGAAGGGGGCCATTTATTATTTATTACATTTGTTTTCCAGAGCAACCACTATATGTGCTGGAGCCCTGCTTCCCAGGAAGAGGTCAAATTCCATTTGATGGGAAGTAGAGAATTACATCTTTTAGATTTTTCCTTTGCTTGTGTGCACATCGCCTTTACTTTTGCTTCAGAAAACTGCCTTTATCTTGACCCACAAGGGGTTTTATCATCTTATTTTCTCTGCCCCCATTCTGCTGAGAAGGGGAGCAATAGAGCAGCTCGGAGGACAACAGCTCTAGCCAAGGTCAACCCACCACACATCCTTCAAACCGAAATAATGGTCAAAATAAAAATAAAGGTTAAAATTCTATAACACAAAATTTTAAAACCCAAGCTGGAGTCTCATCTCTCAGGCCACATTAGATTGCACGTGGCATCTGGCTGTGAATATATACATGAAATGCCAAGTAGCTGAATTGTGCATGTGAAGTGCCAATGACAGAAAGAGGCAGTTGTATTTCGGTATGTGATACCAGCACTGCAATGAGGTGTGGGAAAGGAGCTGACTCTCACCACGTATGTGAAACTTGGCAAGTCCAGGAATGTCTTAGGTGAGATATTTTCATCTGAAAAGAGAAGACTAATTGCCTGGCAGAAGGTAACAGGGAACTTGACATGGACCACAGTGTACAATTCTCTCTGCCCATATTCAAGAAACATGAGCAAAAATCAGAACAGGTGCAGGGCCAGCAGGTGAGAATGATCAGCAATTTGAGAGTCTGCCTTGAGAGAAGAGCAAAAAATCTTGTCTTTTTCTGCTGAACAAAACAAAGCTGGAGACTGGATGTAATTCTGTCTATAAATAAACACACAGGAAAGGGAAATGAAGAAGTATTTAAACTAAATGGCAACATCAGCATAGAACATAAGGATATAAATCGGCCAGAAGGCTGGAAATTAGCAGAGGTTTCTAACTAGAACAGCTCTAGAACTTATGCAATAGGAACAGTGAGATGTTGTATGATTTAACTGACTGCAGAAGCCAGAGAACTAGGCTCAAACATCAGGAGCTCCCTTCCTGTCTTCTCTTCCATATTTATTACCTCCATGGTTCCCTGCTACATACTCAGCTGGAGCATACAGAGTGTTAAATCTTCTCCACCTCTTTTTCCAAGAAGAAATGCTGCAAATGCTAGAATTGAAGTAGAGCAAATATCTTCTCCTTTTGTCATCATGAATCCCTACAAGGTGTTGGAGTCTGGATTATGTCCTATACCTGCACATACATAAATGCATACACGTATGTCTATAGGCATGGGTAGAACTTTACATGAACACATACAAGGCACACATATGAATGTCTGAAGTGGGCCATAAACACTGGATATTTTTATTTCTCAGGAGTTCATTAGAGTATTCCAATAGTTTCTTTTCATCCTTCTGCCAGAGTAACGGGTTGTGGAACTACCCTTCTGCATTTTGACCGCTGCACAAACCATGTGATTGTGTGATCTCATAAATATCACAGCATCTCATCTGAGTCAGAGTGTAAGAGAGGGAATGTGTCACTGGAAAATGCTGAATTTCTGTCCCTTGCTCTCTTGGTAGGAATCACACACACGCAGTTGCCAGGAGGAGCATGGAAGCAGCAGCTGGTGCAGTTCCCCCTGCATTGGAGCTGCAGCCTGGTATGTTCTGCTGTTTTGTCTCTGTGCCTGTGTGTGTGCTGGTACATACGTGTATTTATGCACCTCACCCTAACACAGGTGCATGTGCCTCAGACCAGTCTGTTAACCTTACAAATTTCAACTCGCTTTTTAAAAGGATGCTGTGCCAACATGCCTGGAGCTACAGGGCACGTGCTGCAGAAGAAGCCAAGCCTAGCCTGTGACTTGTGCGTGGGGAAGGGGTTATAGATGACAGGCATTGTCTGTCCGCCTGTCACAACAGAGAAGTGGGCACTTAAATCTGCCCTTGTGACACAGCTCCACATGCCTCACTTGTTTATCTGTCTCAAAGGGATGGCCCTGTGTTGTTTTTTTTCAGGTCAGTGTGTGAGTGTATCTGTGGGTGTGCATGTGTGCCTTGCCAAAATAGTCTCAAGCATCTCAGGCCACGGAACAGACTATGTATGTGCCTGTCAACAGGGTAAGTGCCAGTTCAGTAGCAAAAGTTGTATGTATTTTAGGCTAATGTGCGTGTCAGTCAAACTCGGAGTGCGCCTGCCTGTGTTTCTCAGGCCAGCGGGTGGATGTTTGTGTTTCATGATCCCTGTGTGCTGGAGCAGCTTGTGTGCTTATTCCCTTCCTTCCAATTGTCACATATCGCAGGGTATTCTGAGTGTACCTGTGTCTGTGAGTGTGCAATTCCCTGCACGTCTGACAGCAACAGTCCCAAATGCCTCAGGGCAACATCCGTCTTGCAGTGACAGCGGCCTGTGTTCCTTGGGCCAGGGTCTATCTGTCTGTCTGTGACACAGGGTAATGCACCTCAGGACCCTGTGTGTGCTTGTGTATGTGTGTGTGTCTCACAAGGATAACAGCTCCTGTGCCTAAGACCCTGCCACCTCAGTAACAATGACAGTGCTTGCGAGTGTCACAGTGACAGTCATCACCTCAGTACCACACGTGTCCGTACATCCGCGTGACACGGCCCCACAGGCCTCAGACTGCTGTGACAGCCACATGCCTTGAACCCGTGTGCTGTGACTCTGTCATGCAGCCCCTGACAGACTGACACAGCCTCAGACCCCTGTGTGAGAGCACCTCACAGCCCTATGTCCGTCCAGACCACAGGCTCATCTCAGACTCATGTGTCTGCCCGAGGATGACACAGCCTGCATCCCTCTGAGGTGCCCATTACATGCATGCCCGGGGGCTGCGCACTCCTCTCAGTTCCACAGCCTGTCAGCTGTGCCTGTGGGCAAGGGGACCGTGAGTGTGAGGGGACCGTGCTTGTGTGGGGTGCTCCGTGTGCATGTGTATATGGGGTTTGTGTCTGTGAGGCAGTACAGTGTGTGGTGTGTGTGTGAGGGACTGTGACCATGAGAGGTCCTGTGAGAGTGTGTGTCTGTGTGCCGGGCTGTNATGTCGGGCACCCGGGCGTCCAACGACCGCAGCGGCCACCCCGCCGCCGGTGGGCTGAAGCGGGCGCGCAGCGAGCCGGGCGGTAACAAAGTGACGGTGGTGCTGGGAGCGCAGTGGGGAGACGAAGGCAAGGGCAAGGTGGTCGACCTGCTGGCCACCGAGTCGGACATTGTGTGCCGGTGCCAGGTGGGTGCCGGGCTGGCTCTATCAGCCACTCCCTCGGCGCTTCCCCACCCTGCGTTCCCTCCGGCTCCCGCTTTCCCCCGGCGCCCTCCTCCCCGTGCGGGTCCCCTCTGTCCCCCGCTGCTCCGCCTTTCCTCTCTCCAGCGCTCTCTCCCTCCAGCTGCCGCTCCTCGCTCCTGCTGGTCTCCTCCCTGCCCGCTCCCCATTCCCAGTCCCTTTCCCTCTCCCGCAGCCAGCTGCGGGACGCGAACGTGCCCGGGCGGCCAGCTGCGTGTGCCGCACACACACCCCCCGGCCCACCCCGTCTGCGCCTCCAAATGCCACTCGGAAAGAAACAAGCCCTGAGCTATAAATATAAATAGCTGACCCTTCACGATAAGCGACACTGGATCCCGAGGTGCCGGTGGGCAGGGGCCCGGGCAGGAGCCGCTTCCCGGCCCTGGGCTGCCCGGGGAAGCCGAGCCCCGCGGCCCGGGCTGCGGTCAGGGCTTGCGGGGATGTTCCCCTGCCTGTTCGGGGGTGGCTGCTCCGGGGAAAAGCGGTGTGAGCCGGCCTGAAGGCCAGCTGTAATAAACCTCTGGAGTCAGCAGAAGTTTTACGGCAGGGGCTGTTTTGGATGGGCAGACCGTGTTCCCTGCAAAGCGCTTGGAAGTTTATTCTAAAAAAAAAAAAAAATTAAAATTGAGCATGAGTAAAATGCGGGGGGGGGGGGGGGGGCGGAACCCAAGTTATGTAAAACTAAGGATTTAGAGTTGCATGAAAACAGGAAACATCTTGCATGGCTTTCTTTATAGGTATTTTTGAGTTGGATAGATTGTAAGGAGTCTCAAAACAATGTATTTAAATGCATCATATAAAGCAAATTAGACACATGGGTGATTCCAAATAGAACATAAAATGGGCTGGAAGCAACCTTAAAGACCATCCAGTTCCAATCCCCCTGCCATGGGCTGGGACATCCTCCACTAGACCAGGTTGTTTAAAAGCCCTATCCAGCCTTGAATGCCTCCGGGGATGGGGCATCAGTAATAGTAATAACTTCTAAAGAACTGTTTTCAAACATTAGTTATGAACATATTATACCAATACAGGTAATTATCTGAGTGTTGTTCCTTTAAAATAGTTTAAAACATATCAGAGAACATTAAAAAGTAGTCAGTTAGTCCAGCTCAGCTGGTATGTACCATGAAATTTATTCTGCTTTAAAATGCGTGATAGCTACTAAAAAGCTACAGACATCCTTGAATCTGAGATAATAAATCCAAGGACATTTTTCTAATTAAGTATATTATGTAAATAAATGTTATCATGCAGGTTAAATATTTAGAAGGTGGAGGAAGTATTTTCATTTGGAACATTAAACTCCCAAGATCTTGAATCACCTTGGGGAGAAGTTTCCCTGCAAAAGGTAGCTAATGAATATACATTAGCAGGACCATAGATTTTTTTCCATATTTATTTCTCCCTTGCCTCCCCCAGTAATGTGTTACTAGGAATTTAAACTCAGATCCTGGGATTGCTTTGGTGAGAAAATAAAATTTAAAAGTTTTAGCTGAGGAGGAGCATTTCATAAAGGCCACTGTCAAACCGCGCATTCTCATGGGGTTACTGTTACTACTGCAAGGAGTCATATTGGTTCTTTTTAGGCTCAATTTTGAGGGGTGCCCTGAAGCTGCTTTCAGGACAGATTTGCTGTCTATCCAGTGAGCTGCTTTGCAGGTGTGGCCCCCAGGTGCAGCCTCAGAATGATCTCTGAAGAATACAGGAGTCTGTGTGTGAGCATGCCAGAAGGGTCAGTGTGTTAGCAACATGCTGATGGCTTGGGTGGTTTAATGTGCTGCTGGGCGAGTTAGATCTTCTTTCTGCAGCCTGATGAGACCGGGTTGGATGGAAGGCAGGTGGAGCTAGGAAAGTGCTCTCTTCAAAAGAGAACTCTTTTCAAAAGAGTGTTCCCCAATACACGGTGTGTGAGACTATAATAGGATTCCTGATATGCTGGTTAGGAGGAGATGTCTTCAGGATTAGAGTTCAGGGCCAACTATAAGGCATTTGGAGAACAAAATATGAGTCATGATTTACTTTTGAGTGGCAAGTATTATGTAAACAGAAACTTTAAAGAGAACTGGATTTTTTTAGTACTTCAATGGGTGTTTTGTGCTTTTGGTAATTTTGATTGTATCATTTTAATAATTTAATATTTTCAAAACCAATCATGCAAGTAGATAATGCTGTATGACTTTTGCCTCTGTTAGAAGCCTGTTAAAGATATGCACATATTTAAGGATGTGAACAGTACTGATGAGTTCTCTCAATGTGATAATGGCAGGTCATTAACTTACAGGTGTAATCAATTTGAGTGGAGCTTCGTTACTGCTGTGTAGTGCCATGAAAAAGCTCAGTGTTTGGACCAGAAACTTGCTGCTTCACATTCCTCCTGGAAACTAAGAAAAACTTTCAGTGCCATAGCACTTGTGTATTAGAAGCAATTTCTGAAGCAAGAACCACTGAATGACTGACTTATTAGAGATTTTAGAGAAAATGTTTTGCACCAGACTTTTTTGTTAGAATATGGTGACTGACAATGTTACTTATTACCTGAGGTCTCGTCCACTCCATTTTCTGAGACATTGATGGAAGTGATGTTGAACAGCTTGTTTTAGTCCTCAGTGAAATGGAAGTAGAGAGAGCTGGAAAATTAATATCTGAAAAATGGATTTATATTCTGAAATAAATGTCCCAACTAGACTAATTCTTCATCCCAGTAGGATACTCTTTGAACTAACCTTTTAAAAAAATTTGGGCTGCCTTTTTCTCTGTGAGGGGATTTTGATTCAGGACCAGATTTGAGTTTGAAGGGGTTTTAAAAAACAGTAATTCTCTAATGTTTTCATGAAAGGAAATAACTTTCATTAAATGTTTATCAAGTATTTTAGTGTGCTGGTTTCATGAGAATAATCTGTGACATTGGTTGCTGCAGAGGAAATGAAATTCTATTTTCTGGGATACTAGAAAAAAAGGCAAGCAGGTGAATGGCAATAGAAGTCCATCACAGGCACATGGGAAGCTTTAAATTATGTTAAAAGAAAATTCTGCATTAAAACCCCAGCCTCTGTAATTTTCCTGAGCGTTCAGAATTGCACATGAATTGCTGACTTTATTTGTTGACCAGTGCTTAGATTATACACAGTCTGAGCGTATTAGGTACACACTGAAATATGTGACAGAATTTAAATATAAATTGTTAGTTCACCAGAAATAATTTATTTCATTTCACCTTTATACTTGTAGCATTCTTTGTGAAAGAGGATGTTTCAGAAAGGGCAAAACTCAGAATGTTCTTATGGACGATGCCGAACAAAACTTTTCACGGGCTGCTTTCATTAAAATCCCAGATACACAGGCACACAAGCCCGTATAAAGAAGCAGAAAAGGTGTTTCTAAATAAACTAATAAGACCAGGCTGTTAAGGAACTGAGTAGATTTAAGTTCAGGTTATTAATGGAGAACATCAAGAACTTTTTTTTCTCTAAACTGCTCTTTCAGCAAGCAAAGACATTCAGAAGAAAAACATCAGAGGCTAATATTTCTTTCTTATAGTGGCCTCCTGGGGCATGGAGCTGTCACATTATGCCATGCAATACTTTTAATCCCTGGTATATTTTTAGGAAAGGGTAAAATCAAAGATTTCAATGGCAAATATTTCATTTTGATGTTTCTTTAAAAAACAGGTTTTGCGTATTTGTTTAAAGCTTTTAATTAAGAATACTGGACATAAAGATGGGGGTTCACTTTTTATGTGGCCTCTTGTCAGAGTATCAGATGAAGTAATTTGGATACATATAACATAGGAAGAGAGCTTTGGTGTTGTTCGAAACATTATTTCAGATTGTGACTTTATCTGTGGTAGCTTTCATTCCAGATGTACATTTCTCACATCACCTCATTCCTTGTTTTGTGTCTACCTTGAAAGCTAGAACTGATGGCTGGTGTTAGCTACCAGGGTTTTAATAAGCTGGTTTCTCAGATCAGTTTTGGAGTATGATCAAACAGTCACCTGTCACAAGTGCCAAGGAGCCAAGGTGGTGTGCTTCCAGAGGGCCTGCTTGGACTAGAGCTGTTCCTAAAAAGTCACACATCATAAGTTCTCAGTTAACTGAGGCCAGCTGGTTGTCACGCAGTTCTAGCTGTTTCCTTAGGGTGAGACTCTGTAAGGTACACTGTAATAACTTTTCACTAAAAATGGGCCATAAACAATTTGATTAAAAAATTTCAAAGGAAATATAAGATTTTACAAAAGCCTGATGTGAAAGATAGGAAAGCTATCGTTATTAAGTGTAGAGGCCGTGTGATAATCACCTCTATCTGCCATAGATCACAAGCAAGGTTACTGAATAGATGTGAGAACCAGCTGCATCACAAATGCATGCCTTTCTTCCCTTCACACCAACACCAGTGGCAGTGATTCAGCAGCAGGGACTTGGTCAAGGCAGTTTTTAAGAAACTTTTCAAGCTGTCATTTGGCTCTGCTGTTCCAGTATGCCCATGACAATTCTGCCTTCTGGAAGCAATCTGCCTGATGTTATCGTCATTCCCTTAAGAACTGGCATGTAAGAATGTGATTGCATTAAGGAGAGCTGTTACTAGATTTCTTAAGCTTCTCATATTAAAGTTTCTGTTTTGCACTAAATATGCAGTCACTTTTTAAAGTATTTCTTCTATCAAGTCTATGCTTTCAGTTAAGAATAGCTTTATTTTCAGAGATCATCTGGTCTTTTGAGGCACATGGGCAAAAATTTCAGTTGATGTTGATAGTGAAGAAAACCTGAGGAGGTTGAAAAGGGCACCAGAAAAACTGGCTGTTAAAGTCTTTCGTGGTTGAGGAGTTCACAGTTACTTGGACTGAGGAGTTTAACCAGGTCATAACCAAGGGTGTACAGTGGCTTATTTTCTCTATGTAGTGGATGTTAACAAATAAATTTGAGAAGGTCTTACCAGTAAGAAAAGTCTGGCAATGTTTTGGGTTTGAGGAAGCATTGCAGTATTAGGGAACAATTTAAGGGTGAAGAGATGTGCCCAATGCTTCCATACAAGTAACTGTCGTATCTTATTGTAGGTTTCCCTATTTCTTTGTGTTAGTGTTTTAATGAACACAATGTAGATATTGTATATTTCAGTAACAGTACTTTGAGGAATGCAAAGGAAAATACTGTGGGCAAGTGATTGAATAATAAAACCCAAGCGTGGCAGAAATGCCAGACGAGTAATTTCTCTGGGTGCTTTAGGTGAGAGATGGGGAGGTTCCCTTTGTTCCTCTGTTGCTGCTGACAGGGCAGGGGAAGCGGCCACACGTTGTTGTGACTTGTCCCTATTGATCATGGGCTACTGGAACTGTTTGTAACAGGGATTAAATTAGGGCAGTTTTATGTGATGATTATGTGGAGTTACAGGGGCTTGTTGGCTACTGTTTTTCTCTCTGTGTGTCATGCGTTGCTCTCCTTTCAATGAGATTTAACTGTGATATTTAGTGTAATTTGTCCCTACAGGATAAAGTAGCATGGTACGACTTTAATCTCCTAATGATTTAGTGCTTGATGATCTTCAGTGAAGAGATTGATGACCTTGAAGTCATGCATGTGCAGTGACTGCAGGGCTGGTGTTTTTGATTTCTCAAATGTTTGGGAAGGTTGATAATCCCATTTGTAGGTACACTCATACAGGTTTCTAAGTAATTTTTTGCAAGATTCCCTGCAAAAACACACAAAAGTAGGTTTTATTTTGCTGTTTAACACAGGAGAGGATTTAAGTGTGAGTTGTTCCTTTAGCTACAATGAAATAGTTCCACCCTTCCAAACTTGAAAATATTTTTGTAGTGGTCTGTCACTTCTGAGGTACTTCATCCAGTTTTATTTTTCATTATGCCTGTACATACTTACATGCCACACTATATCATTTTAAGCTTTAGAACAACATGGTGACACTGCTATTTTAAACTAGCCTTTCCTTTGGGCATCAGCGAGATCATTTCAGGACCACCAGGATTATAAATACTGTATGAGAAGGTCAGGTTTAAAGTTTCCAAATCTCCATAAGAAAGCAAGCTTAATTTTCAATCCCCTTTATAAAGCCTGATGAATTTATTATCCTCTACAAGCATCAAAAGAAAACAGCTGAAAATTAAACTGAAATTACATCTGTTCTATTTCATTCCTGTTGTTAACTTGTTTACAGATATAAGAAAAGTTATGTTCATATCCTTGGATCATATTACTTCCCTCAGGGACCTGACTATACTACTTCAGCAGAGAGAATTAAAGACGAGCAGACTTACCTTGTTTTTTTCATGTTTGGTTTCCTTTATTTTAGTATTCTACTAGCATTAGAATATTTTTTACACTGTAGCATTTTCTACCAATACACCTTGAATCTATATTCTTTGCATCTGTTGCTGGAGTAAATATGTATTTTGTTGTAGTGGTCTGTTGAGGTATGTTGTTTTGATGTGACTTAACAAAACAATTAATTCAGTTTGAGAGAAAATAACTAGTGTTTGAGTGTCTAGTTTGCTTATACTGATTGTTGTTTAAAACCTGACTTGAATTAGACTTAGCTTTTCCAGTTGCATTTTTCAGATGCTTAGGAAGACCAAGGTTAGCTGTATACATTAGGGTCATTTTTTGTAGTAAAGAAATAATACTACATTACTGGTGCAATATATGATACAAGCTTCAGGTTTTTTATCTGTGCTACAAATAATTTTATAGGGTTTTTTTAAAGGGTTAAAAATCTTGCTCAGTTCTTCTCAAGAGTGTTTGGGTTTATAATCATACTAATTATCTCATGAGGTTTTAGAAGGTCTCTTCCCATGGGAATTTGGGAGTTTTTGAAGAGATCACTATTTTAGTTGGAGCTGTGGGATCCTATGGATTTTGCTCCTTTGAGACAACAAAGGGGCAGGAGTCAGAGCAGTTCTGTGCAGTTGTTTGTACTTGAAGTCATTATTGCTACATATCTTGGGAAAGAAGAACCAAACAAACTAGATTTGTCTGAGGGTGGTTGGGGTCTGGAGATAAACTTGCAGCTCAGACCAGTTGTTTGTCACCACCGCAGCTTTAAAAATCACCATTCCCTCAGTTCTTGTGGTCTTAAGGATACTTCTAATTATTCCCACCCCACTTCTTCCTAATGGGTTGTGTCAAAGAATAAAAAACAAAATTATGGTTCACCTCTTGAAACCTGAGTTGGAGTGAGTTGGATGTTACTTGGCCATAGTTAAACTGGAAAAAAAAAACAAAAAAACCTTCCAGTAAGGGAAACTAACCGGCACCTACAGCAGCAACCTTCCAGCTGGAATGTTCAGCACTTCCAGTCATTGACAGAAGTGTTCACACACAGGTGATTCAGTGACCTCTTGTTGAAGAGTCTGCATGTACAAAGCACTTAATGTATTGCACATGTCTAACTGGATTTTTTTAATACCAATGATGCTCAAACCTCATTTGCAATGGTGTAAATAACAAGAAATCCCATGAAAGTCAATGGATCTATATTATTATAAAGTTCATGTCAGAGCCAGTCATGCTGGTAGCACTTATTAGCTACATTTATTCAAATTAGTTCCAGGCAGTTGCTGATATAAGTTAGAAATAGCCATTGTTAATTAAATTGTAAAGACAAGAAATAATTTATGTAACAATATTCCTTCTTGCTTATTCGCATATAAAATGCTATAATAAACTGAAGAAAATTACTCAATTCAGGTAACAAAAGAGAAATATTTTGTAGCCTGCTTGATAGTATGATGAGAGAGGTATTTGGCCTGCAGATACAGTTGAATTTCAGAAAATATTTTGCTCCATTGATGGATGGAATTAATATTACTGGGACACTTACCATGAAGAGAGACAGGAGTCACAGCATTTGTTTTCAGATGAAGGCTTCCCAAACCACTGGTTTCTGGCCAGTATTTCAATTCATAGATTATAAATTCATATAATAATGCCAGAGGGGATCATCTTGTAATCTTGTCCCCGTACCAAGGACACAGTATTCTAGTAGCAGTTGCATGACTGCCAAAAGGAGAGGTAATACAATCTTTCTACTCCTACTTGATATTCCCATTTATACACACGAGGTTCACCCCAGGCATATCAGCCAGTGCTGAAACTGTGTTCAGATAGCCCCATGTGCTTCCTAGCAGATAGCTCCTTGAACTATGTTTTTGTTTCTAATTTGTTTATTCAAAATCTGATTGTGACATTTCATACATTCACTGCATGTAGCAGTGGCTAAGGAGCTGGTGTGTCACTCACACCGTGGTGGTGTTAGCTGCAGATCTTCAGTAACCAGTTTCTGTTATTTCCCCATTGTTAACTGGAAGAGGGTGAGAACTTATCACTGTGGGACCCATCAGAAATAAACCTGTTTCTTGTTCACTCTCTAGTTAGTTTGAAACTATCCTCTGGTTTAAGGTTTTTATATGTGATCTGATGATTTTTCATATGAATCTACTTAATCATATTGTGTTCAGGCATTATGAGGAGCGCTAAGCAAATGACGTATGTGCCAGCCAGGAGAGCATCTGATAACACTCCTCCACACTACCTGCCTGGCAAGAGCAGGCAGAAACACCTGTGAGCATCAGGACACAGGACTTCTGTCCTGTTCAAACATGTATCATTAGGCTAATTGGGAGAATCGAGTTCCTGCTGCAGGTACTGAACAGCCTCACTGCTGCTCTCAAAAGAAATTCTCTGTGTTGGGATGTTTTGGCTGCAGAAAATAAAGAGATGATTTTAAAAACAATACAGGCCCAAAACAGCAGCCTTTAAGCAGTTTGGAAAGTGGGTTTGTTTCTTCATGACTAGAACTTATAAGTTCTGCTCTGAAGACAATGACTGTCCTCTGTTCATAATAATTATCAGTTCCCTGGTGCTGTTTATGCCAACTACAATTGTTAACACTGGTAAAGTATAGCTTCTCAGTTTAGTTTATTGATAGAGTTCTGGTGTTCAAGCACTCTGGAATAGTAATCAATGTACATCAGTGCATCAATCCAATACTACAAGTAGATGAGTACATAAAAAGCTTGGAAATGGATTTGCTTTTTAAATAAAGTGCTGTACTGAAAAAAAGACTGTACAATGTTGCATGGGGTAGTTTAGTTCCTTTAGCTTCTTCTAGTACTGGGACAATATGTAATTTTACACTTGGATTATAACATTTCAGAAGATGTGGATTAAAATTTTACAGAAAAAAAAAAATTATCTGAGTACAATGTAATTATTTCTTAAAAATTATTTAAATGAACCCCAGACCCCACTGCAGCTGTGGAAGGGACACACCCTGGCACAGGGGAAGAGTATAAGGAGTGTATAGGGATGCCACTGGAGCAGCTTCCCTCATGATACCTTCCTGGGAACAGCATTTCCTACAACAGAACGGTTTAATGAGGATGCCCAGACTACACAGCAACTTCTTTCTAGTCATATCATCATTTTCCAGTACAGATCATGCCAAAATGGCACTGATGATTAATCTGTCAAAAGTTGTTTCCTTAAAATTCTCTTTGTTAGAGACATTTTTTTAAGATCTGCGGAAGATCCCATCTCTAGGGACCTAGGAAACTGCAAATGGTTGAAGATAAATAAATTTCAGATGGGCTCTGTGCTGTGTGGCAGAGTGTGGATATTAAATGGAAGTTTATGATGTTCACGTGCTTGAAACAAGGGCCAAGCAGAGGCTCCAAAAGTTTCTTGGTCCAAGAGGAAGCATCCTGAGGGTCCAGAGAACACTGTCACTTGGTGTGTTAGTGTTCACACCACTTTAATGAAATACCATTTGAGGGAAAGAGGGGAGCTCACACAGTTGCAGTGTACCAGGCAGTCTTCAAATTAACCCCATATAAGATTTTAGGTTCACTTATATTTTGTTAGGAGAAATGGCTTTGACTCTCAGAACTGGAGTAAATATTAGAAAAGAAGTCTTTAATATCACAGCTATTAGGCTGCCAATATGCTGTTAGAAAATCTGTGTAACTGAACATGAGAAATCACTGAGATGACCAGATAATAAACAGAAAATATCAGACCAGTGTAATGTTTTGCAAGTGTGGTCATGTCTCTTGGGTAATTCAATCCTCTATCACTTCAATTATACTTATAAAAGTATAATTAGTTCAGCTGTAAAAATATACTTAGAAAACACTTGTTTAGGAAACCCAGACAAACATAAGCAGTGCAAAATGCAGTTCCAGAGATGTCAATACTAGTTTTTAATTGGAGAAATGCTGGTTTAGGTGGTCTGCTCACTGAATTTTTGGTGTATATTATCTATCCAGAGACAGATCAGAGATTTTCGCCATTAAAGGATGTACAATATCTGATGGTATTTCTGTGCTTCAGCATTTTTTTATGTATGCCAACTTTCACAAGCTGCTTGATTCACATCCCTTTTTAAGCATTTGCTAAAGAAAGAGCATTTGTCTGGGTGTCAGTTGTTCAGGAAATTTTCCAAAAGCATAAGCTGTCTTTCATAAGCATTCTCATCCTGGTGTATCCCACCTTCTGACATTTCAGGATACAAGAAAGTGCCTTTGGCTATAATTTAGGAATGCTGTTACCTCAGATTGTGAGTCCTCAAGCCTGATTTCATTTGTTCATTTGCATGTTGATTAAGAAAAGCAAAGTATAACTATTGCATTGTGACAACAAATACTTTTGAAGCAGCCTGATTCCCCATTTTCTGAGAAAGAGAGGAAATTTTAATTATAGTAAAGGTTAAATTGGTGTTAAATGATGGAGTTAATTCTTTTAAAGTTTCCATCTTGCCATCATCTATAGGTGAGCAGAAGAGGAAAGCTGGGAGTCACAGAAGTTATTAGCTTTTTTCTCAGCCTGATAATAAAATAAACTGGTGTTTCAACCAGTGCAATCCACCAGTCAGACCTCTTAAATGTCATGTAAAGTTCTCTCCTGCCTGATTTATTAACCTTCTAAGTAATTGAGTACTTTTAACTAGATGCAGATTCCTACAACTAGTTTATTATTTCTGGGAGGCAAGCAAAATAGCCAGGATTCTCTGGATGAGTTATAACTCTGCGTTAGCAAGACATTTGGGAGTCCTTCCCATGCCAAGGATGAGCTACCCAGTAGTTTTTAAGTCAAATGAAGTTTCTGTGTACTATTTTTTTCTGTTCTAACTCCTTTCACAGATTATCTGTTTAAAATTAATTGCTGAGCTCAAATGTTCAAAAGCATGAAAATTATTTTTGTCATATTTGCAGGCATAAGGTTTTCCATCACAGTGCTTGAAAAACATTCTCTTTTTGTAACCCATAGATTTATTTTCTTAATATTGTGTTTCAGCATTTATCCACATTTTGAAAGGATTTTCAGTTCCTATTTTCCTGTGTTATACATGCAAACAGGCAAATGAGTAAATAAACTAAACTCTGGAATAAAGTATGTTCTAGTATTCATTTTCATAAATCACTGTTCTTTCTCAGAGTTTTCATGTAACTCCACTCATTCAGCCAACACTCTGCTGTCCACAAATTACCAGTGGCAGTCTCAGTTCCCCGTCCAGTAGATGCCCCCTTTCTAGACAGTTTAAATCATTCAGTTCTTGTATCAAACCCAAGATTTGTAATCATTTGGGAAAACTGAAGACCTGTAACACCACAGCAGATGAGTAGTCAGGTTTCCTAACCTTATCAGTAGAAGACAAAGTTACGTTAAGACACAGTAGGAATAACACTAAGCCTGCTGAGAAAACTGGACCTTTAATTCCTAGTATTTCTGGTCAAATCAGCTCATGACCTTGATTTACTTACCTCTTTCCAAGTTTTTGTGTTGCCACATCATTCTCTTTTAAAGCTGTTTGTGGGAAAGCGGTTTAGTAAGGAAAATACCAGCTCCTCTTTTTGATTCTGATAGATGGTCATGGAAGTCATGAATTGTAGCAGACTCCATAAAGTGGTGGTGGTGGTAACTGGGAAGATCATCTCTTGACCATTTTCTGGGGTGGTCCTCTGTAGGGCCAGAAGTTCAATGATCGCTGTTGGTCTCTTCAAACTCAGGATATTGTTTCTGACAAGGTCATTCAGTGAAGCTACAAAGTCTGCACATGCTTCCAACCTGACAAAGAGCCTCTGTCTTGAACACCAAGAGAAGCAGTAGCTGTTTGTGGTTGGGCAGGTGGGAAGAGCTTCCATTCAAAGGGAAATACTGGGCTTAAACTCAAGGAAATGTCCATGTGCAGAAGATACCTAAGAAGGATGGGTTTGTGTAGGCATGTCAGAGACAGGACTCCAAGGGTGCCAATTAATTCCAATTTCTTTTCCCAGAAAGCTTCAGCTCTTGTCTAGCTTATGCCACCACTCCTGTATTAACTCCTGCTCTGCCCCAGCCCTGCCCTGACTTCATGATATCCTTCTGCTTCGTAAGTCTACAAAGCCCTGCTGGACTCCTTTGACCCCCCTCACTGTCCTGTCTGAACCCTTTTTACAATGCTACAACATGTTAAGAAACTGTAAGATGGAGAAAGCAGTGACCAAAGATGTGTATAAATAAAAAAAGATGGTTTGCCAAATCATCTGCTGAGAGTTTAGACCATTATTCTTCATGTTTCTTTCTCTTGCAGGGTGGGAATAATGCAGGCCATACTGTGGTTGTTGATGGGAAAGAATATGATTTTCATCTATTTCCTAGTGGCATCATTAATCCAAAGGCAATTTCTTTTATTGGTAAGATGTTTTGGAACTTATTATAAAAACTCAGATTTGCTTTAGCTTCAACTGTTTGACTTTTATTTCACTGCTGCTTTAACATGAAGAGTTACTCTATTTTCAGTGTTAGTTTAGTTTCCACTGTTAGAAAACTGAAAGCAAGAACATCTTACTATGTTCCTTCTTACACTTTATGGTAAAGTTTGGACTCCGCCCTCTACTTGCACTATCTTTTTATACTTTCAGAAATATATATGCTATTCTTTGAGCACACAAATGCCAGGACTTAGCTAAATTAATAATAAAAATTATCTCTCACATCCCTTTACTGACTTCCCAGAAACAGGCCCCAAAATGCAGGGCTCTCTACTTAGGAGGTCAAAATCCAGTCCCCTTTTTGTTCACATCACCAGCTGTTTAGGGTGATGTTGTATTTTGCTATAAAGATACTTGATGCAGATGGCATCACAAAAAGATTTGCAGTATTCACTGGACGTTAAACTCATATTTAAATGGTAGGCAAATTTAAGCTTCTTGTCCAAAGTTTTTATTCTTTATGAGAGAAATTATGTACAGACAGTTCAAGAAATGAGTGTAAGTTCTAGTGAGTCATGGAGTTTCAGTTTTGTTCCATTTAATAATTTCCAAATGGAAAACTGGAATCTATTAAACATATTTTTTTCTCTCAGCTAAATATGGTATGTTGTCTTGCTTTCCTATTTACTCCCTTGTCAATTAGTAATCACTATAACTTGAGTTATGCTAAATTTAGGCTGAGACAGGCTCTTGCATATATTTCTGACATTCCCAAGAAGGAGGCAGCAGCTGTTTCCAGCCCACTGCATCACTAATCCTCCATGTCTCGCCGGTGCTGCTCTTTATCACTTGTGGGTTCTATTTTGTAGCTCAAAAGCAGGGGGGAGGCATTGCTAATGTATCACACTACTAGTTTGAGCTGAGTTTAAAACAAAGACCTGAATATTGAAAAGATTTAAATATTTTCACACAGGCTTGTCAGTGTGGTAAGGCCAGGGGCTTCTTTGAGCTTTTCCCTGTGAACAATTGAGGCTGAAGTTGCAGGGCAAAGTCCACCATGAACAAAGACAAGAATCCGCTTAGCTCAGCTGGCTGTGCAGCAGCCTGGCGTTCATGCCTGAAACAAGCCAGCTCTGGTTTTCCTGAGTTTAGCAGCCCAGTGGCTGCTTACCCCAAATCAGGTTTTATCCAGAAAGTTCTCAAGATCACTTCTTGTGAAATCTAGTTTTACTTTTAAAATAAAATTTTAGACAGCAAGTGTTTACAGACCTTACATCCTAAAAATAAGTCTTTTATTCCTTGCTTTAAAATAAATCATTTATGTTCCCAAAGGTAATGGAGTGGTTATACATTTACCAGGCCTGTTTGAAGAAGCTGAAAAGAATGAAAAGAAAGGTTTGTATCAAGTAATTTTTAACCTACCTTTATATTGACAGCCAGATTGAAGGTTTTTCTAAGCTGTTTCTGACCATAAGTATTCAGTGCAGTAATAACATTCTGAATTTTAATTGAAGAAACAGTATTTAAAATGTTGAAATATGTGGTAGTCTTGAGATGTATTTTCAAAAGCAGTCTTTTCATGGGTTTCATGGAGTTTTATGCCATTTGATGCCACATTCGATGGAACATAAATCCTAAAATATGTGCTATCCTTCCCTTGACCTTAAATAGGGATGATTTAACCCAAAATTTCTGTGTCCAAATATAAACTCACTTGGTTCTGCTTTGAGCAAGGCTTTAGACCCTATGACCTTCCAAGATCCTCTCCTTCTTAGAGATTATTTTATGTTTCTTTGTAGAAATTCTCTCTTTTCTGTGGCACAAATGGAGTTTAAGTGATGTATTGTGTAGCAAGTTAAACAAGAATATTTATTTAAAGAATTTTGTGTAAACCACAGCATTCTGGCATTTAAGAAGTATCCTTGTCCATCCCAAAATTAGAAAGCTGATAAGTCAAAAATGAGAAAAGTTTCTCAACAGAAACATTGCTGATATTTGATATTGTCTTTATCCATTTTGTCTACAGTTATCTTAACAAGAAGCTATATAAACTAGCAAAAAGGCAGAAAAAGTAAAAGCTAATGTCAAAGCTTGACCAATCAGCACAGCTGAAATCTTATCTTTCATCTTTTGACAGGTTTGAAAGATTGGGAGAAAAGACTGATTATATCTGATAGAGCACATATAGGTAAGTGAAGATTGAAGGGGGAAAAACCCTCACAGATGACTGCTTATTATTATTATTCCACAGAGCAGCTATATATTTGATCTAACACAGCTTCTTATTATGTTGAGTAATCTGAAGCATGATAATGGAATCTGTATCCACTGGAGATTGATGTTTTACATGTTTTCACAATGTTTAAGGAATACTTGCTCTGTTTTCACTTGAGGAGGCCTGTGCACTGTCAAGGACAGCAGAGGCACTTTGTCTTGAAATTATGGATGTCTGTGATTTAAAGAATATTTTTCTCCTTTTTTCTCTCACTATATCCATTTGATTTTCCACTGCAGTGTTTGACTTTCACCAGGCAGTAGATGGGCTCCAGGAAGTGCAACGTCAAGCACAAGAAGGCAAAAAGTAAATATTTTCAATACCCTCCTTTCATTAATAGTTATACAAATTTGGAAAATCAGTGTAATTTTGGAAAACAGAAATGCTGTGTGTCTCTGAAGAGCCTTGTTGCTGTTACTAATTCTGTGCTTCTGTTCTTGTCCTACTTATGTTAGTGAACAAACTGTCAGCCAGACTTGAAGCCTTATGCTTTACTGAATGCCATGAATATTAGCAATACCAATGCAAAGCCTGAAAGGTGCTATATATTTATTATTATGGAACTTTAATATGTTTTTATGTCTCACACATCCTGCCCAGTATATGATGTCGTGGTGAGCTTTAACAGAATTACTTGGCATAAAGTGTATTTTTGCCTGTATTTACACATATGGGGGGGGTGTTTCTTTTTACTTAGTATTGGCACAACGAAAAAGGGGATTGGACCAACATATTCTTCCAAAGCTGCACGAACAGGCCTTCGGATTTGTGACCTCCTCTCTGACTTTGATGAATTTTCTTCGAGGTACAACTATTTTCATTTCTAAATATTATGTTAAAGAGTGATACATTTTGCCTGACAGATTTGCTTTTAAGGAGATGTTTTTAAATATGTGTCTGAATTTTGCATATAAATTGTCTAGAAGAAGAAGAAAACTGGAAAGAATGTGTGTATGTGTGTGTGTATTTCCTGTACTTCACAGAGTTTCTCATTATTTAAAATGTAATTTTGAGCATTGGGAAATGCACTGGTTGAGGTGTCAGAGCCCTGGGTATTTTCCCCCTATAGCTTTCAGTGTGTGCTGTGCATAATATAAACTGGGTTCTAGCCAAAGGTTCTGTGATTCTGTGACTATGCTCGTCATAGATACAATTTCAATATTTTACAGATTTAAAAACCTGGCACAACAGTACAAGTCAATGTTTCCCACATTGGAAATTGATACAGAAGGGCAATTGAAAAAGCTAAAGGTAAGGATTTATCCCCTGAAATATTTATTTTCATTTTGAAAGGTAAAAATGAAGTGTACCAATACCACATATTGAGCTAATTTAGATGAAAAATGCATCTGTTCATTATTATAAAAGCTTTTAATAAACAGTAGCTATGCTTTGTAGTAGAATGTTCTCTCTTACTGTAGGCTTCCGTGTAAGCTCTGTGGAGGATTTAATTCTCCTATAATATTTTACTTTTTTGAATGTTGTTTAAAATGACTGTTGTATCAAAGTAGTCAAGAGAATGCAGGGTGATGACTTCAATTAGTGTCCAGTGTGTCAATGGGACTTCTTGCTTACTGAAAAATTGTTTGTGGAAGCATGTTTCAAGATCCTGGTATTACAAGAAAGTTGTCTTTTTGCAAATAAATCCAGAAGAGCCACTGGTAAAACAGCTTTCATGAATATGTAAAAAAGAGGATGTTGAAAATACTTCTTACCTTTCTCAAGTTTTTTCTTATACTTTTTCAGAGCTGACACCCTGAGGGTATTTTTTAATACTCAAAAGGAGTGATATGTTTTTCTTTTGGTGCCTGGACTAGTTCTAAGTCCCATTCTCAGTGTGGCTAGACTATAGACACACTATCTAAAAATTATAGCAACAAAATTCAGTGGGTATACCACATGTCTTGAACAGAAATTATACAGAAATTATGGCATTCTAATTCCAATATTAGTCATGTTTTCTTATATGAGTGGTTCAATAGATTGAAAGGAGTATAAGCTAGTGGTTTTATTTTTCAGAAAAACACAGTTATCGAGGCTGGAAGCTTAGACTTATCTGTATGTTTTGTCTTTCAAAAGTGAACACAGTGTTCCCTGTTTCCAGCTATTGTCTGTGGAAGCTGACATTTGTACTCAAATTGCAGGGATATGCTGAAAAAATAAGACCCATGGTTCGAGATGGTGTGTATTTTATGTATGAAGCTCTTCATGGCTCCCCAAAGAAGATCCTTGTTGAAGGAGCCAATGCAGCATTACTTGATATTGACTTTGGTAAGTTATATTCTAAACTCAGCTTAACTCCTAAGAGATCAGTTTTATTTTGATTAGTTTTATTTTGATTTGTGTTTATATTGACTTTGCAAACAGCAGGAAAATAGAGAAACAGCTCTCCCAGAAGTAAAGCTCAGTAAGACAGAGATTGTATCATTAACGGGATAAGTGCTTAGGGTTTAAATATTGATTTTTATTGAAGTTTATTTCAGTGCAGCTGAAATTTCACTGCAGATATTCTTCTCTTGATTGCTTTTAAATGTGTGTGCACATTTCCGCACAATCCAGGTACTCATTGCAGTGCTGCTTAGGTAATTCCTGTGCCATGGGAGGAGGATTAAATTGGTGCAGCAACCTCTAAGTCTTGCCACTACAGTTGGTCTCTGCTCTGCTTTCTTACCAAAAGTCTAATTAAATCAATGAATAAAAAATTAAGGACTGAAGAGATTCTCCAGTCCAGAGTCACAGTGTAGAGATCATGAGTAACCTCTTAAGACCTAGACAATTTGTGGCAGATACTCAGAGCCACTTGTGCAGAGCGTTGGGAATGCCAGACTGTGACCTTTACACCAGGCTCTTCATGAATGTAATGGAAATAATTTCTGTGATACACAGAACATTGAAAAAAGCTTTACAAAGCAGAAGCATCACGTAATAGACCCCATGTCTAATGGAGATAGTATTGAGGTGCATTTGAATTTCTCCCTTGTGTGCAATCCTCGGTGAAAGTCGTAAAGGATGAATGACACATAATAAAAAGAACTTGCTTCCCTTTTTGGCAGATGTTCCAGTTTAGCTTTAAAGCCAAACATAGAAGTGAAAACCTTCTTTGAACTGATAAAGAAAAATCAGTCTTTGTTTCCTCCCGTTGCTGACAGAGGGCTGTGCTGCTGTGTTTTCCCGACAGGCACGTATCCCTTTGTGACCTCCTCGAACTGCACGGTGGGCGGTGTGTGCACCGGGCTGGGCGTTCCTCCGCAGCACGTGGGCGATGTGTACGGCGTGGTGAAGGCATACACCACCCGCGTGGGCATCGGCGCCTTCCCCACCGAGCAGATCAATGTACGTTCAGTCTTACAGAACCTGGTAAACGCAGCTGGCAGCAAGTTACACTCAGTGGAATGGGGTAAGGGTTATTCCACTGATAAATAAGCACGGGGGTAATAATGCTGAGCAGTCACGCCCATGAAGAGAGGAGAATTGCATTATGAACATAAGGTATTTGTTATGAGAGGAGAGAAGCACGAGTGTGATGATGTTACACTGCAGTGACCACACTTCTGTTGTAATGATCAATGTGAAAACAGATGTCATCATCTTATATAACATCATTAGGTGTATTTCAGTGGCAAGAGTTTGTTGTGGACTGGAACTGTCAGTGCATCCCAGAAGAGCTTAAATTACAAGAACAACTTCTGTGCTTAATAGCCTGTGTTCTGTGTGATTTATAGAATAAGTGTGGTGTGTGTGTCAGCCAGTCATGCACAAATGAGTCAATAAAAAGAAGGGAAGAGATTTTGGTTATTTTAAACTGTCTGTTGTACTTTCATTATCAAGAAACTAGAAAGCTCAGGATATCGATTATGAGCTATACGTACAGCAATCTCCAGGGCAGTGTTCCGAATCTAATTTAAGGATTTAGTCACTAAAATCCCTTCTCTAATGGCTCAGATGAGTTGCTGGTATCCTTTGGGTTTATGAATCGTGAACATAAAGTTTCTTCCTTCTTTATTTTTGCCACAGTATCGACACTGCCAGTCTGAATGGAACAGCTGGCAGTCTCTCTCTGTGGTGGAAGCAAGGATCCCTAGGTGTTTTGACCTACACATTGTATAAGCATTAGTCTTGTCCCAAGCATTTACAGTCTTGTCCTCAAAACCAAAAGATGTCAAAAGACCAGATGAAGAAAGTAAATGCAAACAAAATTTTGTAAAGGATTGAATTGTCAAGGAAATCTTCCTGTTGGATGAAGAAGGAAGAAAAGTCTCTCCTTGGAACACAAAAATCATAATAAATATATGTGACTTGAAATGCTAGTGATTGCAATACAAAAATTCTTGAGGGGATTTGTTATCTGCCTTAGTCCTCTCCTAGTAAATTTTTTTCCTGAAAAATAGCTTTCAAATTGGAACAACTCTATTTTTCTTGCTATTTGTTTGTATTTGTTTGTATTTGTTTTCTAGCCATGTTTTCAGTGAAACACCATCAGCATTCTCTCTGTCTTATTCTAGGAAATTGGAGATCTTTTACAGTCCCGTGGCCACGAATGGGGGGTAACTACAGGCAGAAAGAGACGCTGTGGCTGGTTAGATCTTGTCATTTTGAAATATGCTCATATGATCAACGGATTCACTGCGTAAGCATCAAAGATTTTGCGCTACATTTGGAAGTGATAATTTTGTGCTTCGCAGAATAAATATGTAGGTAACATTAATATAAGTCCAGTAAAGTGTCACATTTTAAGCAATACAATAATGCACAGTGGGCAACTGAGAATTGTCTTAATGCTAATAATAATATAATTCTTTTGACTTTTTTTTTTTTAATTTTATGGCATGATAGCTGTGATTTTTTTTTTAGTATGTGTTTTCATTTTGCTTTCATCAGATGGTCAATGTAGATTGGATCAGCATATCGGTTTTCTAGGAGTTTAGTGCTTTTGATCCGGTGCTTTCACACTGACTTGTGCCATGGCCTAAAACCTGTTGGGTTTGAGGTTTGGTTGAATCTAATGGATCCTACTTGTAGAACCAGTTCTGCATCATTTGGAGCCACTGCCTTGATAAGTGAAATTAATGGAGTGAAACAAGGGTACAGCAACTTTCAGAACTTTCATTCCAGTTTCAACAGGTTCATTTATTTACAAAGGTGTGGTCAAATATTGTGTTATAAATTCTGCTTTTGATGGGCTAATTTTTATTTTCTTTGGGACTGAGTGGCATCCTTGGTTGATGCATTCAGGCAAACTTGTCCATATATGCAAACACATGAGCCTAAGCATTTTAATATATTATAGATTGAAACATAATTTAATATTGTTTATGCTGCTAATGTTACAAAGAAACAATGGTCTTGTTCATTAATTTATCAAAAAGTGGTTTTAGCTTTGCGGTTTTTTTAAATTGGATTTATATTTTGCTTTAACTTATGCAGCTCTAGTTTATGTGGAAAACTTTCAGAAAGTGTTAGGTTTCCTTCCATTTCAGCTCTGTACAATTACTGCACTCCTATCAATAAAACTATATCCTCTCAGATAACTGTGATAGCTAAAAACATGGGGAGATTTAAAAAGTTGAAGAACTGGCTCTATGGTGCTTCTTTCTCAAAAAGTCTCTTCACTTAATCCTTTCATTCATCATGTACTTACCGAGCACATATAGCCTGGACTATTATGCACATACCTTTCTAAATTCTTAGCTGCTCAGATTTTTGCCAGGAAACATCTAGAATATTGTTCTGCAGGATTTGACTAGTTTTAAAATGCAGTTTTATTCAGATCAGTGAGTACTACAGTGTCTTCTTGAGGTTCCATTTTTGTCTCTCAGTGTGTTCATTCACAAAATTAATAAGGTTCGTTAAACAGAGAGCACAGCCCAGGCACTGAAAGTCAGGATGGGATCCATCCTAATGAACTGCACAGGTGGTTTTAGTAACCAGACTATGCTTGTTCGGCTATAAAAGTGTAATCAGTCAATAAGTCTGTCAGACAGTTGTTGTGAATCCATAGGAGTAACAGAAATAGTCACTGTCAGTGATGTCAGGTGTCATACTCATCCAAACCAGGCCCAGCAGGTGCCACTTTCCACAGCCAGAGTGCATTTTCATGCATTGAGCTGAGCACTGCACCTGTGTGAGCAGCCAAGCATTTGGAAATGTCTCGTCGAATCTCAGTCGAATATTCATCCCAGAGGTGTGAATGCAGTTAACAGTGTTCACAGTTTAATACATTTGTGTATTTCTGCTGGTTGGGCTGCTTGAGCTGGATTTGTGAAAGGGGAAAAAAAATGATGGAAAGTATTAAAAAGGAGATTCATTGTGTGTAACTAACTGACTTTTTTCATGCAGTTTGGCATTAACAAAACTGGATATTCTTGATGTCCTTGATGAAATTAAAATTGGTGTTGCCTACAAATTGGGTGGAAAAAGAATTCCATATTTTCCAGGTAAGTTGTTAAACTTCTATTTTTTTTTTATCTTTCCTGCCTGTTAAGCCAATTTTGCTTTTTAAAATCAGACTTGATTTCTTTTTCACTAGACATTCTGTAGCAGTTTATGGAGATGCAGTATCTGTATAAAAATGTCTGTACCATTACATTGGCATTTTCCATTTACCTTGCGTCTGTATACAATGGCAAGAAGTTCAGAACAAATGAAATATCGTGTTAGGGCCTCTATATGTCGACCCATTAGATTTTTATTGGCAAAATCAGGGATCTGAAAGTTAGCAAGACTTGAGTCAGTGACTGTGTATCATTGTCAATGGCGTTTAATGAAGCAAAATTGAAATAAAAGCTGTACAAAAATGAGATGGAAACAAGCAGAATAAAGCTACTTCTAGATAGCTTTATTAAGCTTTATTACCAGCAACAACATTGTGGTTAATAAAAATATATATTGCCCCCTCAATAATGATTCATGTTAACATTTTTGAGATGTAATAAAACGTAATTTTTTACGTTAATGATATTTTCAAGTATGTGTAACAGTCTCTGCCAAGAAAAGGGGTTTGTTCTGTTGAGCTATGGGAGATTCCAGAGGCACAGGGTGGACTGGCAGCAGCCAGCTTTCCCACCACTCTTGGAGGTTCCTGGCTGTGGACACAATGAGAATTCCAGTGGGGAAAAGCTTGTAGACATTAGAGTTTTTCACAAGACTGATTTAACCTTGTTCTTTAAAGATTAAACTCTCTGAGACAGTAATGCCTTGTCTACTGTTTTATTCTGTGGAAATCTGAACCAAAAAGTAGAAGTACTGTAAACCTCAAAAAATCTTATTTCCTCAAAAATAAAACTGTAGTGTTGTTGTTGACTCCATGTTGACAGCATGAAGTACATTCTACACTTTCTGGAAGAGGAAACTGCATTCCTGGATTCTCTTGAATCAGATTTATCTTCCTAAGTATCAGAATTTAATCTCCATTAAGAATAAAGAAGTGAATGATTGAATAAACCAGTAAAAATACTATTTCCTCATAGATCAGATTTTAATTGTTGTCAAAAGACTTCATTGGTCAAGAGCCATAGGTCTGTTCTTTTAAGACAGAGCAGCTAAAATCAACTGTGACAAAAATTGTTCTTGCACAGCTAACCAGGAGATACTACAGAAGGTGGAAGTAGAGTATGAAACAATGCCTGGGTGGAAAACTGACACAACTGGAGCACGAAAATGGGAGGACCTCCCACCCAAGGCCCAGAATTACATCCGCTGTGTGGAAAACCATGTTGGCGTGCCAGGTAAACCTGTCTGTAGATGTCCATATGAGGATGCCACAGCAGACAGACACAGCTCTGTGAAAGTGCTCGATTTGTTGGTTGGAAGTCACTTTATTTGGGCAGGAGGGAATGAAAGTACTGGTGGTTGGCCTGATGGGGTAAGTGACAGCTTGCCAAGAAGCAGCAAAAGGTGATGTTCAGCAGGCAGGTCTGCAGTGCTGCAGAGAGCTCCAAGCTGCTGCTGAGAAGGATTTAACCAGAGGAAAGATAAACATGTGTTGTTCTTGGCCAATGGCCTCCTTCTGTCAGTGAAAACTTTGGGGTCTGTGCACCGTGCTTCAGCGTGTAGTTAGGCTGATGTTCTGATCTCTCCCTTTCTCTCTGCATCCTGCACTTTATCCCTGTTTGAACTTAGATGTCTTTGTTTTGGCTTTTTTTTCCATTCTTACTCATATAAGGAATTGTGTTGCATAACACGTAAAAAATTGCTTAGCCCAGTTCTTGCACTTCGGAAAAATGAGAATCTTAACATCAT
This sequence comes from Rhabdornis inornatus, assembly GCA_013397075.1. Classification (NCBI taxonomy): domain Eukaryota; kingdom Metazoa; phylum Chordata; class Aves; order Passeriformes; family Rhabdornithidae; genus Rhabdornis; species Rhabdornis inornatus. The sequence continues at coordinate 348,015 of VWZS01001478.1, forward strand.
CAATCTGCAAAGGTCAAGCCACCCAGTTTTCTTCAAATCAAACTGCCAAAGCTCTAGATGTGCCAAGAGCTAGGTGTGGCATGAATGGTGGAGTTTGCAAGGAAATTTCCACAGTAACAAGCTTAGAAAGCTGGCATGTGTGCTTTTGTTTTCCATAAAGCACCTCAAAGGTCACATCGGTGGAATACTGGCTGGTTACAACTGTGGCAATTCCTGTATCCGTCATGGATCAGGAAACATCTGATAGCAGAGACTGAAACTCAGAGAATGGCCTGTGTGTGGTTAAGGACACACAAGTGATGTGTAAATACAGCTCCCCTGGCCTGTGTGTGGTTAAAGACACACAAGGGATGTGTAAATACAGCTCCCCTTACCTTTATTCTTCTGGTTTGCTGTGTAAAGTCAGGATGCCTTGATAGGTTTGATGGCTAAAGGAGACCTACCCACAGTCGATTATACAGCAACCATGGGCAATAAAACTGCAGTAGAATAGCTACAGTGTGGAATTTGGGGTGGCTGCTCACACTGGATAATGTTTATAGTTAGAGCCTGACATTTAAAAATATTACAGTATGTAGGCATCACTATCTCCTGTGCCACATCATGCAGACTTCAGTCTGGCACAGCTGTGGCTTCCTCTCTGCAGGGGTGTAGCTAAACATCCTGTCACTCAAAACAGTGGCACTTAAACCTGCAACAAACATTCCTGACCTTCTATTAGGCCTTCCATCTGCAATGCTTTGTGTTTATGGTATAATTATTCCATGCTTTCAAACTTCAGTATACTGCACTTTTGGTCCAGTAGTGCAGCTGGAGTAGAGGGATTTTTGACAATGAAACTTCCTTTCTAAAATTGGTCAGTCTGTAGTGAAGCATGATGAAAGGTGAAAATTATTCCAGTTCATTGATTATAGTATTTACTCTCAGTAATTGTTCTAACAGATGTGTTTTCCTCCCTAGTTAAATGGGTTGGAGTTGGGAAATCAAGAGAGTCGATGATCCAGCTGTTTTAAACAAATGAAGAACTTCAGTGATGAGAAGGACAACTTGGCGTTCATCAGTTCCTTACTGCTTCCTCTTTAAATGGAAATGCTATTTAAAACAAACAAATTCTTCTAGGAATTAAATAGAAACACAACATACATTCTGTATTGTAACATTTTATTTAAGTTCTCAGTAAATTCAATGTAAAATCTCCTTGGTGTCCATCATTAAAAAAGTCAAAAAAAGTATTCCTAACAAAATAGGGAAATATTTTTTTTCAATTGATCCGTGTTACTATTTTAAAGTACTTTACACCTATATAGTATTTCTTGCTGAAACCAGTGTTAAGTAATTATTGGGTACATTAGAATTTTGAAGCTTGGATTTTTTCTTTAAATGTTAAAATATCTGTGTATCTGGGTTGGCAGTACTAGGACAGATACCATGCACTGAAATTGGTTGAATTATGAAGTTTTTCAGTTTATAAAATACAGCAAAGTTAGGTGGGTATTTTTGACTGCGCAAAGCAAACACAATTGCGTATAATTTTTATATAATGTTTTTGCATAGCCTACTAAAATGAATGGAGAGCAGCTAAAATGTAAAATGTATTTATCACAAAGCCTATCCTAGTAACTGAGATAACATCTGTAAAGGGGCCAAACTGGAGAAAGCTGACCTGTGTAATAATTCTTTTAACTATTCTGTGTACTAACAGGCTGAGAACTATCAGCTGTGTGGCCTTTCTTTTATGCAGTAGGAAAAGGAATGAGTGAAGGTGGAAGGGAGTCCTCGGAGTACAAAACACATGAGGAGAGTGGAGCTGAGACAGCACGCTGCTTTTTCTCCATGAACCTGGGACATTTCTTCCTTCTAGTCTTGTGAAGTTTCCCAAGTTCTACTGTAGTACTCTGTTGAGGAGCTTGGGACTTGTGGCTCTGTAAGGCACTCGCTTCCACAGCTCATAGGTTTCCAAGAATAAATCAATGCATGACTCAATGATGACTGCTGCAGTATTTGCACCCCTCACACATTTTGACCTTCCTCAGCAAAATGTAATGCCTATTTATAGAAGGGGATGACACGTGGCAGCCAGGGTTGGGACATGTAGAAGCTGTGGAGAGGTCCCACAGTCTCCAAGAATGTACTTCGGCTTCTTTGTGGATCTTCTAACTTGATTATGTGTCAAAAGCTCTCAAAAAAGGCCTACCTCTTGTAGAGGAAAAAGATTATTCTAGATGACGGAGTTGTTCCCTAAATGCAAAATTCTCCAAGTAGATGTTCCTTTTCTATATGTGTCTCTGAGAGCTATAACAATATATTTGTATCATTCCCATGGGCTGTGGAAATGGCATCACATCCTCAGTGGTGCCATTATGCAGTGTGTAAAAACAGCCTTTTTCTGACATGGTAGCTCCAAGGGTACAAAATAATGAGACTTGGCATTAGAAATGGGGAAAAAAGGAAAACCTGTCAAGAAACACTTCCAAAAGTACCAGTGCAAAGCACTAAATGTAACTGTTTACGGATGTTTTGCTGCTTGTTAGGCAGAATTCTTACACCGTCCAGCTCTGGTGCAGATTCTCCATGCCCCAGTTCTTTACAGAGTCTGGCTTAATGCACAAGCAAATACCCTTTTTCTCAAAAAAAAAAACAACTGAAAAGATCCCAAAGCTGTGAATCCTTACTTTTGTTTTAACTCCTTTGTCCATCTTCAACAAATTGTTTAATCTCACTGCTGCTGGTTTTGCAGTCTGTAAAATTGCAATTAGTAATACACCCTCACCTCTTCAACACTGCCTTCTGGAGTTTCCTGGGTCAAGCCCTGTGATCCTTGATCTGAATTGAGGAGGAAGCTCTCCCCATGGTATTTATGGCTGTTCTGATGAAAGACCAATGAGATTTCTGATCTTAGGTAATGTTTGCGAAGTGCTTCTGAAAGGTACTTGGTAAGTGCTAATTATCACAAGCACTGTGAAGTGTGCCTCATTTATATGAGGCACTTTAAGCATAAAGATGCTTGGAGATACAGTAATTAAGTTTTGTTTTCACATGGCTTAACCCTGTGACATTTGCCTTCTGAATGATCTAGAGCTGTTCCTTTTCTTGGGCCCATCTTCCTCCGTGCATTTGTGCTGGGAGGTGGCCGCTATGTTTAAGCTTTGGTTGATTTATAGGCAAAGTCCACAGTGACTAACGAGCCACTTGGTGTGCTGAATAACTGGATTAAATTATCAACTCTGAGTATTTGGCATATTGAAGACAATCGCTTTTATAGCATAATTTTCACAGGATTACTTTCCACCTGATCTTTTCCATTAAGTATCCATTAGATCCACACAGTCTGTCCTTGCTTTCAAGGATTCATCAAAAAACCCAGTGATGTTGTCAGTGAGCATGATGTAATAAGCAATTATCCCATGACTTACTCTGTTGCCGTAAAAATAATATCATGCATTTCATTTCATAGCATGGATACTTTAAATAAAAAATAAATAAATTTTACATGCGCTGTCATCGAGTTAAATGTGAATAAGTTCAGGCTTTTATCAAAAAGCTCTTAAATCTACTGAGAGACACAGTGCTTAATAGGAACATTTTAACATAAATTTCCTTTAATTTTGTCTGTTTTCCATGTATGTTATTTTGTATTGTTTGGAATTTCATTTAATAACAGTCACTGTGATGAATTTAACTACTTCTTTTTCCCCAGCCAAATTCAATAATAGTGGCTAAAACTGGCTGATGCATCATCCCGTTTGATATCGGGATGGAAGAATAAGGGTAAACATTTACTGAAAAGCTGTAATTTGTGGTAAAGATTATAGTTTTTTAAAAGTAGCAATTACAGATTCGCTCCTGCACAGTAATTTTTTGAGATATTTTCTGACACTTACCCTTACAATATGGCCTTCCTAGTCAGATATACACATCCTAATACATTCAGGATAGGGTTTTGAAGCTTTTGTAATTTTTTAGTTTGGCTATATATGGTCTTACAGTTCTGGCATAATGCACTTTATAAGAGGAAAGAAAACGAAACATTTCCATAGTTATGTGCAATCTATACTTACACCTTATGCAGATTTTTTTGAGAGGGTTTTTGATCCACACCTGTTTATTTTGTCTTTGAAGATGTATTAAAACAGATTTAAAGTAACAGTGCGTGGTCTCTATTTCGCTTATTTTTTAAGAAAATAAACTTCATACAAAAACTTGGTTTAATATTTCATGAATTTTAGAAAATAAGTAGCAGCCTTAGTGAATGAAGGTATGTTTTCTCTCAGTTTACACATTTTCAGTGTTTGGCCTTTTTACCCAAATTCCACAAACTTTGTCTCCCTTTCCCATTTACAAACTGAGCACGGATCTACCTTTACCACTGGGATTCGTGGTTAGTCATCTTTAGTTAGCTCCCCTGAGTGACCAACGGTTTTATGAAGGAAAAATACATTTTTCTAAGTGATGCAGAAATTCTTGCAATAAAAGTTGGTTCAGAAAAACAGATGTGAACTCCGTGAAGCTGTTTATCAGCAACACTGAGAGAAAGCAAAGGTCGATACTGGCTCAGATAAACAATTATCACCTCTAAAACTGCCTGGGCTTCAGACAAGTGCTGGTAGGACTTCCAGCAGAAGCCTCCATGGGCATGATGGAGGGGGAGTATCAGGGACTCCTGATACTTCCAGCAGGAGCCTCCATGACTCCTTTTCTCATCTGGATTAGAAGGAGCCAGAAACAGCAGGTAAGTGACCTTTCCAGTAAATGACAGCAGGTCAATGCCTCACACACCACTCACAGCAATGCCTGAGACCTGCATGAGAATTGATCTAATTAATTACTATTTCTTCATTTCCTTTGCATCAGTTACATATATATATATGCACAGACGTATGTATAATTTCACACAAAATGGTCTTTGTTAGCTGAAGCATCCAAGGTAGTGTCATCTAAATCCATGTCAGGCTGGCAATGCCCGAGTCAAAAAACCAAACAGCCCCCAAAAAACCACACACACATACAAAAAAAAAATTAAAAAACACCAAACCCAAGCTGGAGAGCTGTGTCTGATGATTGGGATGGAGGAGAAAAATTCCTGCCCCTAACCTCTGACAGCGATACTTTACATGGGGTCAAGCTCTAGCCTGCTCATTATTCCCTGTGGAAGTGGTCTTGCCTCCTGTACAGTAACATGTCATGTCCATCAGAGAGCTGGTTTAAAGTGTCAGGTGTTGGCAAAAAGGGTGAGCTCACATTACCCTTTTAACTGGGCATGAGACAAGAAAAGAAACCCAGATCCAGCTCCAGCCATCTTATTTCTAGAAGTGCCTGCTTGTGGCAGTCCATCAGGGGTGTAACCCGGCAGTTTGTTGGTCACTAATGAGTGTGTTAGTGCTTGCTTTGTCACTTTATTAGATCCAGATTGCCAATGACAGAGAGGATGCCTGAAGCATTGAGCCTGTTCAACTGCCAGGGTGCTACATGGATCCTTGAGAGAAGTGGGATTGTACAGCTTGCTCCAGGGAGGTGGGGAACTGGGTCCTTTTCTTCCCAAATCACTGGTCTATCACAAATGAGCTTTGATAATTAGCATGTTTTACAGAATGATTGCAAGATTTTGCCATTTAATCTCTTACGTACTTACAGGAAATTAGCTGTTCCGAAATACCTGCATGTGTTATTAATACCTGTAGATTTCTGGAGCAGACACTGTTCATTAAATATTTGCCCATCTGCTCTATGGGATGGAAAGAAAAATAAAACAGGAGAGGTCTTTTGTAAGCACATATGCTTTATATCTTCCATGATTGTAAAAAATTTTGGCCAACAGCTGCATTTTTCAGTTGCTGAAAGCAGTACAAATTTGAACAGTCTAAATAAATGTGTTTGTCAAGAAAATGTCTTTGTCAGGAAAAAAACCCCCGAACACTTGTGTATTTTAATGTTTTCACAGTCTCAAGATAATGCACCTTTCCTGTGACAGGCACTACCTTTCAGGAGCTGAGCATAGACACCAGAGTTTACATTGCAGGGCTGTAAACAGTGCCTCAGACAGCAGTGTTGGGTTTCAGGTGATACCTTTACAGTGCCTGAGGAGTGGCAGAGCACTTCAGACAGTTTAGGTGGCTGCTGAAATCCTTAAAGTACCCTGGGCTGAGTCACTGGAGACAAGTTTTCTTAAGGACTGCAGGATAAATAAATAAATAAATAAATAAATAAATAAATAACACTGTCTTAAGGACAGTCAACTACATGTGCCCTTCCAGAAGAGGTGGAGTGTCCATTTTTCCCCATAGAAGATAAAACTTTTCCTGCTAACTAGGCCTAATTCTTTAAATGTGAGGAAATAGTGTTTGCTACTGAGGTTTGTGAGCCTGGCTGGCCTGTAAATGGAAAATATCCCAAACAAGTGGTGCTGGAGCCAACTCTTGGCGAGTCTGACAAAATGGCAAGCATGGAAATACAGTGTATTACCAGTCCTGGTCATAAAGAGCTGTTTCATGGTGTTCTTTGCTTCTGAAGAGGAAACTCACTGTGTCAAACATATAGTAATTAGAGTTGTGTTTCCACTGAGATTCTTAAAATAGTGCAGCCCTGTACCATGAATGGAAACCTGCCCTTTGAGCTCTGAATTCCAGAGCGGCTGAAAAATGGCAAAGACATTGGGCTGGGTCATGGAAAGCTCCTGAAGCTCAGGAAGAGGCCCAGGGTTCCTCCTGTCTCAGTACAGGCTGGGAAGCACCTGCTTAAGGAGCAGCTCTGCCAAGAACAACCTGGGGTTTAAATGAGATGTCAGGATGAACATGAGCCAACAGTGCACTTGCATCTTGAATAAAGCAGATGGTCTGCTGGGCTACACTGAGGGGGATAATGACCAGGAGAGGGAGGAAAGGTAGGTGTTTCCCATTGCTCATGTTGATGAGTAGTACCACAGATTCCTGCTACATGCCCACTGCATGTCCACCATCCATTGTAATGGCATGTTTTCATCCTTAGTAAATGGGTGAAGAAGAAAGGGTGAATTGCCAAGATGATGTGATATTCTAGTTTCAAGATTCTGCCTTGCTACAGACAAGACTTGTTTTGCTCCCAGTGCACAGTCACGTGTATGTCAGTACCACAGTCACAGATTTGCTGCTCAGTTACCACCCCATAGCATTGAAAACAGTTCAGATTTTGTATTCCAATTTTCTTCTGCTTCATTTCTCCCAGCCATTGAGGCTGTGCCCTTGTGGTGACCTTGACAATGTCTCTTATCACTGTTTCATGCTTTCGTTGGAAGCTGGGTTCTTTCAGAATTCAGGAATGCAGTTTGTAGCTGTACCAACAGCTTGGGGCCTCAATCATGTCTGTCTCAGATAAAATGTAGCTTGAAGACATTTACTGAGTAAGTTCATAAAAGCTTTGCCTTGTCATTCTGAAACAGCATTAAGTTTCCATCTATAGCTTCTAAAGGAAATTATTGGAAAGAGGACTAAGACATCAAACCCATTTCCTGAGTATTTAGTCCACTGATTTTTAGTACTGTATGTTCTCCAGAAAAATATGCTTCTCCACTGAAGCATGTGCCTTCAGTGATCTCTGCTTGCGTATATTGGGTACTGGAATAAGTAACATCTCCAGCTTTGCCAGAAGAACTGAAGTTAGAATAAGATGGCAAGAAGCTCATGTGCTGGGTGCTGGACCTGGCCTGAGGAACAACCCATGCCTGGGACAAACTGGATGGGGGCTGTGAATTTTGAAGAGCTTGGAGGGATGTCAGGCTACTCTTCTTCATTATTCAATTAGTTATTCAATGCCAGTATCACAGTTTTATATTGGAACCAGTTACAGTGGTGATACATTTGTATATTTAAGTAGCCCTTCCTACAGCTTAGGTAGTGATAATGGATCAGTATTAGGGGCAGAGGCAATACTGAACACCTTCACCAACAATCTGGGAATCTTCTAAATCTTGCAGATAGGAAAGAAAAAAAGAACTGGATTGTGTTGCACCAATATCTTTTCTGAAATCCTCATGCAGAATAAAACCCCAAAATATAGTAATGCATATACATGATAAGAAGCTACTGAGCATAAATACATAGAATAAGTTATAATAGAGTCTAATATACATGGAAAAGAAGTCAAGTGAAAGAAACAGAAGTTAGCTAGTTAAGGCATTACAAATAGGATAAGGCATTTTGTCTATCAGAGATTGATTTGCCCCACATGATGTAATTAAAATACTAAAGCTGGTACTGATGAAAGTCTGAGCACTATGCAAAATGCATTGATGACTTCCATGCAGAGGAAACATGCCAGCAGCACAAAAAAGTCTCGTTCTATTAATTGGCACCCTGGATGGCAGGCCTAGGATTAAGCACTACTTTTATAGCTTATACCACACCACTCCTGCAAACTGCTCAGCAGAGAGCAAAGAGAACGAGTGCCTTCAAGACTTCCCTGCATAAATGGATTTCATCTGCAAAGGCTGTGCTCAGGAAATTTCCACATTAGTGCTTGTGATGGTCCCTGTAGCTGTGGCATGTTATCCTGGCAACGTTCAGGGAATTGCCTTGACTCTGTGCAGCTTCTGTTCTCTGCACAGAGATATTCTCTGTGCAGGGCTGACAACACAGCCACACATATTTAAAATAAACACACATTGTGGGCTGCTGCTGGGGATGGTTTGTTAGGCATGGTGAGTGCAGAGCAGGGTTCTTGGCCAGCCTGCACTGGCACAGCCCCTTTGAGATGAGCAGATGCACCCTGAGTTATTCCAGCTGAGTGGCTGCTCTGGGGAATGGAGAGAGGAGAGCATACAAGGAACAACATATAAAGCTGTCTAGAAGCAAGGATTTGCTTCCACAACAAAATAATAAGAGCAGGGCTGGATGCAGCTGCAACGTGGAGGGAGGCAGGTTTTGCCCATCCCTTCCCAAGCCACGTGTGGGAGAGGATGTTTGTACTGTGCAGGGATAGTGAAAGGACAGAGCTACCTCTCAGAACCTCTCCCACATAAATCCACACTGAATAATGGATAGCACTACTTGGACAAAGATTTAAAGAATTCTTAGGACAACCACCTAGCATTAAATCAAAAACATTGTTGCCTGCAGAGAGAGAAAACAGAACACTTGGCACTCTGTTAGGTCAGTGATAGCAGTTCTCACTGTCAGAGCTCATATTCCTTTCTTTGTGACAGGTCAAAATAATCTGGAAAGAAGCAAACTGAAAGGAAACTGCAACAGAAATGAAAGGACACTATGGGAGGGCCAGGAACAACAACAAGCATGAAAAAAAGCCAGGGAAAGCAGCCCTTTTGTAAACCCCTGTCGGCAGAACAATAACATCTTTGTAACAGCAAAAATAATTTATAGTTTTGAGGGTGCCCTCTAGTGAGTAGGACCCTCGGGTGCTCTGATCTGCTGAGCAGCACTGGTGCATCTCAGGGCTGGCAGGAATGAAACACACTCTGAAACTCAACCATGCTGTGCTGATTTAAGGGCAAGCACTGGCTGGGGTGACAAGATGGCAGAGCCTTCTCTTAACAGCAGCACGTCTCAAGAGCCAGCCCTTAATCCCACATATCACCAGTTTATGAAATATTTTTTGGATGCATGAACCTCATCAAGAGCTTATCAAGATGAGGGCACAAACTCTGTGCTAGCAAGTCCTCATGAAACAATATGCTCTTGTGAACAGACAATGTCTGAACAAGGTGTAGCCCTCTAATCCCAGCTGTAAACATGTTGTCTTTTAAGGTTGATGTACTAAGAAAAGGACATAGGAGAAAGAAAATGGCCCCTAGCTCTTCCAGTAAAAGCAGTTTTATGCAAGGAGGGGTTTTTTAATCTTCAGATCCATATTGCAGAGCAGAGAAAGGACAGTGCAGTGGGACTGAGTACATGGGGTGTGGTGCTTTACCCTAGGCCCAACAAGGGATGTGTGCCCATCCTGATAGTCCATCCCACATAATGCAGACTGCATGCTGGCACATGGCCAACTATATCAGCTACTACCACATGATTTCCAATTGAAAGGATTTCCAGATTATTTCTTTAACCGTTTTAGCATGCAAACGTTAAAGAAGAACCAGTGAGTTGGCCAAAAGCCACTCATTTTATACCAATGCAACTAAGGAAACTCCCTATTTAAAGAGCTGTAGGAGGCAGAGTCCCACCTCTATGTGATATGCTTTGATATCTTTCTAAATGGCCTAGTAATAAAGCAATAGAAAAAAATGGGAAGTTTTACTACAAGCACCATGGAGAGTGCTTGTAGTACATGGAGAGGAGGGCTTTGGTATAAGTGAAGCTGAAGGGATAGATAAAGTATTTTAAGGCCTGGATTGCTATTTATCTGCCACCTATTTCTGAAATGGAACACTTTGACTTTTTACAGTAAGTTTCTTGCAAAACATGGCATAGAGGGAAATAAGTAAGTCTGATAAATATTTACATTCACAAAGCCAAATCAGCTATCTTGTGTATTTTCCCTGAACCTGCCTAAAACAGAAGGCAGAATTTTCTTCAGTTTACTGAGCTTGTAAGTTCTTTTCCTTTCAAGAAAGCTTTCAGTATTGAATTGCAATGTCTGAGTCTTACACTGTGATTTTTATCTGGCTGCTTATTTCTAATTATATTTTGGAGTAATTGGAAGCATTGAGTGACAGGCAAACATTTGTTATGATTTTCTCACAGATGGATCAGATGAATCAGAATCAAACAAAAAAATCTTTATATCTGTAATTGCTTATTGGAGTATAAAAATCTAAACCTATATATTTTGTGGGCAGTCTAGAGTAGTTCGGGTCAGAATGTGATATACTTAATTAAACTGGTCTCATTGCAAAAGAAATGTGAAGACAACTGTTACAAAGGGATAACTGTGATCCCAAGGAGAGTATATTGGTAAAGGCTTCTGTCCATTCAATGTGTTTCTAAGTACTCTGAAGAAGGGACACAAGCAGTGATGTATCAGAGAGGTGTCTGTGCAGAGCTCTTGGGGTACCCAGGTCTCCCTCCCTTCCCACACTGTCTTCCATGCCATGACCTTGGATGTAGCACAGGACACACTGCAAAGGAGTGCTTCAATATGAACAAAATATTTCAGCTTGAATAAAAAGTGAAGGATGATAGATAACTTCATAGTCATGGATGTTATTCAGAGAATCAATAGGGAATGGTTATTCATTGTTTTCTGTAAAATCAGACATAGGAGACACCCAGAGTTCTTCTGTCTCTGCCCTGAATTTCTTGAAGCACTGGTAGAAATAGAAAACAGAAAAGACAGGCTTAACAACATCAGTCCATTTTGTGCCTTAAACTTCCTTTCTGGAAATGGAAACTGTTGAAAATATATGGAGTGCCATTTTTCTTTGTGCTGTAAGTGACCAAACTATCAACCAGGTAATTTGTCTGTAATATTCACACAGGCACAGGAGAAGCAAAGTAGCGAGAAGAAGACTGTAATTTTTATTCTCTGGGTTTTGGTTTGTTTTCTGTGTTTTTTTTTAATTTTGGTTTGGTTTTTTTGGGGGGGTGGAGGGGGGTTGTTCACAAAAAGGTTTTCAAGGATAAACCAAAATCATGGAAGTTCACCGTTACCTTCACTGATTTGGGATGTGTTTGGGCTGCTTTGCCCCATTCAGAATCTCATTAACTAACCTGAAAAATCACCAGCATTAATTTTCAGGAACACTCAATGCCAACAAGCTTTTCCAGGTCAGGTCTCCTCCTTTCTGCTGCTTCTAAATCACCAGCAGACCTTCTGGAGTTCAAGGCTCACTGCCCTGGAACTAATAAAACACTCAGCACCATTCTGCTGGGTAAGAATTCAGAAGACAGGCAGGTGAACCAATTCCCTCTCTGCAGGGTCCTCAGTCCTGCTGGTACAGAGCAGACAGAATTATTTTGCCTTTATAGCTTGCAAAGAGAAGAGAGCTGGTCAGTAGCAGATGTTGGTGAAGGTGAGTCTTACAAAGCAATTAAGAGATGTCACCACCCGAGGCTGACTCAGAGAGATGCAACAGAAGATTCCTGCACTGGGGTAGTGGTGGCAATGTGTCAAATGTAATCAGCTCTCAGCAAAAGCTGGACTTGATGGTCCTTGTGATTCCTTTCCAACTCAGAATATCCTGTGATTCTGCAAATGTGCCCTTTAAATTTTTTCTTCAGTGACAGCACCAGCAGCACTGTTGCAGCATGAGCTGCTCCCTTTCAAATCTACTTCATATTTGAGATCAGTGTTTTAGAGCACTTCTTCCCCACAAGTGGAATAGTTCTTTTAGTTCTTTCTTCATATTTCATCCAGTTCTCAGACAGCTGAGTTCCATCCATGTTTATCCCATGCCATGTTAGTGAAACATGTGTGATCCACTGTCCTCTATCCTGACAGGGCTCTTTCCAACTGGAATTACATTCTGATTAACCAATATCCCCCAGAGAACTTTAGGAACATCCAAGTGTCTAGCTAGAGAATATTTAAAAAGTAGTTTCCTTAGACAGAAAGAAAAGGCCATGAGTTTTCAATATGCAGTTGGAAAAGTCTGCTGAACATCCTTAAGAATGCATTTGCAAGTATATGCAGAAAAATCTGAAGTAGAAATCCTTACAGATAAAGAAAGAGTGGCAGGAGGAAGATTTTGAAGCTCAGAAGGGAATTTTGAGAATTGCTGTGAATTACAACCATGGCTTCTGCTCCACAGACCAGAAGGCTAGGCTGATCAGCTCTATAAAAAAAAAAAAAAAAAAAAAAAAAAAAAAAAAAGATCACATTAACCTGTATGAAACCAGAGTGGTTGTACCTGCAAACTATTAGCAGTTCAGCAACTGACTCTCATCATTTGGACAATGCTCTCAGGCATTGGTGTAATTTTTTGGGCTGTCCTGCGCAGAGCCAGGATGCAGAGCTTAATGATCCTTGTAGGTCCCTTCCAAGTCAGGATAGCCCATGAGTCTACAGCCACAGTTAGGCACTGTGCTCAGTACTACTGGTCTTGGGGTTTCAGTAATTTTGGAAGAACTCGAGCAACGAAACCAGAGCAGAGTTAGTCCATTAGGCATTGTGGCCCATTTTTGGCACACTGATTTATGCTGTATATCTCACATAACTGTACTTTCATATAAATGATTGACATTCTGAATCTTGTGATAGTATTGAAAATGTACATTGAAGTTTTTATGAGTTTCTGAATGAAAGAAAGCCTTTTAAAAATACTAATTCTGTCACTACTTTTTGAGGAGATTGTTATTGTTTGGTTTCTGAGGTTTAGATGTTTTGTTTGTTTCTTTTTCTTTTTCTTTTTCTTTTTCTTTTTCTTTTTCTTTTTCTTTTTCTTTTTCTTTTTCTTTTTCTTTTTCTTTTTCTTTTCTTTTTTTTTTTTCCCCAGGAATAAACGTCTTTACTTGATAGGTTGTTTTTGACCAGAACAATAACAAAAAAACACGAACAAGTCCTTCATCCTTAGCACACTGTAAATTCATGGAAAAATTGCTCCTGTACTTGGCTGTGATTCCACAGAATCACATGTATTTCCCTGTATATACAGGGGAAGTTCTGAATTCAGAGACCTCTGGAAGAAATCAAACTGTCTGGAAGAAATCAAACTGTCTTGACAGATCACCTTCAAGTGATGTGAAACATAACACCTAAACTCCGACACCAGTTTTAAACTTGTTTGCCATGAGGAAAACAATGTATTTTCAAAATATACATAGTACCCAGACTGGCTGCCACTTGGAATGGCATCTGAGACCTTTAACCCATGAAACCACACCTGGGGTGCTATAGAGGCAGCCCGTAAATAGCAAATTAATTGCAATAATTCCCTTTTACATCAGAAAGTCTTGGAGAACTCCAGATTTAGCTGAAACTGGGTGCCAGTCCCCAAAAACTCATTGTGCCCACAAGTGGTCAAGCCATTCCTGATGTTGGCTGGTGCTGAGGAGCCCACCAGAGCCCCCTGGCCAAACAGGGACTCTCCAGCCTCCTCGATGGTCTTTCAAAAAGGAATTTCTAAAACTTGTGCACGTTTTTGTTGGTTCCACAGCATTCAGAGAGCCCAAACCCGGGCAGGGGGTTTAGGCTGCACAAAGAGTTCCACGAGCCCAGCATAATGTGGGGACCTGCCAAGAAGGGAAAAGAGGGTTCATAAACAAGCTGGATGCAGGACTAGAAAGGATACTAAGTAAGTTAACAGATAAAACAAAACTGGGAGGAGCTGTTGATTTCCCGGGAGTCAGAGACCTTGCAGACAGACCTCGACAAATTAGAGGGCTGGGCAATCAACTGTATGAAGTTTGAAAAGGACAGGTGCCGGTTTCTGCATCTGGAACAGGGCAACCCTGCATGAAGAGACAGATTTGGGAACTAGGAAAGGGACCTGGGGGTCCTGGTTGATGAGAAGTTGGATATGAGTCAGCAGTGCCCTGGCAGCCAGGAGGGATGATCCTGTCCTGGGGGCATCAGGCACAGACAGCCTCACCTCGAGTGCTGGGGGCAGTTTTGGGTGCCACAAAATAAGGATTAAAGCTATGAGAGAGCTTCCAAAGGAGAGCCACGAGGAGGGTGAAGGGTCTGGTGGGGAAGCTGTATGAGTAGCTGAGGGCGCTTGGACTGCTCAGCCTGGAGGAGACTGAGGGGAGAGCTCACTGCAGTTACAACTTCCTCATGAGGGGCAGAGGAGGGGCAGACACGGATCTCTTCTCTCTGGTGACCAGCGACAGGACATGAGGGGACGGGCGGAAGCTGTGTCAGGAGAGGTTTAGAAAACCTTCTTCACCCAGAGGGTGATCGGGCACTGGAGCAGGCTCTCCAGGGAAGCGGTCACAGCCCAACCCTGACAGAGCTCAAGAAGCGTTTGGACACTGCTCTCAGGCAGACAGTGCGAGTTCTTGGGGGATCCTGTGCAGAGCTAAGAGTTGGACTCGATGATCCTCGTGGGTCCTTTCCAACTCAGCGTATTCCGTGATTCTCAGTTTATCGACAAACGCGAGTGCCAGAGCTGGTTTCGCTTTGTCCCGCCGGGGCCGCGCCGCCGCTCCGGGCGCACGGAGGTGACGCCTGAGGGGCGGGGGCAGCGGGGCCGGGCCCGCGCCTCTGCCAACCCCGCCGGGCGCTCGGGACTCGGTGGGAAGAGAAAAACTTCCCGCTGCGAACGAAGCTTTCGCTTCCCTGCGGAAAGCACGGAGCGGGGCTCCCGAGCGCCCGGGCCGGGATGTGAGGGAGGCGGTGGCGCGGCCGTGACGCGGCGCGGCGCGGGGCGGGGCGGGCGCGGGTCGGTCCGGCCATGCCGAAGCGCTCCTGCCCCTTCGGGGACGCGGCCCCGCTCCAGCTGAAGACCCGCGTGGGGCTGCGGGAGCTGAGCCGCGGCGTGCGGGGCGAGGAGTACCGGCGGGAGGTGTTCGGTGAGCGGAGCGGGGAGCGCCGGGCCCGCCGCCCCGGCGGGGGAATGTGCCGGCCCGCCGCTCCCCCTGGCCCGCGGCCATGCACGGGGAGCCTGCCCCTAACTCTGCTCTCCTCTCCCGCCGGCAGAGAGGACCCGGCGGCTGCTCTTCAGGGGAGCCCAGGCGTACATGGAGGGCGCGGCGGCCGCCGCTCGTCCGGCGGAGCCGGGGCCGGCCGGGGAGGCGCAGGGCGAGGGGCCCCGCTGGAGCGGGCAGCTTCTCATCGGCCACGACGGGAGACTGCGGCGGCGGCCCGCGGACAGGGGTGAGTGTCACAGAACCCTGGGCTGGAAGGGACCCATCGAAGCGCAGCTCCTGTCTCGCCCAGGACACCCCCGACGTTCCCACCGTGAGCCTTGGAGAGTTGTCGGAATGATCCTTAGACTCTGGCAGGGTTGGGGCCGTGACCGCTTCTCTGGGGAGCCTGTTGCAGTGCCAAACCACCCTCTGGGTGAAGAATCTTTTCCTAATATCCAGCCTAAACCTCCCCTGACATAACTTGAGGCCATTCCCTCTGTTCCTGTCACTGGTCACTATAGAGACCAGTGCTGCCCCTTGGCTTCACCTCCCAAGGAGGTCTGTACTACGGTGAGTAGTTTGTGCTGTGTAGTTCTTCCTTATTGACTTTCCTTAAAGGAAGTGTTAGATTTGAGCTGACGGATTTCGGATCTGCCGCGTGTTTGTTCTGCTGTAGCATCCCTTAGCGCCTTGCCACTGAAGAGAGAAATTCCCAAGAAAGTTCCAAGCGGCGCTCCGTGTTCCTTGGCATGCCCGAGCATCCTGCGGAGCGCTGTCGCCTGTAGCTGTGCGCGGACGCTCTGCAACTTCTGGGACTTCCAGCTGCTCTCTCTGCCTTGCTGTAAAGCTCATCCTTTCTTTACCGTGTCTTTGCCTAGCAGTTCCGCCCGTGGGAGCGTCCAGAGCCTGCTCGTCGTGTGTGAGAACGGCCGATGTGAAGGACGCGTGTGCGCAGTGTGACCGGCTCGTCTGCCAGAGTTGCACCNGCAGGGAGGTGCCGCGGGAGGGGCGGGGGCAGCGGGGCCGGGCCCGCGCCTCTGCCAACCCCGCCGGGCGCTCGGGACTCGGTGGGAAGAGAAAAACTTCCCGCTGCGAACGAAGCTTTCGCTTCCCTGCGGAAAGCACGGAGCGGGGCTCCCGAGCGCCCGGGCCGGGATGTGAGGGAGGCGGTGGCGCGGCCGTGACGCGGCGCGGCGCGGGGCGGGGCGGGCGCGGGTCGGTCCGGCCATGCCGAAGCGCTCCTGCCCCTTCGGGGACGCGGCCCCGCTCCAGCTGAAGACCCGCGTGGGGCTGCGGGAGCTGAGCCGCGGCGTGCGGGGCGAGGAGTACCGGCGGGAGGTGTTCGGTGAGCGGAGCGGGGAGCGCCGGGCCCGCCGCCCCGGCGGGGGAATGTGCCGGCCCGCCGCTCCCCCTGGCCCGCGGCCATGCACGGGGAGCCTGCCCCTAACTCTGCTCTCCTCTCCCGCCGGCAGAGAGGACCCGGCGGCTGCTCTTCAGGGGAGCCCAGGCGTACATGGAGGGCGCGGCGGCCGCCGCTCGTCCGGCGGAGCCGGGGCCGGCCGGGGAGGCGCAGGGCGAGGGGCCCCGCTGGAGCGGGCAGCTTCTCATCGGCCACGACGGGAGACTGCGGCGGCGGCCCGCGGACAGGGGTGAGTGTCACAGAACCCTGGGCTGGAAGGGACCCATCGAAGCGCAGCTCCTGTCTCGCCCAGGACACCCCCGACGTTCCCACCGTGAGCCTTGGAGAGTTGTCGGAATGATCCTTAGACTCTGGCAGGGTTGGGGCCGTGACCGCTTCTCTGGGGAGCCTGTTGCAGTGCCAAACCACCCTCTGGGTGAAGAATCTTTTCCTAATATCCAGCCTAAACCTCCCCTGACATAACTTGAGGCCATTCCCTCTGTTCCTGTCACTGGTCACTATAGAGACCAGTGCTGCCCCTTGGCTTCACCTCCCAAGGAGGTCTGTACTACGGTGAGTAGTTTGTGCTGTGTAGTTCTTCCTTATTGACTTTCCTTAAAGGAAGTGTTAGATTTGAGCTGACGGATTTCGGATCTGCCGCGTGTTTGTTCTGCTGTAGCATCCCTTAGCGCCTTGCCACTGAAGAGAGAAATTCCCAAGAAAGTTCCAAGCGGCGCTCCGTGTTCCTTGGCATGCCCGAGCATCCTGCGGAGCGCTGTCGCCTGTAGCTGTGCGCGGACGCTCTGCAACTTCTGGGACTTCCAGCTGCTCTCTCTGCCTTGCTGTAAAGCTCATCCTTTCTTTACCGTGTCTTTGCCTAGCAGTTCCGCCCGTGGGAGCGTCCAGAGCCTGCTCGTCGTGTGTGAGAACGGCCGATGTGAAGGACGCGTGTGCGCAGTGTGACCGGCTCGTCTGCCAGAGTTGCACCAGGCTCTGCAGCTGCTGTAACACGGTTACCTGCTCCCTGTGCTCCGCTGTTGAGTAAGTGCCTTTCGAGTTCGGAAGCTTATTTTAATTACACATGCCGTAATAGTTGGGTGCAGCAGATATCTAGCTCATACACATAAAGGAGTTAAACTCTCCCCTTGCTTTAGCAGCGGTAAAACTCTCTGAAACATGCAAACCAAGATGCTTGTGTGAAGCACTCTAACCAACCGTAGTGCAAATCTAGTTCAGCTTCTTATTTAAATGCTGTAGGAGGCAAAAATTTCTCTTGCTTCCCCACCAGTAGTATAACATGCTGGCCAGTGCTGAATGCATTCACTTCCAAAGAGTAATCTTAATTTTTTTTCCCTTAATGTTAACAGTTCTGTGTTATAAAGAAATACTGAGTGTGCCGTGTGGGAGTCCTGTGGTTGCAGTTGATAATGGAATAGTATGCCATTGTTATGTTCCAGAAACAGTAGGCATACTGACTTTTGTTTTTTCTGGTGTTTTTGTTTTGTTTTGTTTTTTTCCCCTAGTTATGGTGATGTGGGAGAGCAAGTTCTCTGCAATGGTTGTTCAGTATTTCAAGTCTGAAACTTGATGAAATAACCCTTGTGGCTAAAACGTCCGTGAATTTCATGAAGTCTTCTCCTTACAGCTGGTCAACTAATCCTTTTAGCATGTGAATTAGTTATGGAATTTCTATGTTTTATATCTTTATATTGTACTTTTAAATATTGTAGCTAAATAAACTTTATATTTTAAAGCTTTTTAGATTATTTTGAGTCGGCTTTCTCCTTTTCCCTAGTTGTGATATGCCTGTCTGGAAGGGACCACTCTGTGCTCTTACCTGGTGTTCCTGATGTGATACAGGATTCAGGATATTCTCTCCACATGTTGGTCATGTTAGGACACACTTTTGTGGGATCAGAGTAGAAATCAGTTTCTCCTTCTGTGCTTTCAGGTGAGTGTGAATCCATTCTGGACACACAACATTTTCTTGTAAGATAACTAGGAAAAGCAGCCAGGCCTGAAGGCTTTTCCAAATAAGAGAATTTGCTGATTCTGGTTACTTTTTTTTGAGCTATCACAAACATCTTGTGATTACTGACAGCTTTGTCAGTAAAACTGAATGGTTTTAATCTTTCTATGATAACTTTGATAAAGAGAGCAATAGCACACCAGGCTTGAAGCAGAAAAATTTTACTCATTAGTAAATTTTCCAGTACCTTCACTGAGAGATCTTTCTTGGAAAGCAACTTGTCTGTATGAGTCGATCACCGACACTGTAAACTTCATATTGTCCTGAATACCCACTCAGAAATAGCTCGTGAAGTGGTCTGAAAAATGGTCAGCACTCAGGGGTACCTCTCCATAAACCAGCTCATTCCTCATATTCTTTTCAAATCACTGCAGAGGCTTAATATTGTTTGTGCTGTAAGAGTGAAGCACTACTGGACAGCCCCTCAAAGTAGTTTTCTTTTACTGATTTTGTTATGTTTCATTAAAAAAAGACTTTTCATCTGGCAAACCAGCTATGCCTAAGAGAAAACTACAGTGGTCTTTACCTCAGGAAAATGCTGATTTGAGTGGCTGATTTCAGACTGTAGGATAAAAGGAATAGATTTTGACGCACACAAGAAAAGACATCCTTGTGGCACAGCTGTTGGTCTGTTTCTCGAATTCTTTGTCCTGAATTCCTGAAGCAAAGCCTGCCATTCATGCTTTCCAGTCTTCTCAGCTCTAATTAGTATGTTTTGGGTGGAGTAACCTTGTTTTACCTGTTTCCCTCCACTTCAGCCATTTCTGTTTGAAGAGATGGAAAGGCCATTGCAGTGCAATTTGAGAGCCTGACTTCTCCTTCGTGTGGATCCCTTTATCTGACATTCTGTTGGAAGCATTCTGGGTATTTGTCTGTCAGAATGCTGCAGCTACCCGAAGAGAAGGGTAAATGCTTTAGCAGAGGGTGGGGGTGGCTGTTGCTAGAGAGCAGCTCTTCATAGCTGCACTGGCATGGCTTTGGGTGTATCAGCCACATGAAGCGCAGGATGACATCCTCTCTAGCCTGTGTAGTACTTTGTGTAACTATGCAGACACACTTTAAAAGCATTTGTATCCTTTAGGGTTTCCTGAGGGGTGTCACTTCGCTCTCAACCATCAGTGCCAGCCTAGACATGCTGCTGGGTCTGGTTAGTTTTCATGTTCTGCATGTTTTAGAGCCAGTTAAAATGGGAGACTTTACTGGTTCTTACTCCAATAAGTTACTCCACTTCATTTTGAGCAACTGTGAAATGTGTCTTATCTTCATTCCTGCTACAAACAAAAAAAAAAAGTCTCAAGTCAAGTGAATTAGTAGTGAAAGAATTAGTTGGAATGTGCAGGAATTCTACAGCATTATCTGTCTTTTCAAAGCACTAATAAATGAAGTCAGGATGGTGGCAGATCTCTGGTGCAGTTCCCAGCTGGTATCAGGGCAGATAAAAACGTTGCTCCTGTGGCAGTCATTTTAAACCACAAAGATGAGTTTTATGGATGGGAAGAACCTGTGATTTACTGTGTTTAGGTGTTAGTTTTAGGAAAGAGTTTTAAAACTTGGCTTTGTTTCATTTGAAGCTCTAAGGGGTGAATTAAAGCGTTTTCCAGTCAAGCATATTTTTCAAAATGAAACCTTTAAGTATGTGTCTGCTTTTTCTTACTCTCTCCTGAGGGTGAGAGACTGAAAATAATGTTTTGCTTCTAGGCTCTGGGAGAGATGAGACATGTTGTTTACAAATGATTTGTGTTTCAAACTAGTGATAGAAATGTTTTTTTGGCTCATTTAGTCACTGCTGTATTTCATAGAAAGCTGTCCTCTGTAAACAATGGTATGGATTTCATGGCTTAATGTTCTTATTTGTTGTCTTCTAGCTGCTTGAAAGATGGTTGTGCATTAGGATAGATACCCAGTGCAGCATGAAGAGCTGAGAGAAGAAAAGCAGGAGGGCTGGAAGAAGGTTAGAGGCTGGGATGGGAAGGGCAGGAGCAGCACAGAGCAGCATGGCTAACTCTTGCATAGGGGAGGTGCTTCATACGTGAGAAATGGGGTTTAGTGGTTACCACATCTGCTTCTCTGGCTTCAGAAGGTGAGAAAACTGCCTGTGTCTACCAAAAGACTCAAATTTCAGGAAAGTTCTTTCTCTTTAGTCATGCTGTTCTCAGATAAACTGTTGGATCTCAGGAATCTGGAGTTTTTGAGTTTTCTGTGCTTCCAGGCACAGACACCCTGGAAAACACTGCACTGGATCTGAAACCTTGGAGAAGATTTGTAAATATGAGTAATAGGTTAGAAATCACAAATGTGTAATGGGTTAGATATGTGTATTTTCACTGATGGGTTTTTAATTTGAGGTTTTTATGTATAAGGGTAGTTAGGGGACAAGATGGAAAATTTTGGGTGGTGTGTTTCTTCTTGTTCATCTTCTTCTCTTCCTGCTTCTTCATGGAACTTAGGTAGTTACTTCTGGATTGGTCAGTCTAGAGTCACTCTAAAAGTCATGGGAATCTATTATTGGGTTAAAAGTATAAATAATATCGGTGTTAAACTTTTATTGGTGTATTTAGCTTTAAAAGGCCTTGAAACAGGCTCAGCTTGGAGCCATTTTTCCTACTTCTAGCAAGCAGCTAGAGGTGCTGTTGTACTTTCTGTAAATTTTGATAAGATGTAATAAACATCCAAGACTGAACATGAGAAACTGGCTCAACTGCCTTTCTAATACTCCTGGATCCAAAACAAAACAGATGAGACTGATGACAAGCCACCAATTAGTGGTGCAAAAGCCCTGCAAAAGCCCAAAACACACTTAGAGATTGGTGCCCCGTGATCGAACTCACAACCTTCAGATTATGAGACTGAACAATAAACAATGGGAGGTAAGACTTGAGACTGTTTGTACATCTTCATGATACTTACAGAATAAAAACAAACCTGTGTGAAGGGAAAAATCTTTGGGTGAGAGGTACAAAGATTTTTCTCTCTAATTAACTCTTCCTCACAAGGGCTTATCTGTTGCCACTGATCATTGAGCTGTGATAGAGTTACAATGCAACACTTAGGGTACCCCTAGGACTGTAAAGGAGAGCCAGAGAAATTGTCTGGTTTATTAACTGAGCAGGAAGTTTGATTTAATACTGTGTTTTTTTTGTTATTATCGTATGTTCTTCCCCTCCTACTCACTGCAAAGTGTCAAAAATCAAAGTTTGCCTGCTGTTCCAAGGGAAGGAGATCCCCTGAGGAGCCAGCATATTGATGGGTAAAAATATCCTGCAGTAATGATTTTACAGATGGATGAGAAACTTCTGAGGCCTGTATATCATTACTGGTGACATATGTCTCAAAGAGCAGACCTCTATGTCTAAAAGGAAGTTAGCTGATCTGATCAGGAGAAAACAGTTTCTTTTAAGACTAATAACTGAGTAAATTCTAGAAATGTGTGGTTTCATAGACACCAAATATTTAAGGACAGTCTAAGGTGGTAAATGACTGCAGTAGTCTCCAGTGTCTCCAGGCTGTATTAGAACAAACCCACAACATTGTGAAAAAGCTCACTGAAAAGAACAAATACACTTGAGTTGTCTCCTTCAATAGCATTTGTCCTGTGCACATAGTAATTCCCAAATATTTTCCAGTTCAGTCCAGAAGTCTGCTTTCTTTCCAAGAGAGAAGTGAGCTATTCTACTGGTGATCCAGACAATGTGAAAATTAAAAATAAATAAATGTTAACTCTCCATTCTGTGATTGATGTGTCTTTGTTCTAATACAGCCAGCACCTCAGCCTCTTCCCCTCCTTTTTGTTTTAGTGTCCTATACACTTGGGCCCTGACTTGTAGCCAGTTCATAGACTTTTTTTGGTATTCCTTTCTGAACATGTGATAAATAGATGCAGTTGTATTTTATCTCAGGACAGGGCATAAACCCCAAATAATGTAGGTGAGAGTGAAAGACAATGTTCTTTGTTTCCTTACGAATATGGGTAAGGCATTTATGCCTGGCTTCTGTGCTGTATTTGCTGACATCAGCTGTGACACTCACAAGTGGCAGCAATATGCAATGGGCTTAAATCTTCAGAATCTTGCTTTGGAGAGGTGCAGCCGAGAAGTAGAAATGGAAACTGTATCTTTGTCCCCAGGTTTGTTGGGCCTGTTTTCTTTTGAAAACACCTAACTGGCCACTGCTGGATTGGTTAGACAACAGCAAATGACAGCACCATGCAAGGAATAAATACTTCTCTCTTTCACCATGCTCCTACCAGTCATTGCATGATGGCTTTGGGTTTTGACAGGATCAAACTAGATTAAAAAATTGAATCCCAGCAAAACGTACCTGTCATTAAGCTCCCAGGTATGGAGTATGTGTACAAACTTGCATCTTCTGCTGCACTGTAACTTTTGGTTAGGTGTGATACTGTTTCATCATGTCAAATTCTGCAACTAAAAGTTCTTTGTGCTGCCTTTACTGCCCCTTTGGATTCCAAGAGCGCAGAACACCTGGACATGAAGCCCTCTGTGCTTGGAGAAGCTCCAGCTGGGATAGTGTGGCAGAGTATCTCCACAGTTTGTTCTGTGTCTGTCAAGCTTTGTCCTCTGCTCCTTGCAGTGGTTTAGCATTGATTGTCAGGCTAAGCTTAGGTCCCAGGCTACTGCAGGAACATGTGGGGTTGTCCAAGCAGAGGGAGGGAAACCTCAACCCATCCAAGAGCAGCACTCAGACCGTGCAGAGCAAAACTGCTGCAGCAGCACAGGAACTCCAGAGCTCAACCTTGCAGCACAACCTCGGGTGTGGCAGCTTGGAAAAGGAGAGGAATGTGGGGGGGCTCTTCCCAGAGAGCATCCTTCTCCCAGCAGGCTTTTAAATGAGGGCAGTAAGGCTGAGAAAGACCATCTGTGTCCCCGTGTCGAGTTGCCTGGTGCTCTTTCCTCCACTCTCCTTAAGGTTTTTCACTACTGGCAAGGGGAAGGCAGCAAAACTTTGAACTTTGTTTCGAAAGTTTCATTTCAAAGCTTTGAGTTGTTTTTAGTGAGGTAAATCAGTTAACCTATTAAAAGTAGCCAAGAGGCCTCAGAAAACGCTAATTATTCTTTCAGAAATAAGTAGGAGCTATGTAGTTTAAAAACAAATACTTCTTGTGGGTAGAAAATTGGAAGAAAATTCTTCTAAATTACTTTTTATTTTACATTATTAAAATTGCAATAGGGTGAAAGTGATCACACAATCAGTTGTATATTTTAATGGCTAATACACATGCACACACATAACTTTTTTTGGTATAGATATTTTGTATTGACAGATATTGAAATACCATACCTTTTACAGTTGATTGCATTTTTAACTTCTACAATTGTAATACGAGCTTTAATATTTGCTGGTGGTGTGTATTCTGGGCTTTTGTTATTTTGTTTTCTTCTTCTGGGAAAAAACTCAGCTGGAATCAAATTATTTTTTTCACTTTTAATTTATTAAAAGTTTTTAGTTCTCCTGCTTCTGATTTGCAATAAAACCCTGTATAGATGTTAAGTTACTTATCTCTTGGAGAGCTTATTATTGCTTGAACATTTTGTGGTTATAGGATTTACTTTAAATTTTAGGATTTATTTAATTGTATTTTCTTACATTGTTTTTCTCAAGTGTAATAGTTTAAATCATTATCCCCTTCTCGTTTATTTGTTCTGTAAGATGCAGATGTTTTTTCTGTTTATTTATTCCCAGTTGAGGGTTTTGAGGACATGTTTTCCAAGATAACCTGAGTTCTGAGTTCTCCTAGATAAGCTGCACAGCCATGTCAGAATCCCGATGGTGTCACCAGGTACTGTCCCTATCTGTTCTGTACGATTTCTCTTAAATTTGCACTGAATTCCAACAGCTGCCAGCGGCTCCTTGTGCAGAAGTGCTCTTTAATCTGATTAGAGGCTTAAGATAAAACATAATCCCTCCTCCTACCTTTGCAGTAGAAGTTTCATCTTCAAGCCACAGGATGGCAGCACGACGTTGGGTTTATGTCTATTGTTGCCCAAATTCTTGGTTTTTTTCTCAAGTCCTCACTGCTCAATTGATACTGTAATAATTGCACTGCTAGTCTGGGGAGGAAGTGTGTTTTAAAATATTCCCCTCGTAAATCTGTAGGTCAAATGTTCCCATTTTTCTTTTAATCCCATATTTTTTGTATCATTAATAAAATATGGCCTGAAATTCAGAACGGACCATTTTGCTGCCTGCAAAGACAAGAGCAAAATGTAAATCAAATGCAAAAGCATAAATTGATCCCATTTTTTTTTTCTTTGAATTCTAATGTAGCAGTATGACAAATAAGGGTGTCTAAATGCCAACATGTAAGTTATGTCACACTTTTCTTAAAAAAAAGCCTAACAATGAAAAACGGCAATGGAAAACACCCCCACCAAAAAAATAAAAAAAACAAAACCAATCCAAATAGTATCATTACACTTTTCTTTGCATTTAATTAGCATGTCTTACTCAAGTTGCTTCTCATAAAGATGTGAAAGAGTACAGTGATGTCCATGCCAAGAGTAGGACTCTGAATCTGGACCAAAAAATGTACGGTGTGGGGTGCTGACTGGCAGTCCTGAGGAATGGCCGTGGTGGTGGTGGAAAAAAGGTGAGAGTTGTGCCATTCTTTGAGGAGAATGATATTTGGGGAATGATAGGCTGCTCAGTCTGACCTCAGTCCACAGGAATGTTGTGGTGTGAATCCTCACAAATGCTGTGTCCAGCTCTACACCCAGGCACAGGAAGGGTGGGAACATAATTGGGAACAGTCACACAGATTTATCAAGGACCTATTACATCTGACCAGCCCCACTGGCTTTTCTGATGAGATGAGTAGCACTGGATGAGAGGAGAGAAATGAAAGTGTCCTTGCCAGGGGAAAGACAAACCTTGTTGGGCTGCAGGAGCAAAGGCAGCACAAACCCCTCTGTGCCAGAGATCCAGAGCTGCTGCTGCTGCACAGGGGACTTTAGTGGCTCTGGAGACGCTGCAGTGCTGAGAAACGACACAGGGGAACAAGAAGCCTTTCCAGGTCACACACGGGGCACATCTGAGCTCTTCACAAGGATTTCAGGAGTTTTTGAGTACTGCAAGGCTGTGTATTGAGGTGTGATGCTTTTGGATAAACTTAGAGGTTTATAGTACCGTTGAAACTGTTCAGCACCCTGAGATCTGCTGCTTTCTTCTCCTGAGCATTGATTGCTGCTGCCAGAAATGAGGAACTGGTAAAAGGCTATGTGGTCTGAGTATGTCCACTCTTACATCCTGTTTACTCTGCTAGAACTACTGATATGATCAAACTTACTCATATCCTTAGGTGTTTTGGTGGGATGTGCTGTAGAGTACAGCACTTTGGTGAATATTGATTTCTGAACCTAAAGAAATGATTCAATTTTCAACCAAGTACTTTACATACAGAATTTAATGCACTTTTATGTATTTCATTCCAGTGAGTTTCATTTCATTCATTGGAGCTTGATTCTCCCACGCTTTCTTGCACTGAGTAATACCTCCCCAAACGAGTAATCTGATTGTTCTGATTTTGCTTTCCATGATACCAAGATTATTTACTGCCCCAAAATAGATTTTGAAGTATTTTTAATTGCAGTAAAAACAAGTTTAGAAACCTGGGACTGTGATGAGTTGGGATGACCAGTATAAGGAGTTAAAGTACAGTAAAATATAATGTTGAAAATATGTAGTCAATGTGCAGAGCTTCATGGTCTCCTCCCAAAAATATTAAAAGAAGAAAGCCAGTTTGAATATTTCCTTCACAAATTGTTTCCTCTTCTGTTAAGTGGTTTCACTCTAGGTTGTTCTGGAAGTCCTTACTTCTCTAAAAATGAGAACTTGGTCTCAGTTGGGTGTAGTCGCCTGTACTGCTGCCTACAGAGCTGGTTTGAAGAAATTTGTGTACTTAGATGGGTCACAGGAATGCAGGAGCTTTCTTGCTCAGCCAGGGCATAGAGTACAGAAGTATTATAGAAAACTGCTTTATTTCTATGACTTTGGATGAGCACTGCTGCACACAAACTTCTATAAGTCCTGAAAATACCTTTTGTTCCTCATCCAGCTGATACTGGAGTGTGCTGCCTTGGTGAGACCAAGAACTAGAAGTTATTGAACATCGAGTTAGAGGGACTTCCTTTCTTCACTGGCACAAGACTTCACTCTGTTTACACCATGCACTCTTCTGTACCCCCCGTCATGTTTGGGATCATTGCTAAAACAGTTTTTCATACATTTTGCACTGACTTTGTCCTTTCTGTGCTGATGCTGCTGATAAGGACACAGTGAGAGCCTGTGCACTTCTGTTCACCTTAGCACTAACAAGTTTCCCGTTTGTGAACTGCAGTGCTGTCCTTGTTCTGCTGAAGAAATCGTCAGTGCTCAGGATGCTGTCCCTTCATTGCTGCTGCTGCTTGTAATCTACTGTAAAACAACATGACTTGGGGTTCTTTCATCTTTTCCTTACTGCCAGGCATTGTGGCAAGTGCAGCTTCATGTGCAGGGTTTGTGGCTCTGAGCTGAACCTGAAATGTCTGTGATATTAATTCCACACGTGGTTGCTTCTGCTCAAGTTAAATTAAGACTTCCACCATAACAAGTGCTGCCAGAAATGAGAGTACCCTTTAAAGTTTAGTGGCATACATCACTTGGACATGAAAACTAGTTCAAACCTCAACACTTGTTCTCTGTATTTTCTCAAGAATTTCACTTCTTGTGAGGCCTTTAACTTAGAATATTTTCTTAGTTTGCTTAACTCCTGCTACCATCTGTTGTTCAGTAACAACTCGGAGCCAAGGCGGCTGATGGAGATCTGAGTTCTCCTAGATCAGCACTTGGCACCATAAGCTTTTTCACAACCCAACAAGCAGTTCCAACAGCTGCATGCATGAATCACTTAAGTTATAGTACCCTGCAGCACCCTGTAAGAATGGGTTTTGACAATCTGATCAGATGCCTCACAAGCAAAAGTGCGATGAACTGAGCTCCTTGGAAGGTGTAAAATAAATTTTAGATGATTATTTTGATACATATTTTCATGTAACACGTTCCACAATTTCATTACTGTTCAGAAAGTTTTGGGACTACCGAGATTGCATGTAAGAGTTTATAATTACTGAAAAAATTCGGTGGGCTGGGGTGTGTGTGTGTGTGTGTGTTTATTTGTTGTAGCAAACTATTCTGACACATTCCCTATGGCATTTCATATTACTGAGAGACAGTTTGCCCCAGCAGTAGAACAGCTCCTCACGTGCTTTTGAGTCAGTCTATATTTAAACCTGTCTCCAGCAGTATTTTATTTCAGTTGTTTTACTCTGGTTTGCCTAGCTGTGGATGCATTCTTGATTATGATCTGTGTTTATTGAAAATTTGCTGTCACAGAACCACAGAATCATTTAGGTTGTAAAAAACATCAAATCCAACCATTAACCCAGCACTGCTGAGCCCAGCACTAAACCCTGTCCCCAAGTGCCACATCCACACAGCTTTTAAAAACCCCCAGCATGATGAGTGACTCCCCCATTCCCTGGGCAGCCTGTCCCTGTCACGTCCTGCTCTTCCACAAACGCTGCAGAACATCCTTTCGTTCAGAATCTGGTACTGCAAGGGCACCTCTTAAAGCTTTGCAGGAGGATTGTGTGGATTCCTGGTTGGTTTCAGAGCAGGCAGCTGACTGCACCAACACTGAGCCCAAGAGACCAGTATCAATGAGCCTGGTGTCACTGGGCAAACTGGGCTGCACAGCTGAGGAGCTGCCCCTGTGTGTCATTTGTGTTCTGCTCTAGTGGTGTCATTATTTGTTTAATGATAACCATTGCTTTGGCTGGGTGTTTAACACGAGACTATTTACAAAGAATTTATGGAGTCCATATGTTTGGATTTCACTTAGCTGCCCAAATAAGGGGGGAGGGAGGAGAATGGAGGTTGATTTTATTTTGAACCTGCATCTGCAGACTGGCTGGAGCCAAGCAGGGTAACTATAGGATGGGACAGTATCATCCAGGAATAGGGTGTTAAAATTTCTTGGGCAACTTCCACAGAGCTGCCTGGCAGGAATCCCCCCCTCAGTTCCTCTTAGAAAATGAGATCAGTGGGTACCCAGGGGATAATGTGGGCTGTGTGCCAGAGAGGAGAAGCTTTCTGTGGTTCTGCAGTAGGATGGGAAGACATGATTAAGTCTTGAGTTCCAATAGTTTTATCGATATTGTTGAGTTGGACTGCAAGCCTTTCACACCACTAGAAAAGTGGGTAAATTGGTCTTGGGATGTACAGGCCACAGACCGACGCAGTGAAGTTGAGGATGCTGAAGTAGCTTGGGTTTAGTTTCCCACATTTTGAAGAGCTCTAAAGTGTTTGTAAGAGTTTTAAAGAGAAGATGTAAATATTTTCCATCAGCGATTTTCAGTTAGTGTCTTATCAGGTACTTAACTCTACATTTTTAGAGAACTCTAGATAGGTTAAACTTGATAGTTCATACCACAAAGCAAAGCAAAGTGAGATAAAGGGCAGACAAATTTTCTGTTTTGTTTTCCCCAGGTTTTCTTTTTACATTTATCAGCTGGAAATCCACACAAATTTAGGTATGTCCTGTAACAGAAATGAATGCCAGACAGTAAGGGGTAACCAAAGATTTTTTCAAAGCAATCAATTCCCTTCTAACTCTACTAAAGGAGCAAGAGTGTGTGACAAAAGGCACTGGGCACTTACCTCCTCTTATCTGTAGCAGAATTGATATTAAAAATATCAATAGGAATAGGAAATCACTTTAAAACTCAGAGGGAGACTTGCTCTTTTCTTTGTTTAGGCCACTATTTCATGCCAAAATACACTAGTCAGGAGTCTACATGAAACTTGAGGACATGGATCTGTACAGACAGTGTAAGTGTTCCTATGGATTGGGGTCAGACGAAGTCTCCACAGTGACCCAGGGAGCATCCAGCATGTGGAAAATAATTATTTAAAAATATATTCTGTTAGCTGATAAGACACCCTCTAGAAGGGACTGCAGAAGATGAGACACAGGGTAAGGCACAAAAAAAGAATGAAGGTGAGGGAGAAGAGGAAGAAGGTGTCCATTGTTTCTTGTCTGCTGGGAATAGATGGGAGAAGGATGTCATAAGGAAAAAGGCAAATAAAGAGAACTGGAATTCTGGGGGGAAAAAAAAAAAACAAACTGAAAAAAGAGAAAAGGAACTCAATAGTGCAGGCTGGTCTCTACAGGTACCACCCAGCAATCTGCATCCAACCTCCATGCAGCAGGGAACTGAAAGCCCACCTCTGTGTGCCAGCTTTTTTCCTGCTCCCAGGAGAGGAGATCTGCTCAGCAGAAGACAGATGGCATTGCCATTGCCTGTGCTCCTGTGGGGGCTTTTTCCAGATGGGGAGTTGGAAGCTTCTTTGTGCTGCTCCAGCCTTCCTGTGCTGCAGCCCTCGGGTGCTTGGGGCTCTACCAGCCTGCGTGCCCGGATCCAGTGCTGCTCAGAGAAAATCGCAGCTGAACCAGTTAGGAAAATAAATGGATTTATATCCAGGGTTTTCTTCCTGTTTGAGGTGTCCTTGTTGACTTCTCCTTTATTGTATGGAGAGATTATTGAGCAATTGTTTATAAAAGCTGAGTTATTGTCAGTGATCTGAAAAGAAAGTTGGCACAACTGTTGTGCACAGGGGATCCCCAGACAGCCCTGGGCCACTCACACACTGACCTCCAGCCAGACTCGGTGCTTTCCTGCATTGCTGGGATGCCTCTTCTACCTCAAGCAAGGCACAGCAATGACAGGTTTCTTTCTCGAAGTTACCTGAAAAACACTGGGCAGTCCAGGAAGCATCGCCCTCATTACAGCTCCCTTTGCTGCTTATGGGAATTTAAAAAAAATATATCATTTTAAATACCAAGCGGCCACCCTGATCTCCACTTCCTTCATGCTGAGCAAATCACCACAGAAAGCAGAACTTTGGAGAAGTAACCTGATTCTAAGTTTTACAATCAAGTAAAGGGAGATACTAAGTTTAATCTCTTTATCTTAGTTACACATTAAATTTATGACCTCACCTGCGTAAATAAGTACGTTTTGTTCTGCCTTCTTCTACTTCCTTTCCTCTACAACTTTCCAGTCTGCAGTTGCTCCAAGAGACTTTGTTGTCTCTGCTTTTTACTCAGTTTCATTCTACACTCATTACTGGATGGGCACCAGGTATTCCTGTCTTCCTGTTTAGTTTCATTTCTCCCAATAATATCAGAATAAGGAACAGTCACAGCAGCTAAACATATCATACAGAAAACTTACTATGTGCTGCAACCATCCTAATAATAGCACTCCATTTTTTGTTCTTGAGGTTCATTGAAGGGCTTATGTTTTGATCTTTCTGCACATCCATAAAGCCTTTAAAAGTCACTGCAGCAATTTATAGAGTATGTGAGAAAAGTTCATTAGCTATTTAGAAAAAAAAAAAAATCACTGAAATGCTGCATGAACTCCAGCCCTGTGTGTGGGAGAAGGTGTTGTGTTAGAATTGTTCTCTGAAGTCAGATCTGTGCCCCAGTAAATTAAAATAGCCAATTTCAGAGTAAGCAGCCTCTAAAGTGCAGCAAGTCCTAATGCAGAGCAGGATCACAGAATCACAGAAACAGCTGAGTTGGAAAGGGACCCACAAGGACCATCAAGCCCAGCATGTTTAAGAATGGATTTCATGCTCATTTTAATCCAATTTCAATGAACTCTCAGGCACTCTGCTGAAGATCACAATCAGTATTTCTTGTTCTGATATAGATTTTTTCAGTACTACACAGTTTGCTGGCTAACAGCATGAGTACTGTAAGGACAGAGACACACAAAGGAATAGATACAGGGAGTTTACCAATAACTAAAGATCACAGCGTTTGGGGAAGGGTTTGTGTGAACACTTTTCACTCCAGCATAAAAATAATTATATCTTCTGCAGGGTGAATGTATTAATATGTAGAGAATTTGAGAGACCCACAGAATCCAGAAAATACAGCAAATGCTGTCTGTGTCGCCATTTATCTTCTTGAAACAAACTCAAAGCCCCGATGAAATGCAACATACAAGCAGTTACAGTAACCTGACAGAAGACATGAAGAAAGTGGGGAAAACACGGTTACATTTAACGCAAAGTAAAAACATTGACCTCCCATCTTTAGGGGGGAGGCAAAAAAACCCAGTGACAGGCAAAAAAAACCCATGTGAAGCAGCACTGCAGCAAAGGGGAAACAAAACTGAGCTATGTGCAGGCTGAAAAACCACAGAGGGAAGTAGAGTTTTTACATATGAAGACCTTGATTTGGTCCCTAAGAACCCACTACCGTCACAAAACCAGGGTGGTGACCATCAGTTACAGAAATTTTAAGAAGTGTCAAGCAGGAACTACTGTAACAAATTGCATTTGTTTAAAATGATTTTGGACAGAGAGCGAACAGTCATCACCTGATTAGAATGCAGCATATGCTGCAGCAGACAGCGGGCACACGTCTGCACACTCAGCTGCAGGGGGATAATAAGCTCCTGCTTGCTAAAGGCACTGTGTGTTCCTTGCCTGTTACTCCTCGTGGCAATTAACCTCCCTGTTATTAAAAAAATTGAGCTCAAAGTGAAAGACAAACACGTATTTGCAACGCTGAAGAAACAAGATCCTTTACATTCTCCTGTTCCTTCAACTGTGTTTTTACCTCTGAAGCTCTTCTAGATACAGTGAAATAAACCAGACCTGCTAAATTATCATTTCCCAAACTTCTCAGGCAGATCTGTACAACTTGCACGGGCACTTTCCTTGTGTGGGCTCCTCTTCTGCACCTCTGCCTCCTTGGAGTGTGCACTCCCACTGTGGGCTGTGACCTCTGATCTGAGACCACCATCCTACAGCCAACTACTGCAGATAAAAATCTGGTTTGGCATGTGCTCTCTAAGAAGCAAAGGGTATTTTCTCTGACAAAGATTGAGAAGGCCCCACAAACACTCAAGAATATGAGAACACAGTGCTGGTGTACTGAGCACTTCAAGACACAACCCAAAGCAGCAGACAAAATTTCCCACTAATTAAAGCAAGGACTGTCCAATTCAAACAATCCAGCCAAGTTTTTGCCCTCAAACCTCCAAAAACTATAATAATTCGTTTCTCAGGTGGAAAACTGAATGAATTCAAAAAGCAGCTAGGACTTGAGGCCAGTATGAGAGCCGGAGAGCAGGTGGAGGAATGAAGGTGCAGAAAGAAAATGAAGAAAAAGCTGCTTATTGTACTGGGGCGGGGGTGGTGGAAGTCACAGTTTGTACAAAGTTTGGAATGCTATGAACCACAGTTATCTTCATCCACTTTGAAGGGAGAACAGCTTGTCATATCCTAATGGGATTGTACTGGATGTTTTAGCTACACCAGGGAATATGAAATGGAATTTGCAGAATTACCTGGCTCCAGCCTATGTCTCAACTCCAAGCAGCACTCAGAGCAGTGTATCTGTTTCAACCACTGCCCAGCTGACCTCAATTCCAGACTGCAGCCACAGGCACACAGAGAACTTACTCATGTGCTTTTGCCAAGGGTTTTTTTCCCTGTTTTTCTCCAAGTCCGAATTTACAATGAAGTTCCTAGGCTGTAACACAGATCCACTACTGGTGTTCAGAACCTGGGATGCACCATCTTTACTGCAAGATGACATTTTTCAATGCCAGAAGGAAGAATGGGGAGATTTTGGCTGTAAAGATTGTTAGAAAAGTTTTGAGGTTTCAAATCAAAGAGCTAAAGGAACATGCAAGATTTAAGCAGTCTCTGCATATATGGTACAAAAAGAATCGGAGGTGAATGACACTCAGGTCACAGGTTTTTGCAATAGGATATTCTGTGCTAAATCAAAATGTAAAGAACACATTTTATGTTTGCAGACAGATAGCTGTAACATAGCCATTCAATTATGGACAAGTAAGCTATTTAGGACAATCACAGGCAAAATGAGGGAATGTGTCCAGAAGACCCAGCATTCAGGTGTGGCCCTCACAGCTCTCAGTTGCTAACAATATGAAGATTCAGAGATCTTTGGCAGCTTTTTTTTTTTTTTGAGTTCCATTTTATATAAGGGAATTAAAACAATCCATTAGGAACAACTGGCAGAAAAATACTGAGACATAATCAGCCTGAACAAAACAACCTGATCCATGCCTGCTCCTGCATTTGACAGAGCAGATTTTCCTGGGGCAGATTATGGTAACCTTTGCTCACTCGTGTTGCCTATATTTGGATGCAAGAACTTGTGTTAGTTCAGAACTTGTCAAGACTTGTAAACTTGGAGAAGAGTTTCCTTGAACTTCGTCCCTGGGCTGGCTGGAGAAACAGATGAAGCTTGGAAGCAAAGGAAGGAGAGCAGTTAGATCAGACTTGCTGAACAGGACAGGCTGTCCAGCATCAGTCTCTACAGAGACACAGATCTCCTCTTCCCCCTTCCTCCTTGCATAAACATGCAGTAAATTGCACTGGGAATTACAGCTCATTCTTTGAACCTAAAAATGTGCTGGATGTTTAATGGCTTACCACGGTTGCAACTCCTGTTGCTTAGTCTGAAGCACACTGCAGTTGTTCCTGGATGTTCATATCTTGCTCTTTGTATTCTTGTTTGAAAAACGACATTCCAGCCTTCTGTAACCACCTCCCAGCTGTGATTAACATTAGTGCCTGGAGAGCGTTAGAGATTGTGCAGCACAGCCTGGCCCCATGGTGGAACAGAAATACCTTTGCAGATCAGGACCTTTTGCTGGCACCAGGAGGGCAGCAAAACAAGGCCAGTCCTCATTCACCTCAAGACAATTTATTCCTGGCACAGGGTGCATTTCTCTGAACAAGTGTTTTCCAAAATTATCTTTGCATAATGATCAGCACAGAGATGAAACAACTGAGGAGGAACAGAACAACCTGAATTCCTCAGTGATACACACATCAAACTTGAGAAACTGGAGCAGTTGTTGCATTTCTACAAATTCAGAAGGCTCCTAGCACAAGAAATAGGAACCTAACTTGTTAAAGCAATTTTATTTAAGTATTTGGAGGGAAACTTTCATATAGTGAGTAAAAATACTAGAGTTGAATTATGTTAAAAAACATCAAGATGATGGGCTATCTGTGCAAGCACAGCAGTGTCTGATGGAGAGGGGAAAAGAGGGTTTTCATAATATAAAATTCCTTTCAAATAAAAATATTAAATGCTACTTAACTGGAATACATGTCATCATTTTTTATACAGTTAAGAGAATAAAAAACAAAAAAAAGCGCAATTTAAAGAACGCAACCTACAATGGAATAACTTTATTTGCAGCAGAGACAGAATAAGACTGCTTTTATGAAAATTACAAAGAAACATGATACAACAAAAATAGGGTGTGGGGAATTTCCCACTAAGATTAAAAATGAAAAACAACAAAAAAAAGTTCACTTTTTGAACACCATTATTATTCAAACACATATGAAGTTTCAACCTAGTTTTTTTTATACATGGGAAACACTGTTAAACTGAATCTTCAAGAGTGAGAAGGCACCATGAACTGTTGGTTGATACCTTTAATGCACACTCAAGAAAGAAGAAATGATCTGGCATGATGCAAAAATTCATTAAGTGTTTATATATATTCATATATCTTTTCATAAAAAAAAAAAAGTGGCAACAAGTCATTACTTCAGTGCCAAATGTACTCGTGTCTGGCTGACTTGCTCATGAGGATGATTTCTCACTTAAACCTGTGTGGTATTTCTGTACAGTGGTGGAAGTGGGTGATTTTGTGTTGTTGCCTTTCATATTAGATCGGTAAATCAAGCGTTTTCTAGGTTCTGAGAAGCCAATCCTATGAAGTATTCCTAAATTCTATGCAAATGGAATAATTAAAATGCACTGTCTAGAATGAAATACTCATCTGTACGGTGTGGCAATCCCACCGGATTCAGTTTGATATGTAATGTCTTGTAGCAGATGTTATAACAAAAATAACTTTTGCTTTTTGATTTACCTCACTGAGGCCATTAATGCTGTTCCTATAGTTGGTTTTCTGGAGTTGGATGACACTTCACTGCTGTCCAAAATGAGTTTGAACCTTAACCCTCCAGAGTTTGTTCACTTTGTTGCTTATATTATTGCACTAACTACTAAAGTCTTATATCTTCCTATATAAATCTAATTGTTCAGAGTGCAGATTCTGTATTTAGATAATGAACTGTATGAAATAAATAAAATAAGGGGATTTTCTGGTCAGAGTTGCTGATATGTTGAATACCTTAATTATTTCTAAAGTAAACAGTTTTGGTGTATATTCTTAAAAACCTATGGTCATTCAGCATAAAAGCCTTGACATAATACTTAAAGAATGGATTTGTTCTCCTTCTCAAAAATGCATCAAAGAATTGTTTTAAATACAGAATCTGTGAGGCTTCCTACAAATTCATCTAAGTCGTAATACAAACACAGTTTGTAACTCGATAATATAGAAAGTTCTCTAGTGTCCATTGAAGTAAGGTCCCCAAAATGCAGTCTGTTTTGTTTCTGAATGGCAAAACATTAAGCGGTTCCACTGGCTGAGTAGGAGAACTGAGGAAAATGAGGTCTTCTCTCGTTATCTACACAATCCATGCTGTCATCTGAAAGAGGAAAAAAAAATTAGGTAACATTTGCTACCTTTTTTATGTTCAGCAAATCAACAATAAGATAATGCATGGTGAAGTTATTCCAGAAAAGAGTGTTCAGATGTCCATTTAAAATTGCTAGGAGATGCATTGCTTAAATCCACATTTGCTGTTCTGAATTTCTGGCAATTGCTATTTGAGAGCATCGAACATGCTCAGTTATCACAAAAATACAATATTTTGATTGGATATGGACATTAGCCCATGCTCAACTGGCTGCTTGCATGTACACAGTGCATGTGGATATGGACATGAGCAAAACTCATTATTGTAACTGAATTCCAGTGGGAATGTGCAGATTTGGAAAAGACAACAGTATAAATAATTTCACTCTTATTAAACAGGGTTTTCATTTCCAAAACTGGAAAGATGTGGTAAGTTTCACATCAATTTATGAACTTCTTGGTCAAAAACATATGGAAAACCCTCAAGTTTAAACTGATGCTTTTTCATATGCGCTGAAGAGACCCATCATAGCAAATTATTTCTGGTGGTGTGGAGAACACAGTGAAAAACATTTGGAAAAACTTTACCTTGGTCAGGAGGAGTGATTGTTATCATCTGTGCTGTAAATTCTTCATCAAAGTATCTTGTATCTGTTTCAGATGTAACTTGTGGCTTGAATGGAGGTACAAGCTAAGGAAAGAAAAAAATAGTGTCCATTTACAGGTTCTTGCAGTGCTGTTTAAAGTAAGTAGAATTTGACATAGTTGTAAGCTACAGTGCCTTTTTCTACATTCCCAAAATGTCTAAAAAACACCAGTTCACAAAGAAGGAAGCACATACAGTAAAAAATACTTACTTAGGTGTGCACTTCCTATTTATGGGGCATTTAAGACATTTTTTCCCTAGGATTTAGCTGCACAAAGAAAACCTGGAATCCTAAAATTTCTTCAGGTAATAACATGCTGACCAATGTTTAAAAATAACAACACATACTAGTTCCCTCATAATTATATGGAAATTGTAAACCTCATCTAGTCAGATTTATGCTTGAGGAGGATGAAAATAATTAAGAAAGATGCTTAGTGACACAAAACTTATCAGCTAACCCCGTGTATCACCACAAGGGCTGTAACATTCACCAAAAAGTTTCAACTACAGTGCTACTGTGCCCATGCAGCTCACACTGGAGATCTGACCAACCCAGAAGAATCTAGGCCAAGGCAGCATCAACACTTTTTGGTCCCCAAAAGCAGTGTGATGTCAACTCAGAACTTGGAAAGCCTGGAGTGCTTACAAAAACCTGAGCCCAGTCAGCAGTGAACATCCTCCTCTTGCTACACCAGGCGCTGCACTCGTTGGGGTTTATTCCTGAGACTCGCTTGGGCAGACAGGCTGGAAATCATCCATGTGTACCTAGGCAAGCTCTGGCAAGAGCAGCTCCAGATGGAGCAGAGCTGCCTGGCTGGGGCTGGAGGAGGAGCGCGCCTGGGAAGCGGGATGGGGAGCCGGCTGCATACAGATGCACACACTTGGAACACAGACAGCTCTGCAGGGGCACAGAGCTGGGATTCAGACCTTGTTCACCTTCCCCTGCACGGGGTGGCAGAACCAGGATGTAAACACGGCTCTGAGCCCTGCCGAGCACAGGGAGCAGCGCCGGGATCCTGCTCGCCCACCACTGGGGTTACACGTGGCCATCTTTTAATAGCACGCAGCCACACGGGGCAGCAATTTAGGAGCGTGACTGAGGAAGTGTTGAGCTTCCAATCCAAAACTGCAGGGAGAGGTTTAGCAAGGTGGATGGTAAATTGCTCCAACTGGAATTATGCAGTGACCCCAAGATAAGCACTTCTGCACTTGTACAAACAAGAACGACACCGACATAAATCTCTACCTGGAAAACATCAGCAAATTTTGAATACATAAAACACCTCTTCTCCACCCCTGATTTTGCCTCCTGCTTGGATGTGAAGAATCATTTTGTTTGTCAAGTTGGCAAAATAAGAAAAACACTGGTTTCCCCATCACCAGGATGATCTTTCTGATCTGTTTTAAGAGCACCTAGCAGTGTCCTGTCTTACAAACAAAAATCCAATCAAATGTGTTCATTTTCAATGTAAAGACTAAGAAATGTCATGTATACATATGGAAGCATTACAACATACAGAGAAGCATTTACTGTTTAAAATCAATCTTTAAAAATTTAGGGGCATAAAAGCTCTGTTATTACTCACAATTCTCTGTGCCCAAGAATGGCTTAAAGGAGCTGGGTACATTACCCTTGCCTAAAAATATATTAGGTCCTTAGAAGCAGTCTTTATATCCTGAATTTAAGAAGGAAAAGGAAATAGGATATCCCAAAGTTAGGAGTCACTCTGAGCCTTGTAGTCCCCTGAAACTATTGAAGAGGGCATGCTTCACATTATAATGTTAATAATAGTTCTCACTCAAATCACACCAACATATTACATATAAAAGCCCTGTGGAGCATGAAGATTCTTCCTCATGTAACTCTATTCTCTCTCTCCTTGTAGCAGTTTCTGCCTACTTCCCAAAGCAACCCTGGGTTTGTTTTTGACAGGCTGTGCATGTGTGTGTGAAGCTCTATCCTTTTAAGCTAATGGTGGTTTTGGCACTCACAGTGCCCCCAGTTGCTCTGCTTGCTGTGCACAGCACGGAGTGATTTAGGACTTGGGCACTGCAGCAGACACCTGAACTGAGCACATTGGAGCGACTCAGAGCAGCAAGCCCAAGCCAGCACACATGTGGAATGGGCCAGCGCTGCCTGTATCATTTTCCTTTTTATTTTAGTATCTGTTAAAAGCAATTTGAGACAGATTATGATGCACCCACAAGACATCTTTTCCCCCTAGCTGTCAAATTCTGAGCGCTAAGCTGGAAACAGAGGGGAAGACACAGAAAGCTCCAACGCTGGCTTTAACAAGCAAATATGTCACTTTACTGAAAAGCTGTCACTGCAATAGCTCTGCAGTTCAACTGGCAGGGAGGTGCCACCTGTAGCCTCCCACGGCTGCAGACCAGCATTGGTACCCGCAGGCTCATGCTGGTTTAAGAGAGATTAAGGACCAGGAAAAAACCCCATGTGATTAAAATCTCTTTGCATATGCTTTGCTTGTGGGTGAGCAAAATACTGCAAATTAAACTGCACCTTTCTCTGCACCAGAGACAGCACTCTTCCAAGTGAGCCTAATAAACATTTTAAATTTGGGGGACAACCTCAGTTATTCAAAGCTCCTTATAATTTAAAGCAAAGCTATGTTTCCAAAAAGCTTAATAACAAAGCAAATGTTCTGGATTACCCAAGCCCATATTCAAACACATATCCAGCATTACTGGAGATGGTGAGGAACCAAGCTTAGCACACAAACACCTCTCAGCAGCTGACGAAATCCAGCTTTAATCCATGGGACTGCACTTAAGGTAAATGCTGCAAGACCCTCTTTGGACCATACAGAATGTAGGCAGCAATTACTCACAGGCTCTCCATTTGCACAGCCTGCCTACCTCAGATACAAACACTAATGGGACACAAGCAAAACCAGGAGCTAGACTTTTTGGATAGGTCAAGGTCAGGAATAGTCTCAATTAGCACACAGTTTTCTCTAAAAGATTGGAATATTTGGAATTTCCTGATAGCTTTCGGAATAATCTGAATTAGATCTGAATTAGCACCATGGGACAATTCATTAATGCTTTATCAGTCCTATGGATAAATAAAACACTGCCTCCAGCTTGTGTGATTTCTCTTCTGTTCAGGGAACTGGGACTACCACCAAATGACAAATAACTTTACCCAAAACATTTGAGCCCCATTGTCAGCTTTTTAGCTTAAACTGCATAAAACCAGCAAACCCCCAAGCATTCAGCGTGTCAGCTGGGTGAAAATGGGGACAACTTCCTGTTTAGAATAGGAATTCAGATCTACTTTTCAAGTTATACTGAAGGAAGTCTATGGAACTCTCTCCTGCCCTCATGACTGCATGCAGCTCTCCCTCAAGGGATGCTTTGAAAGGGCTGAGGTCTAGCATCTTATCCACACTTTCAAGGCACAAAAACTTGTTTTATGATTTTTCAGTTCCTTTAGTCACACAGATCAGCGAGGAAGTGAAAGAAGAGAAGGAAACAGAGCCCTCTCCGTAGCTGTATACAGGCACTGGACAATGCTCTCACTACAATATGGAAACTCAGCTTCTGCAAAGTTTCTTACCTGCTCCCACCAACTGGAGGGACAACCAAACTCCATTCAGAGGTCAAATGAGATCTGATACCACAAGGGACTGCTGGGGGAAGGAGGGAAATCAGGAAAGCCGGGACTGAGATCATGTGGCACCAGTAGATGGGAGCCTTGAACCAGCAGACCCACATTTTAGTTGGCTGCATTTCACAAGTGTTATGAAAATGTGGCTCTTGAGAATTGAACATGAGAGGACAAGAGCACACCACCCTTAGGGCACAAAGCAGGGCATCTTGGAGGATTGAAACAATTCTCTGAGAAGGAAGGGGCAGTGAGGCACAGGCAACTGATAAAACACATTCTTACAGGCTCTTTGACTTCAGTGGCTCCCACTGAAAAGCCAACAAACCCAGCAGGTCTCAAGGAAAACCCATGAGAAATACCATGAAGTGCAGACACTTCGTATCAGTCCTTTGCCACACACAAAAAACAGTATTAGGCTTGGATTGATGTAAGAGCCCACACTTGTCTGGACTTATATTGAATGTTGACATTAGACTGAAAGGGAAGGAAAAATGCAATGGGAAAGAAGAGCTCATCTTCTACTACTGCTTCTAGGAAGTTTGGCTTCAGATGCTCAGGAACCAGCAGTAACTCTGGGTTTGCAAGGGATGCATCAGTCAACAGCAAGAAATGGCAGCAAGAGTTCAAAGGAAAAGCCATTTTAAAAGCTTATATACTCTCTAAATTTGGAAGCTATTTTGATTACATCCTATCTTTTCAGCCATAAAACCATGTATCTCATTAAGAGATACTCCTATCATTGCAAAATAAAAATCCAGAAGTAATCTGATTACAGTATTTTAAGTTGTTGCTAAAAACAACCACAAAATTTTTCTGTGGAGGGTTTCTGTGTACCTTTAGAGAGCAACAAAATTTGAAACATCGGATATATCCACAGCTACAATTCACCTTGGGAGAACAGTTGTATAAATACCTTTTTCTCGTATACATCTTGCCAAACAATGCCAGCAAAGAATTTGTGCTGCATAATCTCCTTGGCATCATCAGGACCACCACCTAACCTGTAGGAGGCAAAACAAGTAATTAAATGTTTGAGTACAGTTATTTTTTCTAATACAATTTTTATTGCAATGTACTGAAGAAATTCTAAGTTTATATAATGCATTTGGGAGCAGTTCTAGCATTTGCTATGTGTTTGGTGTTTTGTGCAAGGCCTATTTTAGGTTTCATCACAGTTCCACTAAAAGATTTAAAAACAGGCTAACAAACAGAATCAGAAAAAATATCTCTCTTAGACAAAGAAAAAAATAATAACCACAATTCAAAAGACCTGCCCTTCAGGAAAGATGCTGTCCTGGGGACCACAGCAGATCCTGTAAAATAAAAGGTCTGAGCCACAGATCCTTCCCTCTACATTAACATGCAACTACCCCTTAGAGTTTTCTAGAGCACAGTGGTG
This sequence comes from Rhabdornis inornatus, assembly GCA_013397075.1. Classification (NCBI taxonomy): domain Eukaryota; kingdom Metazoa; phylum Chordata; class Aves; order Passeriformes; family Rhabdornithidae; genus Rhabdornis; species Rhabdornis inornatus. Next base: position 390,174 of record VWZS01001478.1, read on the forward strand.
CCAACAGTAAAACTGAATTTGAAGCGAAAGAGAGACAAGGCTTTTTAAGGCAAACTGATTTATGCAACCTGATTCAAATTTCCATTAAAGAAAACAGTTGACAACTGCAGTGATAATATCACAGCATATGCAAAACTTTCCTCCTCCTTGGCTTCAGGAAAGCACAAAGAGTGTTTTATTGACTTGAGGTATATCAAGATAAAGTGCTTTTATTCCAAAATAAAACTGTCCACACAGCTCATAGATGCAATCAGTTTAGCTGCAGTGTTTAGCTAACTGATGCTTAAATTTTGCTGTGGAGGTTAAAATGTTCTCTGAAAGACTGAACCACATCTGCAAGAAAAGGCAGGCACTGAGAAAACAAAACAGATACTGGGTAATCAGCAGGATACTCAAGTAACAAGGTTAAAACAACGCTCAGGTGTTACCATGTTCACCCAGGCTGATCTCTAGGATCTGCCTGTTCTCCCATACCTGGTGCCACTGGCAAACTGAGATACTGACCCCATTTTAAGAGCTTGAAGCAATTCCTCTACAAGATCCAGGCCAGAGTTATACTGCTACAGACATCAGGGACAAGGCCTGTTCTCTGGGCCAGAAGCCAAGACCTGGCCAGGCCTCATCCACTGCTGCACAACATCTGGCCCTGAATGTCCTCAGGGCCATGTGGGGTAACCCCATGCCCCACTTCATGATTATCTGGGGATAGAGGGGAGGGGCTTGGTTCAAAATATCAAAGAAAATATGAAGGCTGTGCTAAAACCCATTGAAGTGGTATTTTTACAGCTTGAGACTGCATGCTCTGGAATGCAGCATGAAAGCACAATGCTGTTGGGACAACACCGGATGACAGTTCAGCGTGGAAAAGTCAAATGCTGTGACACATTGTTCTCAGTGCTGACTGGGAATGGATCCTGATGCATTCAACCCTCAGCCATGCCTGAGCACCATCTGCAGAGAAGGCAGAGGCCACAGCTGTACCAGCAGCAGAGGTGCCTGATAGTCCAGAGGCTGTGCTTGCTTCCTTGCCCTCTTCCATTAAAGTGCCACAGGGACCTTATCATCCTTTAGGAAATGTGCAGTGGAACAGCTCCCCAGCCTTCCAGTACCTGGGTGACTGTCCTCCCCAGGTGAGCTCTAAGACCAACCCAAGTCACCCTAGAGCCCTAGGGGCCTAACCAAACTGGACCAGGGCTCTCCCATCTGCCTGGCAGCACTTTCTACAGCTGCAGAGCAGCCTGGAACAGAGACAAACTCCAGGGCAGCCTGGGAACAGAAACAAACTCTGTGAGTAATCATTTCTCGGCTGGTTCCCCCCAGGTCTAATCGCTTTGCCAAGTCTCCACCAGACTCCTTGTTGCTTCCACAGCACAATGCTGATGGCCAATGAGGAGGGTGGAGTCCATCCTCTATCCACAGATGTCAACAGACTGCATAGGAGCTCAGCAGTGACTCTGAGCTAAGAAGCACCTGAATGGTGTTCTGCAGAAGCAGGCAGGAAGGCTGGCTGGCTGCAGCCATGTACAAGTGCTTTGCAGAATATGTTATCTAATACGAGCCTGTGTTCCGTGAAGGGCAAACACATATTCAGGGAAATGCCAAGAAAGATGTTTTACCTACCTTTTAAAAATTACACAAATCCAGTCAAAGTGAATGGTGAAACAACAGAAACCTCGTATTTTGGATATGGATTTATTCCAAAATACAGTTTTGTTTTTCAGAATTATCATGAAAGGTCCCTCTCAAGGAACAAAATTAAATCGGCAACTAACGCAAAAATCATGGTTAAGCAGCAGTGAGAATGTAAAGAGCACAGGTTTGTCTTTCATAGGGACATGCAATAAACAAAGAAAAATACAGCGGAAATAAGAGCTCTGAAGAGATTCCTGGATAATAAAGCTGAATTCTGCACATTTAAGTCGTAAGACAGAACAAAAAATAGTATATATAGGACTTGAAAAGCAAAAGCTACAGAAATTTACAGTATACAAAGAAATATAATAAAAAGCATAGAGGCCAAAAAGCAATTAAAAGAAAAACAAGAGAAAACATCCCTCAAAACCTAACTGCCAAACAACTCTGGTTACTCATTCAATTTCTATCTACACTTGAGAGACTTTCTTATTTTAGTTAAATCCAAAAGTGAAAATTATTAATAAAGAGGAACATCAATATTAAAATGAAATTATTTTCACATTTTAAATTTTTATGAAACTGCATATTGCTTTTAAGTCCCTTTACCCATTTAATGGTGAATATCTCTGCTCCATAAACTGAGGGCAATCAACCATCATTCCACAGATACACCATGTAAATAAAATATAGTCTATAAACACATAGGAAGATGGCTATTAGTGGATCACATGAAAAATAATGTATCTCTATTTGCCCGTGTAGAAGTAAACACTGCTCAGCTCCCAGGTCAATTCCCAGCTCTTTAAAAAGAAACCTGCACACTTCTAGTTTTCCAGCCCTGTCTTCACATGATTTCTGTGAGTCACCCCTGCCCCCAAATCTGGTTCTACAACAGCCCAAACATCCACACCAAGCTCAAGAACAACAGCCCAGCAAACGCTGTTGGTGTTCACCAGCTCCAAGCACAGAGTCCCGTTTCTCTTTCTCTGACACAGTCAAGATGGACAGCAGTAACTTATTTCACTATGGTCCTTAGCTTCAGAGGCTTCTAATAGCCACAGGAAGGATTTGGGAACTCTATCCACATCAGTTTCCTGTGACTGGCACTATCAGCACAGAGAAGCTCTGTCTGGCTTTGAGAATAGCATGATTTGAAGACTCCATATTTGGAAGGAAAAGGCCACATTCTTCCCAAAGCCCTGTACACGACCTTTGGGTGCTTTCCTGCTCAGAGATTAAAACTTTTGGAAAGCCTAATGCAGCTAAACCAGCTCTTTGCTGAGCTTTACTTCCTCACTTCTTCATTAACCACATGTATGTGACACTAACATCGTAGATCCAAAAAGCACTGAAAGAGCTCCCACTTTGCAACATAAGTAATCGAGAGGAGTCCTGTTTGAGGTTGCTGAATCTCAGGAAGTCTCTGAAGGAGTGGTTTCTTGAAAGCAGGGAGAAAAAATTCTTTAAACTTGCCTTTTATGTTTTTCTCAGCTTCAGTTTAGATCTCTGTGGGTGAACTGTTTGAGTTTTAGACTGATTTGTTTAAATTGCTGTGGACAGAACTGATTTAGACTAAAATTATCATATACAACAGCTAAATCTCAGCCTGTCTCAAAGCACCTGTGGTGAAACATGAAGACTTGAGCATTTTGCACTTCAGCTGATACGCAGGACACTGGAGCTGTCTTGAGACAGAACCATCTTCCTACTCAAGGCACACACGTTTTGAAGTCACCAGCCACCTGTCATGTGTGGCTCCAAAACTCTGCATGTTCACAAGGCCTCCAAATGTGCTGTCCAAGAGGACCAGCTCTCCAAGGTTATCTCCTCCCGCTGGCCACCAGCCAGCTGGGACCACCTCCAGGCCCCTGAAGTCCCCACAAGTGTCATCCCTAACTCTTCCAACACCAGCAGTGGCTGTGAGGGCTGCAGACCTCCCTGTGCCTGAGAGCCAGGGGGCTCAAGAGCCATCTAACCTTGCAGCAGAGCAGCATGGAGGACACAGACACATAGCTTAACTACAAATCTCCTCCTTTCACTGGGGAAAAAAACAAGGAGTTTGGTTTTCATACAAGTAAGGGCTTGATTGACTCTGACATTCCTGAACATCTGTGACCAAAGCTGTGTGTGGATATGGAAAGAACCATCATGGCTAGGGAAGAATGAAGTACCAGATCTCTGTGTGACTGCAAGAACTGACCACCAGGTCCCAGGGAGCATCTTCAGCTCTCCAAATCCACAACCACAACTCTGCGAAGTCATCAGATCTTTCAACAGGTGTTTTTGAAATGCTGCATCATCTTCCTCTCATTCTTGCTGAATGGCAAGGTCCAACAGCACCACAGAGGCAGCTGAAGCAGCCTGTGACCCATCTGAGAGAGGCTGAACAACCCTGGCCTATGACAGGGACTAAGGCACATAGTGAAATCCGACAATCAAAATTCAGATTAAACCATCCTGAAGCTCTCTCAAGTTAAAAACCTGCCAAGATTCAGAGCTTGCAAGACACTGATTACAAACCCAACCACCCATCTAAACTTAGCCCGTTTACATGGGGTGCTCTGATCCATGCCCACCTTCACAGGTTGCAGTCTTCACAGCCAGACGAAGAACAATAAAAGTTAAAAACTTTGTTGTTTCATGTATGAAAACTCTGATTACCTTCTTTCATTTGATCCATGTCACAAAGAAGCAAAGGGGAATTTCAGGTCACATTAACAGGAAATACTTACAGAATAGATTTTTTCCTTCTTAGGAAAATTAGGGCTCATATTACAAGATTAATAAACTTCTATCAATCCCAAAAGAAACTTCAAAATTCCTTTTCTCTTACAAAATAGATTTCATATGACCAAATTTAGAAAACAGCCATGATTAAAAGCAGAATGTAATTTATTGTTCTTCACATTTTCTCCATATGCCTGGGAGCTTGAGACTGAACTGGTATTATTGAACACAGAGTGCTAACACTGCTTCTCTAAACCCAGCTCAGGTTCAACAGGTCATTTTTCAGATTTAATTCACTGACACAGATCACAATTCCCTAGCTCCCTGATATTTAACTTAAACTATCCTTGGCACTGAGCTTCATTATATCCAGCAGTATTGTTGGGTTGGTTGCTTTTATTTATTTTAGGGGAAGTGACAACATCTCCCAATTTCCTTTTTCTCATGGTTTTGGCTGCCTCCTCCACCTCATCCTCTGAAGTTCATCCAAAGTTATGCTGCCAATTCTGATGCCTTCTGCCACAAATATTATAGTGATATCAACTTCTGTCCACCTCTGAGCTTTATGGAAGAGGGGATTTCTGTTGAATTCTGATTTCAGTGGCTCCCCAAAGCACCAGACTATCACACATTACATAACTTTTCAGTGAATGTATTTCAGTAGCTCTCTGGCTGTTTTTTGTCCATATGGCTCCACGAGCTCACTGTGAGTCAACTCCCAAGTATGCAAGGTGCCCACCCCAGCACCCAGACCACCCAGAAAAAAGGACCTAACACTACAAGGGCAGGATGCAGGACTTCTACCTCTAGTCCTTCTGGATCAGTTCTCCATGCTGCCTGAAATGTCACAAAGTGCAGGGGATTTGCCGAACCACAACTTCAGTTAGAAGTTATGGGAACAGTGACTGGGGAGAAACCAGTATTTAAGAACAGTCCATGATCCAAAAAAAGCTTGGGAAGCACAAGTGTAACTAGGTGTAATTACAAAAAGGCATGTGTGCAAGCTTGTCTAGTCAACAGTTATTTCTATCAGCAGCACGAAAATCATCTGTCCACCAGATCAGAACAGCACTGCTTCCAAGCCTGCAGAAGATACATGTGAAGAAGTGGCTATTTGTATAAAGTGAGCATATTGTGGAGTAATTATTGGCATTGGGAAAATCTCGTAATTAGAAATGAGTGGGTGTTCTTCATTTGTAAACAAATTGCATGTTGGTTCATCAGAGATGCTCCTTTAAGAACAAACTGCAGCAGATGCTGCTTGTGTTCCCAGTGATTGAAAGACCCCACCTGAATAAGCTATGAAAGGGTCACAATTGCATTTAACCCAGCACTTTACTGGACAGGAATGCTGTTGGCAGGGGCTGCAGCCAGGCTCACAGAGCAGAGAGCCTGGGGGCTGCTCATCAATTACACAACCTCCTCCTGGAGGTCCCCTCACAGGCGCTGGCTTCAGGAGGGGCTGCAGCTGTTGCCATCTCGTACAGGGCTGGCCACGTTCCGGCTGCAGCCGTGCCCTGCTCCCCACAGCACCTCCAAGGTGAATCCTCCAATATTACAAACTGTATTTGCATTACGAGGCCTCCAACAGGATTTTCCATCAAAAATAGTGATGGAAATAGCATACAGTGATGACAGAAATCCTTGCTGCAAGTATCCAGGTAGTGGCAAACCCCTTTTTCCTGCTATGTGCACACACATGCACTGAGACTAAACAAACACCAGAAAGCAAACCGGAATTCTCTGCTTGCACCTCACATGAAAGGTTTCCTCTTTGGGGCCCATTAACAGTGGAAGGGTCAGGACAGGAGATCAGGGCAGAGTCACAATATTATTTGTTTTAAAAATGTCTGGGTTGACAAGATGGCAGATTTTTAAACTGATATTTATCTCTGTGTGAAGGTCAACATCCTTTTTGGATCTTGTTCTATTTTCTGTTTGTTAGCTATTACGGGCTCTTTTTGTGTTTTTTCTGTTTTTAAATCAAGGGTTATTTTTTTTTAAATACAGCAATAAAAGAGAACAAAAACAAAAGGAGGAAATAGGAAAAGTCAATTAAGCATGGTATAAACTCCACTACAAAGATGGTACAAACACCACCACCTACTGTCCAAAGCAGGATGCTAAATCACTGGCACAGATCTGGACAAAAATTCAGGAAAGCGACAGCAGCCTCAACTCCAACAGAAGGTAAAAGCATTTGGTGTAGAGCATCTTACAACTCACAGCAGCCACTGCATTCACTAGGGCCAAAGGTAGGGTTAACTTGCTTTTTCCCAGGCTGTAGTTTCACTTTAATGGCAGCCACCATACTCTGAAGTTCAGCACCAAAGCTGCTTCATGTTGCTATTTACATTGTCAGCTCATACAAAAAGTTAAAAATAAATTAGTAGATCCACTTGCTGCATCTTGTTGGATAATCAGTTTGAATGGATTAAAAATTAAATTACAACGTTCTCTCAAATACCTTTAAAAAAGTGCAACTATTAAGCAATAGCCTCACCTTTGCTTAGGATCTTTCTTCAGCAAACCTGACAAGAGGGATTTTGCTTCAGGTGACAACGTGCGTGGAAATCTGATCTCCTCCATAAGGATGAGTTCAAAAAGCTTTTCATGGTCCTGATTGTAGAAAGGGAGCCGGCCACACATCATTTCATACATCACAACTCCTAAACCCCACCAGTCCACTGCACGGCCATAGTCGTTATCCTCCAGAACCTGCAGAATGTAAGGAAAAGGCTTTAGAAGGTCCTCCCAAACCAGGCGTGAACACAAAACTCAAAAAAGCAAAATTTACCCCAGCAAGTCCATCTTCCACAACACAGCCAAATTTGCAGAAGAACCATGTGAAAAGAACTGGCATCCATGCTCACCGTTCTAGGTGAGCAGAGGAGGAAAAAGGAGACAGCAGGTTTGTTACAGCAGTCTCCTTGTCTTCCTTCTCCCACCTTCCCTCATATTATGGTCATGATAAGCACAACCTTTGAAAGTCCAAAGGCCAAGAACTGTTCTCACATGGCAGAGCCAGCTGTTAAACTCTCACTTATTTATCACGTTTGTTCCAAATGGGATCCAAGTTTTTAGAAAAACCCCAACCCACCAAGGAGCCAGTACAGGGAGAAAAGGCCATCAACCTGTTCCTTCACATGCAAAAAGCCAAACATATCCATCATCATCTTATCAATCTGCATCCCAAAGGGGTGGCTCTGCACATCTTAGAAGACCACCCACAAATACTCAATGACTAATCTACATTAAACACTAAGAGCCAGAACACCACTCCTAACATTTGACTGGCTCTAAGGCAGTAAAACAGCAGCCAAATTGTCTGGAAATATTTCTCCTCCAACCCTCTGCCCTGCTCCAAAGGCACTCCTGCTTCTGCTTAGATGGCTGCAAACACAGGAACAGTCAGTGGGGTGGATTTCTGCCAGGTCTCATAGCAAAAGGAGCCCAGCACAGTTCATTCTTCCTTTCCCCTGGGCGCTTCTACCTAGCAAAGCAGCAGCTGGTGCAGGGACCCAGGACCCCAGAAGTGCTCTCCACCTCTCCTGCCTGTCCAGAGAAGCCCTGCCACAGTGCATTTCTGATCTTCTGTACAGTGGGTTGCTGAAGGGAGTGGGGAAGAGTTTTGTGGCTTGTGCAGTGGATGTTACAAGGACTTCTCTAGACTTTGTGTCTCCTATGCAGTTGTCTGTAGCTGACACCAACATCTCATGTTCCAGACCCTGTCTTCAGGTTTTAGTTATCATCTTTACTCCTTGCACGGGCCTGCACTGAGCTGCTTACTCTTGCTAGGGAGCACAAACCACAACCACACCACCCTCCTGTTTTCTTGTTGCACAGTGTCTGTGTGAGCTTTCCATTCCTGCAATTCAGAATACTTAACACTCAAAATTAAAAAGGTAAAAGAGCCAAAGTCAGTGCAAGTTTAACAAAAGCAAGATCTTAACCTCTCGTAAATCTTGATATAAAGGTTTTGCACATAAAAAAGAAGCATTGAGGCACTTCACCTAACAACTGTTTGCACTCTGCCTCTCTTTATTCCCTAATTATTCCCCTTAATTATCTGAACGAGGGAGAGGGCCTGCAGTAAAAATCAAAAGGCTGCCAGGTATTAGATTACCCCACGTCGGTCTATTTACAGCATCCCGGGCCGTATGATTCACACCAAACGACAGCTGGCTGTGCAGCTGCCCCTCCATGTAGCCGGCCGGCACAGCTGCCGGCAGGCCGGCATTCCAGGGGCCGGCCCGTCCTTGCCGAGGCTCACCGAGCTTGTGTGACAATGCAGTTCCCGCTCTGAGTCACCCTGCTCAACCAGCGCTTCCTGTTCACACTCCCCTACACCCGGCTTACCTAAAATAAAACACTCACACGGCCTCCGATATGTGTTTTTATTTTTTAAACTGCTGCAAGAGATGCAACAGGAGAGACTGAAAGAAAAAGAAAACCACAGAGGCCTTTGTTGTGCATGTAGTTAATGTTACAGGTGCTTCTGAAATGCAGTAAACACTTCAGATTTTACTTGAAAAAGTGGATTAATACTCTGTATTATAAGCTAGATTACTAACTACAATGATCTCCTTCGCCTCCATAAATTTTAAACAGTATATTAAATGCTTATTTCTTCAAAGCTCTTTAGCACAATGAGCATATCATCACATTAGTGATTGCACAGAAGAGAGCAATGGTGTGAGTATCAAAACAGCACCATAAAAAAAAATATTGCACCCATCCATGATTTATTGCAACACACTGAGGAGCAGTAAAGGAACAAGGTCATTTCACTTAAATTAAGGGATCATCATTTCCTAACAAACAGCTCTAGACTGTTGTGAGATGGAATTCGAAAGAGAAGGCAGAACAGCTGTAAACATCACAGCCATTGATGCATCTGACACATCAAAGTTGACATGGTTCAGTCACTGTCATCCATGCATGAGATTCCAGTATGAACCTAAAAACGATGCAACAACTGTACAGACACACTGCTGTGCTGGACTCGAGTTACAAAGGCAGACAGGAGCATCAACACCCGTGCTTTTAAGGATGTTTGACCTTAAACATGTGGAAGATCACTTGCACACAATTTCAAGATTTTTTTGTATGCTATCAGCCAGATGACAACCAGAATTTAACACTCCAACTCACAGATGGGATTTGCAAGAAAGGGAGAGAACTGAGTTAATCAAAAGGATTTGTCCTTCAGGGTTTTTGGATGAGCCAACTCATCATAAATATTAAAAAAAACAAAAAACAACAAGTAACAGAACAGAAAGAACAGCCCAACTGCCTGCACAGGGAATCCCCACATTCCAAGTTAGGAAAAACCAAAATAATAAATATTTTCAGCGTCCTCATAAAATCCTTGATGAGAAACTGAAGTTCAGCAATTGATTTTAAGAGGGAAGCTAAAATAAAAGCCATGTTTATGAATAATAAACACGCTATCATACCGCTAATTACTCTACGCATCAGTAAATCTCAAATTGTGGTGCATGGACCCCCATTTAGATTCACTGAAGACTTCTGGTGATCCATGGAAAAGCTGGCAGGCATCATGAGACGGGCTCCGCCTCTTTGCTGCAAGCTACTTCGACAGGTGCCCATGTTCTTCATTATTACAAAGGACTGGAGGCCCTTGAAAGCAGCTGGGAGTTGAAAAAAAAACAAAACAAAAACCAAACAAAACCCAAGAGCATGCTGCCACCACTATGAAAGCAGGGAGCACAAAAGCGCTGATCAGCAAAGACATCAGCTCCCAGCAGAAATATTCCTCCTCCACGCTGGTTTCCCATCCTTTGTTACTTTTGCACAGTTCAATTCAAGGCAGGTTTGCAATGCTCAAGTCTCCCAAATCAGAGGAAAGCTGTGCCAACAATCTACAACCTACCAGCAGCCCAAGGCCCACTTCTGCGTGAGCTCCAAGCTGATGGAAATGTAAATGCCATGGGAAGCAAAGCCCACTTCAAGAGAAGCAGCTCTTGTGCAAGGCACACCATACTGGCTTGGGCTCTGTGCCCTAAACTCCCGAGTCCAGGAATTTGCTTCCACACAGCTCAGAGTGTGGGCAGAGAAACCAGCACCTGCCTGCGGAGCACCGAGCGTACGCACATCCCCTACAGCCTGACTTCACTTCTCATCTGCCCCTAACTCAGTCCCAGCTATAACGCCACCTCTGTTGCACAACTCAGAGTGTTTCCAGGAACAAACCTGCAAACACACATTTGCATTTTGCACTTGGAAAGGGAAAAAAAAAATTGCACAAAAAAAATTCCCCGAAACATACTGTTTGGGAACTGAGATCCCCTGCCTGGATTTATTTCCTCTGAAACTGGAGTGCTCAAATCAACACTGAGAAATATCTTGTGCTTTTATAGTAAAAGAATTGGACAATACTTCTACTTCTTAAGTGAAGTCCTATTGATACCTTTCAAATAAATAGGACAACACATAGCAAGCTGCAAAAAAGGTAACCTATCATAAAATATTTGAAGTGATTAAAAGAGGGGTTCTTTTTAATTATCCAGATGATACAAGAAACAAGCACTGTTCCAGTAAAATGTACATATTCTGTCAAGTGGAAGAAACCACCCCGCCAAAAAATTATCATGTATCATTATGCTAAAGATGTGTTTCAGATCATGATGAATAAAGGAGTCTCAGGATGTATAATTATATAACAGCAGTTAGTGCATGAGCACACCATGGCACAGGAATTATTCTGTACTCCTACTGCTACCATGGAAGGCATGTAAGAAGGCAATTTAACACAACAGCCAAAATAAACATACCTCTGGTGCAAGATACTCTGGAGTGCCACAGAAAGTCTTCATTGTTGCTCCATCCTTGATGCCTTCTTTACACAGTCCAAAGTCTGTTATTTTTATGTGTCCATCTTTATCCAGCATAAGATTTTCCAACTGGGAAGAAAAGCCAAATTAAAAGACATGATTACCTGTAGCATACATTGGTTCTGAGCAGGATAATGAAAGACATGAATTTTGCAGAACAGTTTCGAACCTCATCCTCACTGGGGTCAGAGCCACAGCAGCTGCCAGAGCATGTAAAATGTAAATATATATTTGCAACATTTTCCTCAGTTCTTTAGGGAACATTAAGTAACTAATTTGTAGTCTTGGGGTAACCAACCAAATATTCAGAAAGAACACAGAACATGAACATTATATTTAGGCTTCTACAATATCATCATCAATAGAACATCAGTTCTTTAGAAAGTATATTAAGTATTCCCCCTCACACAACTTCATCCCTGCTTTTACTCTGATTTCATGAAATAATCAGAAATAGCATATATAATAGAAACCGGTCAATAATAGCATAAAATAAATAAAACAGAAATCATATGCATTAAGATTAAGAAACCACTTCCAAAGAGACCCTTTAAGTGAGAATCACTATATACATTTACTCAGCACATGGTATTCATCCCATCCTGAGCCCCTAATTTTTGAGAAAGTCACCCAGGTATTAGGACAGTTTCCTCAGTGTATCAATAAAGTGCATTACAGGGGAATCAGTGTGATATGGGAGAGAAAAATCCCAGCAGAGATCCCAAAATCACTCTGGCATAGTCTGAAAACATTACAGAGCATGCTTCATTTCAGACTGCCGCTAAATAAACCACCAGGATCCCTTCATCCTGTCCTGAAAACTCTTCTCAGGAAGAAAGAAAGTGCTATTGTTGCAGTTTCCTCAAGAATTTCTCAAGTTCATTTGCCCTGAGATACCTTGTTTGGTTGGGGTTTCTTTTCCCCTTCTATGCTCCCCTAACAAATGAGTAACTTGAAGCTTAGGCAGTTCTCTAACTGCAAGCTGCTACGATCAAGATGATTTGAGCAAACTGCTAGGAAGCACAACATCCATGCAGTGTGAATTTCCATCTCTCTCCTAAGACCAGGATAATGTTCCACCATGCAGAAGCACCAGCAAAGTTTCTCTCAGAACATAAGCAGGCAAGTGAAAATTAAACCCCTGTAGCCCAGTAACCCTTCATGTTCTCTGAAATGCTGCCAGAGTCATAATAAACGCCTTATGCAGCTTCTTGGACTATCAAAGGGTTTAGACATCCTGTAAAGTCCAGCCCAACAGCTGCAACAACAGTTTGGATAAAGTTCAGTCAGGAAAGGATTTCTTAATAGTTCAGGATCACTTGCTTTTTTTAACAACAAACAAAAAGCCAAACCCCAAAAGCCTGAAAATTATTTTTCTACATACCTTCAAATCTCTATAAACCACATTCTTCTCTGAATGAAGGTAATCCAGCGCTGAAACAATCTCAGCCCCATAAAACCGAGCTCGGTCTTCAGAGAAGACACGCTCTCTTGACAGATGGAAAAACAACTACAAGAACAATAATTTGTTAACTTTAAATGGTTCTGAATGATGTCTTGCAGTTCACAAGCCATCCTGCTTAGAAGGTGCTATTACCTAAGAGAAAACCCCTTCCCACCCTCACCAGCTGCATTCCCAAATGTGTTAAAAAGCATCATAAATTAAATTATTAGATAATTATGTCTCATATTCACAGATGCACCCCGATAACCAGTTCATGTACTACAGTATTACAGGTTCAGAAAATTATAAAACTATTTTGGACTGAACTACAATTAAATATTAAAACTACAGCCTAATGCACGATTTAGAGAATTGTTAATATACCAACTTCTCCTTCTTGACTGTAATAGTAGTTAGCAGTTTCTAGTTCTCCCTCCAAGTATGCTCACAATATTAATTTAAGTGTTAAAATTTGTCTGGCAACTAGAGCAACTAGAAAGCAACCTTGCCTTTTTGAACTTCTGAATGTCAGATTACAATATATTGCTGTCATGTAAAATGTGAAGCTATGCCCAAAACCTCTATGTTCTAAAAATGGAGCTGAAAAAATTAAGTCTTACTTCTTCATGTTAGTTAAACCTGTGAACAGCTCTGTTTAATTGGGACAACTTGGATTAATTAGAATTGCAAAAATGGACCCTAGCTAAATAATGTCAAGCAAAATTAGTAGTAGAACAGGAAAATCTTAAAGCATTAAACATTACTGTATTTCCCTTACCTCCCCTCCATTAGCATACTCCATAACAAAACACAAGCGATCATGTGTCTGAAAGGAATACTTTAAAGCCTGAAAGAGATTTAAACCAAAACTTAGAAGACAGATCATAGTGACAGTCAGAAAAGCATTTTTAATAGATTTTCAGAAGCAGACATGAAATTTTCTATTTTAGTGAAGCTTTTGTCCTTAAATCTTATATAACACTTGTATTTTCCTGTTGCAGCTGAGGACTGATTCACTGCCAACTTATTTCATTAAATAAATTTAATAAAACATTAAACAAATTCCTTGCAGAACCTATCATCACCTAAAATGCTACAAAACTAAGTCCTGGCCCATTAACAGGTACTCAAGGTGTACCGACAGTGGCTGTGAAGTTTCCTCCTCTGGCCACAGGTTCAACTGACAGATAAGAGGCCACAACCAAACCCTGGAGCACAAAGTTTCACCACACTGGCTACAAGACCTCTTATACGAAACACACAAGTATTTTCACACACCAGCCCCCTGGCTTCTGCCCTGCTCCCTGCTGACAGCCTGCCAGGGGATTGGCCAACACTGGCAATACCAATTTGTGAGCAATTCACAAAAACAGACCAGATGGGGGCTGTGATAGGGAGTCATAAGGTGCCTGTGTATAGTCTTGTCACATGTATTCCTTTTCCTAGTACCCAAGCAAAACCCAGTCTTGTAGCTAACGTCTCAAGACAGCCCTTATTCTGGATATTTGGGTTTATAAAAGCATTAAAAAGAAAATACTGCATATGATATTGTTGTTTTCAATACAAAGCGTGGCACTTTTAAACCAATTATATTTTTTCCAGAAAAATGAAGGACCAGGTGTTAGACGGGACCAAGTTTTAGACATGTCAACATTACTGACTTTACTTAATACAGGCAATATTTACTTCCAGAGGTCATGCTTAAAAGGTCTGAGTTCCAGCCAGCTAAGCCCTTGTACCTGGCCAAATGAAACAACCAGGATACTACACAGTCTCTTAGAGGCTTTAAGCAGTTGTAAACAATTCAGAGACAACATGTAATAAATATCAGAAACAAAATCTTGATGTAGAACTTGGATATCTGAACTCAGCCCAGAGAGACTGCTGGCACTGAAGGTCTAAAATAAGAGTATGGATTGACTTTACAATTCAATATGAAAGCAGCAGATAAAGCACAGTCCTGCTCTTCCCCTCCTCATTCCACATGCTCCTACCACTGTCCTTTGGCTGGAATTACTAGTGCTCTGATTCCACAGTGAGCTGTTTCTGGGAGCTTAAAAAAACAACAAAGACAAAATCAAAGGTTTTTCTCCCCAGTGTACCTTCCTGAATTTGTTTGTCACAAGATCAGAGTCACCCTGATCTCTGCTACAAAGAGGAGACAAAACATTTGAAGGGCAAGGAAAGCAGATACTCCTCTCAGAGACAAGTCATTAAATGGGCGAGCCCTAATGTCAAACCACACCCTGAAACACGTCTTCGAGAGGTGCTGAGGACCTGCCCTGCAAGAATCAGAAAACTCAGAAAAGTATTTTCATCTGTGCATCCCTAAAATGGAAGGGTACAAAACTACACAGCCACTCTGTAAATACACATCTCAGATGCATTATGTAAGTAACAAAAAATAAGGAAAGCCTTGGTAGTGGTGATGTCAAGTTACACTGTGCGGAGGCAGAAATGCTTACTGTTAGGAACGGATGCCGAGAGTTCTGTAAAACCCGGTTTTCTGTCAGCGTGTGTGCTACTTCATCCTGAAACACAAGCAGAAGGAAATCAGAAAAGTGATTCCCCAGATCAGGGGGCCATTCCAAACGCTAACAGAGCAATTATTTACAACTACTCTGAAAATCCTTCCCATGACTTTGACAAAGTCTGTAGCAAGGGTAAACCACATCCCCAAATTTCCCATCTACTCACCTTTGCTACAATAACTTCCTTCTTCAGAATTTTCATAGCGTAATACCGTCCAGTTGCTTTTTCTTTAACTAAAATGACCTTTCCAAAAGTGCCTTTTCCCAGTAGCTTAAGGTATTCAAACTCATTCATGGTCTGTTAACGATACAGATAAAGAAGAACTGAATTACAGGATCTAACAAGAAGCGTATTATTCTCAGACCAGAATTTCTCATTCACGTGAGAATGCATCGCATATGTCGCACATGTGGCCTTTTTAATCCTTTTGTTTAATAGAATTCAGGAGCAGAAATGATTCTTCCACAAAAATTAATGCCAGTGCACTCCCAAAGATAATCAATCAAACTATTTAGAGAAAACCATAAGCTTCCAATTAACGTAACACTCTTTGGCATGACTCAACACTCAACTGTACAAGTAACACTGAACATATTTATCCATAGCCATTCTGACCTCCCGGCCAGTGCAGATACTCATTAAAAGGCACACGCTGCTCTGATTCCAGGGATTAAACCCACACCTTTTTTCTGATCTTCCCCACCTCTCTAGAAGACCAGTTTTCTTCTGCTTCATCGAACAGCACCAAAAACCAGAGACAAAATGACTCCCTGTAAGGTTTCTATCTACTCACTCAGTGTGACTTTTGAAAGGGCTTTACAGTGGTTCAGGCACTCTGAGTTGGACACATGGGAGAAATACCAACCAGATATTCTCATGAGGTCAAAACAACACACAAGTTTACTGGCAAATTTTAGAAAAAATCAGGACACTTTGGCTAAAGGTTCACTACAACATCCAATCAACATAAAACACTTCTCACAGCATTAACCTGGATCATTCACCTTAGCAAACTTTAAATCCATTCAATGGTAAGTTACTCAAAATATTCCAACAAGAGGGAATTACAAGAAAAAGAAAAACAGAAAATATAGAGAAAACCAGACATACAGCTACCAACTCCTGGATTCCAGCTGTGTTCAGATAGAAACTCCAAGAAGAAGTAGGGTCCAGACAAGGTGATGGCCTTGTGAGGCCCTTGGCCTTCATAGGTCCTTCCCCCAGGTGGGACTTGTGGTCATTTGGCCACTCAGGAGCTGGGTTAGGGAGAATGGAGCACTGCCTCTGGTGTGTCAGTGACTGGCAGCTCTGCCAGGCAGGGATACAGGCTCTAGGGGCTGTGGGGCAATTCACTGTCTCACCAGGGCAAGGTCTGACCTGCCCGTTATCCCAGACACATGCATCCCAAAATTTCTTCAAAAAGAGGTAGCGTGTACTTTTGTGTAGTACTTTTGGCAATCTTTTTTGTTCTCTACTATAGAAAGTTTCATTGAATAATTAACAGTCTGTGAAAATAATCTTAGAACACATCAAAAATGCAACCACCACTAATAAAAC
The DNA here is from genome assembly GCA_013397075.1 of Rhabdornis inornatus. Taxonomy (NCBI): domain Eukaryota; kingdom Metazoa; phylum Chordata; class Aves; order Passeriformes; family Rhabdornithidae; genus Rhabdornis; species Rhabdornis inornatus. The sequence goes on from VWZS01001478.1 coordinate 406,926, forward strand.
TTATCTAGTACCTTAACAATACTGATGAGCACTCTTAACACCATGTAGGTCAGCTTGAGTTAGAGTAGCCGGACATCCTTTCAAGACCTTTTCACTTTGGACAAAACAGTTTTCATTGGATCTACATATTCTGTTACATCCAATTTTGCAAATTTGGACTCCAGTCCAAAAGCTAACCAATAATATATTTTTTTTCTGTGTGTGTGATGTTAGAGTGGTTCTTAGGGAAAAGGACACCACTCCTTTCTTTCTTGCTCATCCCCTGGAAACCATACTTGTTACTACAACTGTTAGGTACAAAGTCCTGCTAGGATGGCCAACTAATCTGGGAGCAAAAAACTGTGCTGGCCTACTGGGGACACTCTTCTGAAAATATAAAATGATAAACCATTTAACGTATTTAATTCTAGATTTCAGATTTCATTGCAGCTTTATCTCCAACGGATTTACTGTTTACTATATCATCCAATATGGTTACTATGTGCTCCTCTTTGTCCAGATCTGACTTTATTCACATAATTTAGATGCCTCCAGCTGCAGATCTCACAGCTGTGTGTACACTTAAAGTCCTTTCCACTTCTGCTTAAGCAGCTCTTTATTCCACTTCCAGACATACACCCAGTCTTCTGGCTGGTCAGGATATACTTGAACATGCAGAGTTATTACCAAGACCAAAACAACAAATTTGCACAATGATAAAAGTATATTTTCCCCAAGAGGTTACAGATTCTGCAGCAGTTCCACCTCTGGCCTCTAGTGACAAGCATGGCTCAATACCCACTGCTGCCAGGAGGAGACAGAGTAGGAGGAGATCGCAAAGCTTCATCACAAATACAAGGAAACTTGAGGGTATTTGAATTCACCACTCTCTCCCACTTTTTGGAGCTGGTGCAGAGAGTTTTTTGTCTTGGTCTTGATCCTTAGATTTTGCAATAAATAACAATAACATTGGAGAAGGCCAACAGGGCACACCAGTTGTTTCCCATGCATTGGTTGGAAGCCCACTGCCTGCCATACTCTCCCAGTAATTTTACCACATGTTGGAGTGGGGCGAGGGATGAGTTTTTCCCTCTCTAACAGGTTTAAACTTTTCACACAATAGGTCACTCCCTCCTCAGAAAGCTTTATTTCACTCCCCATCATTGAAATTTTCAAAACATTCTCAGTTTTATTTTTTTTAAGATGACTGCTAATTTTCCTTTGCAAATGAACCAATTCTGTTGCAGAGTGTGATATCACTATTGGCTCTGCCTCTTGACAGCAGGGCTTGGAGTGGGTGGCAGTAGGGGTTGGCTTTGCTGAGTCAAACCCCTCCTCCAAGGAGTGGAGGGAGGTGACATCAGTGACATCATACTCATGGAGTCCCACCTCCATATTTTTTACCGATGGGCGGAGTTTATGGTTCGTTTGGCTTTGTTGCATCAAAGTCCTCCATGGAGATGAGGGAGTTGAAATCCCGTTCAGGGAGGCTCAACTCCTCCCCCAGGCTGGAAGACCCTGGTTCATCCTCCACACCTTCCTCAACGGTGTTATTTGCAACTCTAAAGCTCTTTGGTTCCGCACAAAGTTGTTTAACAGGTTTCTCAGGTTTGGGGCTAGCTGCTTTCGGGCTGTTAATTCTCACTCCGCCCTGAGGCGAGCTATTGTTTCAGCCTCCAAGGCAATTTGCAACTTCATCAGCTCTTTCTCTGGCCCTCCCAACACGTGCTTCTTTATCTTTCTGGGCTGCCATTAAAGACTCGGAAGTGGAACCCTTACCAGGTGTTTTTTCCCCTTCTTTTGACAAAGTTCCAATATTCTCCCCAAGTACCTGTATTTTCTGCCAGTTTTTCTCAGACCACGTTTGTGTCTGATCAAGCTTCTATGCCCGGGATTCCAGGACCTTTTTGCCAGAAAACACTGGTTTTGACTGAAAACTACTTTTTCCTTATTCTGAGTTGGACACATGAGAGAAATACCAACCAGATATTCTCATGAGGTCAAAACAACACACAAGTTTACTGGCAAATTTTAGAAAAATCAGGACACTTTGGCTAAAGGTTCACTACAACATCCAATCAACATAAAACACTTCTCACAGCATTAACTTGGATCATTCACCTTAGCAAACTTTAAATCATTCTTATCATTCCAACAAGAGGGAATTACAAGAAAAAGAAAAACAGAAAATATAGAGAAAAGCACACATACAGCTACCAACTCCTGGATTCCAGCTGTGTTCAGATAGAAACTCCAAGAAGAAGTAGGGTCCAGACAAGGTGATGGCCTTGTGAGGCCCTTGGCCTTCATAGGTCCTTCCCCCAGGTGGACTTGTGGTCATTTGGCCACTCAGGAGCTGGGTTAGGGAGAATGGAGCACTGCCTCTGGGGTGCCAGTGACTGGCAGCTCTGCCAGGCGGGGATACAGGCTCTAGGGGCTGTGGGGCAGCTCACTGTCTCACCAGGGCAAGGTCTGACCTGCCCGTTATCCCAGACACATGCATCCCAAAATGTCTTGAGACGTCACATCTTTCCATTCCCTGACACTGCTTCATAGATCAGCCACTCACTTATTTGTTTCACCATGAGGGAAAGCATTGGAGGAATCAGAATGTGTTGGAGGCTGTACGATCAGATCAATGACCATTTGCAACATGGCCACAATAAGACACATAGAAAAAAAGGCTGCTGCAGCTTTTGCTGGAGAAAAATTTTTAGATGCCCCCAACAGCAGACTTCCATATTCTTCCCTAGAGCTGTCTGAGGAAATGTTCTGCTAAATTGCTCAATACAGTTGATGCCAGGACCCCGATAATCATTTTGGTTATCCTCACTAACATGCCCAGGAAGAGACAGTCACTGTTTCAGAAGACTGTATCCATTTGATGAATGAGGTGGTTCTTGCATTTCTAAGGACAGCTCAACAAGAGTAGGAACTGTTCAGCCAAAAACCCAGAAGCCTACTGGCAAGCTCTGACTCAGAGTGGCATGGAAGTAGCCACCCACATCACTCTGAAACCACTAACATGACACAAGAGTAACCTTAGTGAAGGGCTGGTGGATGGCTATCTTTTTATAGAAAAACTTAATCAGCTTTCCCGAAACTGAAACAAACTTATGAAAGTGGGTGAGGATGACAATGGTAAGACGAAGACACAAGGAAGTGCCCACCTGAAATCCACAGACAATGCATTCGCATGGGGAAAGGTTCTATCAGTTCCCTCCTGCAGGAAGAGGTGGGAACACTTTTGGAAACAGAAATATGAAGAGAAGAACACAATGGGATAGAAAGAAGTAAAGGGAAGTTGTAGACAGACACCTAAAAAGGCTCAACAGGGCCAAGATCTCCTCTGGTACATACTCATGTCATGGAAGGCCATTCCTTAGCTGGTCCCTTTCAGACTGTGTAGTGCTTAATGCAAAAAGTTGTAGGAGCACTATGGACAGACACTGCAGTGGCTGGCTGGAGTTACCCTAATCCAGAGTGATTAAACCCACAAACCCATCCTAAATACTACAAATCCACCAGAATACCTCTGCACCAGCCTGCAAGGAGTTTACAGAGTCACAAGGCCCAGCAGGAGCTTTGGTGTCAGGCTATGTACCACAGGAAAACAGGCAAACCAAACCCAGGCCTGAGCTGGCCTTGAAAGTCATCCAACATGTGAACTCAGAACTCTGGCAGACCCAGACAGGCTCTGCTCAGCTGAGACAACTGTTTCCTCCAGAAGCTGCATCTACAGCCAGTCACGAAACTGGCAGGGGAACAGACACAGCTTGATGGCCATTTCTTGTCTATATTTGAGGAGACCTAAAAAAGCCATTCCTGCTATCCCCACTTACCACTTTGTGTTTTGGCTTTGTCATAGAAACTTCCATTTCTTCGGCACCTGAATTATCACTGGGAGAGCCAGATCTAAAATCCATCATCTCTTCCTCCTGTTTCTTGAGGCTGTCTGCTACTGTTTGGATGGCTTTTGTCCATTCTTCCCTGGCAAAATATAGGCAAAGACATTAATTACTTGTGGCTTTAGATTACCATCTGCCATGGCAAGGATCACCAAGGAATACAGAGCCACTAATACTCTCTAATTAATCAATCGAAGATACAATGAATTATGTGCATTTTCAAGCACTGTAAAAATGCATTTTTAAAATCTTTATTATTCATACTAGAAACAAGAGACAACTGAAGTCATCCCAGTCTGGACATAATACAAGGCTTTTTGGATAACAGAATTTCTAATGGGCATTCAGTCAACACCTCAGGATATGACCTGGTGATACAGAGATTTATATAACCAAAAAAGACTTGCCAAAACCAAAAAGCAAAAGGCTTACATGAAGCACAAAGCAATTAAAGACAGCTTCTACATTTTTATGGTGCACTGAAACACACATCCAACTCCTGGTAACACTATAGCACCTCTTCACACACATATCCCAAATTTTAGTGGCTGTAGTGGCAAGGGATGTTTTCAGAGAAGGTATTAAAGCACAGGACACTTAGGTTATTCTTCTGTTGTAAAGATGATGACATTAGTACAGCAATTGCTGTGTAAACTTTAGCAGAATGTCAGCAAAAGCAGTGACATTTCATCTTAGGCACAGATCTTGGTTATGATAGTTTCCACAGCTGTTTCAGCAACTAGTGCTCTAACAGTGACCCCTTCAACTCCCATGGAGACCACTTCCACTCCAGTGTACCTTGGGAGATTTCACACCTTTGGAAGCTACTGAAATGAAAGTTCTTGGCCTTTATTTGATTTCACTGCAAATTTGTTGAACATAAGGAATACAACTCATAAGGGTTTCCAGGGTCTCAAGACAGGCTTTAAAGACACACACAGGGACTGAAGACACATCCAGTGGACTATCTGAACTTAACATGTGTCTTTTGTATATGCAGAGAACAGGATGTATTTTTTAGGTACTGGTTAAATTCTTCTCCTAAGGACATCCCAGGTAAAATATTTTGCTACTACAGCAGGACCAGCAGCAGCCAATGCTGAAGAACTCTGCACAATCTGCAGTGCAGCTGTGACCTCCTTATCAATGTCCAATTTTTAAATAGTCCTATGAAGTAGTTTTTTTTTAAAATCATATCTGAACATGTGAGTTTCTGTTTAAAATGGATGCAGCAGGCAGATCATTCCCCAGAGGAAGCAAAGTCCATGGGAAAAAGTATCCAACACAAAAATTTAATAACAACTGCACCACCTAAGCTGTTTCCTGCCCTGTGCATTTTAATTTTGGATTTTGCCTGAATCGTGCATGATTCGTCCAGCCCTGTCTGGGGCAACAAGGTAAAGCCAAACATTCAGAACATTCTCCCTATACTCCCAGCACAGACTTCTCTATTCACCATCACTAACACATTCCCTTATTTACTATTCATATTTTTATATTCAAAATGATTACAAAAAGAACTACTTCTTCTGCACTTTTCTCTGTTTCTCTCAAAAAAGCAAACATTGGTTCTAAAGGCATATAGAAAGCTAAAGGCATATTGACCTTCATATCTCTTTTGTTACTGACTTGGTTGAGATCTCAGCCCTCCTGAAGTGAGTATCTTTGATTTCTGGGAGAACAGAATTTCACCCTCAGCTTTTATGTCTCAAGAGTACACAACAGAGGTGACTAACACTCTGAGCCTGAAGTGTCACAAAGCTGACTTAATTGGCTAGGAGGGAACAAAACAAGACTGAAACACAATCTTCCCCCAAGTGGAAACCGCTATTCACTCCCTTTAGGGTCACTGACCACAAGGTTCGTAAAAGAAACAAGGACCAGTTTCTTTTTCTTTGCTTTTAATTTGACTTAACCTTCTTCTGATCATCGTAACAGAATCAAAAGCAATAACAAGGAGCATGCAAAGTGCATGCAAAGGTTATGAAAGAAATAAGTGAGTAATACTGGGTAGAATTTACTGGTCTTCAAAATAAACATGTGCCATATCTAAGGAGGACCAAGGTTTTAAGATACCCACTCCCTTAGGGCAATGATACTGGAATAATTTAAGTAAAGTTTCTGAAGAGCAAGTAAATATTTAAATACTCAGTAGCTGTATTATAGCTGTGCTGCAAAACTGTTCTCTCTGGAGGGAAGAGATCAATTCTCCAATGATGAGAGCACAGGATGTAGCTCTTAGCTTTGTTTCCTAGAACATGAAACAGAAATCTGCACCTGCAACAGATAACTATCACCTTTATTATCTAATTTGCATAAAACATTAGCAATCAGCAATGATATAACTAACTTTTCCTTTAGAAATAGGATGTCTAAATAGACTTTAAAAGGTCACTATTTTGATACAATTTAACTCTGCCTGAATCGCTATTTCACTTGTGCTCATCCTTCCAGAAACTCCCAGGTCAGAAACCCTTCATTTTACATACCTCAACATTTCCAGTGAGAAATGAACCTTACGTTTCCAGAAATAACTACCTGTGTGCTGGTACACACCTGCACCTGTCCATTTTGGATACCCAACCTAGCAACAATTCACTTACAAACACTGTTCAAAATCCACTCTCTGAAACCTGCCTTTAGGGTTGCTTTTAGGTTACTGGAAAACACACTAAAACCGAGGCACTCAAAAATTATTTGTCACTTTTCAGTCCAGACGTACATCATCTGATAAATAAGAGCTTCAGCAGAGGACTCACTATTAATGCTGAACACTCGCATCTGCTTTTGCAAGGAGTTTATGCATTAAATATGAATGAAACATACCGCTCCTCTGGAGTCTCCACATGAAATGTTCTTTCAATTACTGTGGTCCACTGGAGGCATCTAATGATAAATGTGTTTGGTTTAGGTCGCTCTGTCTTCATCAGCTGGCACTCTACCACAATCAAGGAAGAAAGAGTCATGGTACATAAGCAAGTTTAAATAATCATTTGTCTTTATTCTTATCTAGCAAACTGTTGCAATTAATCAGACATAGAAATCTCTGTAAGTACTTCTTTAGGAGACTTGAGACAATTTACTGTGTCGATGAAACCAATAAATAGCTTGGGAGATAGCCATCTAAGCAGCTCTGAAATCAAACTCTGCTTTGAAAGGATCCACATTTGGTCTGCCCATAGAGGTAAGCAGAAATGTGATGTGATAAGAGAGAAGCCATTCAGACTCAGGTCCCATACTCTAAAGGTCATCCAGAGCACAGCACATGGCCAAAGTCATTTGATAATGCACCAATTACATATACTGAAACTAAAGTCAAGCCCCCACCTTCCCTCCTATTGACTCTGCCACATAAAACTCATCCATGGGTTCCAGGGAGCTGCAAGAGAACATCTGATCATTTTGCAGCGACCTGATGAAGATCAAACTCAGCATTTCCAGTCCTCAAACACTAGAGGGAACATCAAACTGCAAAGGCACCCCCTGAGAAGACCCCGTTCCAAAAGCCTTCGGGAGAGCTGCCGCAGTTGGATGCTGCACGGACACGCAGTGAGCAGCTTCCATCACTGTCAGGGTTTGAGCACAGCCTAAAAAGGCTACAGAAGTACAGCTACACGCTAAGCCACCACTTCCTTCATCAAAATGTTCTGTTGAGAGCTGAATGTAATTTTTTTTAATTTTAAAATCACATCTATTACTTTAAGCTTTTTAGGATGTTACAAGTGTTTATCCTTCAAATTTAGGCCAGAAAATGCTCCTGATAAAGCGTACACTTTAGCTCTACTACCAGAGATCTGAAAAACAAAAGAAAATCAATGAAATAACAACAGGAGCCAAACCATCATATTTTTTAGAAAAACATTAATAGAAAAGCTAATTAAACAGATCCTGCTAGAGGAAAGTCAAATTAAGAAACCAAGTGAGCAGCGGGGAAAATATAATTGTGGGAGTTTTTTTCTTGCACTTAACTATTTTCCTTGCAGTTAATGAAACCACAAGCTTGCTGTTATTTGGCCTTCAGTTTCTAAATCGACTTCTAAATAAATAAAAAGGCACTATGAAGACAGGAAGAAATTTCTGTTTACTGCTTGAGCTATCAACTTCCTCCACCATCAGCAACGTGCAAGTGGAGGACAGAATCCACCAGAACAACAGTACGTATTACTAAGGCTACACTGGTACCATTAGGTTAATTTCATTATTGTGTAAATTTAGAATGCTCAGTTTTAAGTTCAAGCTCTTAATTAGCACCAAGATAAAATATTTACTGCCAGTGTTTTTGGGCGCTATATTTTTGGCAATATATTTCATGCCTCATTTGCTGCTGGAATTATAAGCTTTTCAATTAGTAACTCTGCCTTTTTCATGACAAGAAAATATAATTTTTCTTTACTAGCACAATGAGGTTATACTGGATCCTACTAAAGCACTCCAATTAGATAAGAGAAAGTTTATTAATGAGTCACGCGAAGGCTTTAGCGCAGTGAACGGCACTCCTTCATTCAGATTAAACAACTTCCATGCAGCGATGCAGCCGTGCTGGATTTGGCCTTCCAGCCACCTCCGTCCTCTCACAGAATGGCAACAAGAGCCAAACACAACTGCCTGGGCTGGCACAGCCCCGTGAGCCTGGTGCTGATAAATTCTGCTCCTGCTCCCAGACCTCCCACCTCCCTTTAGCTGCCCTTCATTTTTTGTTGTTTGTTTGTTCTGCCTCCCATTTCTATCTGCTTAATGTGATTAGATTAAGGCTGGGGTTGTCCCCTAGGAGCCTGCACAATGCAGCCCTAAGACACTGAATCTGGCTGAAGACTCGAAGAACAACATTAGGCTATTTCCTAACCTTGTGCTAATCCAGAGCTGTTCTCCCATACTTATCCTGAAGTACAACATTATAAAGAAATAAACAGAGAGGTTTTGCTTAGATTTTAAAAACACTTTAGATTCATATTCTGAAGTAGCTGCACAGATATTTAAACTAGCCATGAACTCTAGATTTAACCATTTGATTTCAGCATGATAAACCACACAAGGATCTTTATGTCATAGATGGGGACCAATTACATGTCACTCTTCCCCTAAATAGCACTGTCCATTGATATTTGTTAAGCTTGCTGATCCAGCAATCTTTAAGGCATACAGCAAGATGAATAATAGAGATTTGTCAGTTAATAACCACTATAATTCAAGAATGTCACCCAGAATTGTTTTGTTTAGTGAACAATATGCTGTCTAATTACGCTGCTCAATCATAACAGCACATATCAAGAAATACAGAAGGCTTTACTTTTAAATTGCTTTACCAAAGTGCTGTACCACATAGGTTCTACAAAGTTTGAAACTACCACTTATTTCTCACCATATATGATAATCACATGGATTTTATCAATGAAATGAATAAAGGGTATTTTTTTTGTTCCTTTTAAACCCAATTGTGTGCTCTTCACTGTCGTTGAAGTTAGAGAAGCCTTCTCTATTCATCAATATAATACTGCAACGTGCACCACTCCAACAGAGCACAGACAGATGTTGTGTAGTATTAGGTCTGATTTATGTTCAGGGATTCTGCTATAAAACATTCAATTTCAAATAGGGGCCGAGGGTCTCTACCCACTTCGAAGGAAGTTTTTCCTGTGAAACAGGCACATGTAAGTATTCCTCATTTGCAACAGAGTAAGTACTATAAACAGCAGCCTGTTAAAAATTATTTAAATTTCTCTAAAGAACCTTTGATTCTTTCCTGGCGTTTGGTCTTTTAAAGTAAGTAGGACAGAGAAATTGTTCCTAACAGGAATAGACACCAAGGCATTCAAATGTAAATTACCATTTTGTATTTGAAAGACACTTAGTATTATCCCAGTGACTTTCTAAAATGTCATAATATTTGCTTTCCCAGCACTTAAGCTAAAAGGCAGATTACTTTCGATGAAAGTGTCAAACTCTGCTCCCTATATAATGACATCACACTTAAAACAATAATGTCAACGAAGAATCCTTCCTATCCCTGCTTTGGTTTCTTTAAGGAAGGGTATGGAGAAACAGAAAGAAGAAAACGGGAAAAAAAAAGAAAAAAGGCAAATAAGGAAAATAGAATGATGAAGAAATAAAACTTTTTGAAGACAAACAGGAATATTATGTTGAAGTGTTTGTTTTCTGCTAGCACCACTGGAGAGATTCAACTCCGAACTGTTCAGCATGGCAAAAGTGAGGGGCCAGGAGCACCAAGTTACAGACCTGCACAAAGGTGGCTCTTGGTAACAGCAGACAAAAAATCCAACCACTAATCTGGCCAGCCTGGGCCCTCTGAAAAATGCTTGACTGCAGACACACAGTCCTGTCCCAAAAGGAGCTCTCGTATTGTTGAGCAATTATGTTTTCAGCAGTACAACAAAACCACCACAGTCCATCTTCCTTTTTGACAGCTGGGAGAAATAATCCCTTTCTAACAGGAACAGCCTCTCTCTCCATGTGGTTTTTCACAATATACTGCTTTTCTCAGCTATATGGTTTTAAAGGCTTATAACCTAATAGGGAGACATACACGATAATCCGAGATTACAATCAGTATGAAGGCTACTTATCTCACAGATTTACAACTCAGGCTCTATTGGTTATTCATCTGCAGGAGCTCTGGAGCAGAACTTTTAGGTACAGACTTTTTTTATTCCTTCTACCCTATTAGTAGTAAAGTACAGAACACAAACACAAGATTCAACAATCTCAGTTAAACACTGAGGCACCATGTTTCATGAGTGTTACTTTAGGTTCCTTTTTATTTGTTTTTTGTTTGGTCGCTATTGTTGTTTGTTTTTTTAAATAAATCATCAATAGGTTAATTCCAGAGAAAATAAACTCCTTAAACACAGCAAACACTGGTATATAGCTATTTTAAAAGGAAAATTAGATGGAGGAAAAGTTGTTTAAAATAAATAGTAATCCTCTCTTTAGCTAGAAGGGCTTAGAAACAAGTTTTCAAAATGTATGGTCAAAACCCTCACAGACCAAAAGGAAAAGGCTAGTGTAGGAAAAAAAAGAGACTGTCAAACACATGGAAATCACACACCATTTATTGCTAATACTTTCTTCATACCTGTTAAAGGAAAAGATAGGTGATCATTAGTTATCTTCTATCATAGCCTTCTCATGAATTATTTACCACTGCTCATGTGCTGACAAAATCACTCATATGAATTTTACACTACAAGTAATAAAATTCCCCTTTTAAAAAAACCCTCCTTTTACTTGCAAAGATAAAAAAGCCTACATTTTTGTACAGCAGAAGAGGGTAAAGATTTTAATCAGAAACATGGGACCACTTCCAAAGAACAGACTGACAGAGACAGCCTGCCATCTCATTAAAAAAAAAAAAAATCTGGTTCACTAATTAACAAAAAAAAGTCAGGGCTATCATGGTGTCTTGGAGGAAAAGAAAATAGAAGGATTATTTTTTACAAAATATTTAATCTAAATTCCCCCCACCTTTCACTGGCAGGAGGCTTCTACAGGCCTGTGCTCTGGCCTGAGCCTTCCTCCAGAGACAGCTCAAATTCATTCACACAAACATGACATGTTAACATAAATGAAGGATCAGGCAAGCAGGTTCAAAGGGAAAGCCTGTGCTGCAAAATACATCCAAACAGTGATCCCTGAGAAGAGCTCAGCTGATTAGAGCCTGGTGCTAATAACACCAAGTTTGTGGGTTCAATCCCCATATGGGCCATCTACTTGAAGAATTGGACTCGATGATCCTTGTGGGTCTCATCCAACTCAGAATATTCTGTCAATCTGTGAAAGTGTAGAGGGCACCCAGAAGGGACAGAAGTGCTGGCAGCACTGCATGCTACTGCCTACATGAGAAATTAAATCCTGGTGGGGAAACAGCTCCTTCCGTGGGCCCAAATCCACAATAATGACTTCTAGCAAGGAGGCCCCACACCAATCTTCAAGGCTTTCCTGACCTGCCACCAGGCAAAGAGCCTGCCTGTTCACCAGGCAAGAGCCACTGCTAGGAACATCCTCCCACCCACCACCCAGCCCACAATGCCTCCTACAGGGACTACAACTCATCTATAGGCATGTGCTGTGTCTTCTCCAACAATGCTCCAATGCCATGGTAACAAACCTGTTTATCTGTAAATGCTGAGACTGATGGGCTCAATCTGCCAAAAAAGCACCATATTCCTGTTGTGACAACTGATTTAAGTTAACCCATTTTAAAGGCAACTTGGACAAAGAAAAGGCGATGAACACATTTTTACTCCTTAGCACTGAGCTGCTCAAGTAACGCAGTTAGCAGCAAGAGGATGGAAGTGTCCTCCAGAAAGTGCATTTATTAAAAGCCTCTGGCTATAGACCAACTACTGAATTAATTTATGAATTAATGGCTTTCTGCTGCTTTGCTTTACCTTCTTGATCTGAAAGAAGATACCAGTCTAAAGAGGAAAGTACCATGTCATTACTGCAATGAAAACACTACAACAATTTTGCCTCTCAAACGAGACAAAAAGCCCCAGAGCACTCTTGGAATCCTGCACAGAGGCACCAAGCAACAGCTTGTCCATTATTTATTCCCATCATCGCTGATAACAGGTATATGCTGCTACTGGAGGAAAAATAATGAACAATTCCATTAATTCCTACTGCTGCCCAGCCCTCTTCCAGGAGTGGGGTGTTTCAAAATAAATACCTGCTTAATGATCAGCTACGAAGATGAACCCCCTGTATTTTGAGCTACCTTGTAATGAAGAGGGAAAGCCCCTACCCTTCTCTCTGCAGAGCTTTGCTTCCAGTAGTCACCAGGAACATGGAACAGATCATTGTTAATAACAGGTGCCACAATGATCTATTTTTAAGTGGTGGAATGAGACACAGGCAGATCATGAGACAGGAAAGATTAAGAACAGGAGAAAATAAAAGCTGGAAGTATACAGCAAAAGGTAAAATACATGAGCAAGAAAAGCAAATTATCTTCAGAGTCTTCTATCACATCCTGTGCTGCAGCACCTGAGCAAAGTCGGAAATGTTTGCATAGTAGAGAGTGCAGAGGTTAGGAGATGTTATTATTTCCAAACCCTTTTGTTGGCTTTGATAGAAGAACTACGGATTTGTGTTCAAAATTAAGAAAATCCAAGTGAGCTTCACTAAAACAATGCTTGCTCTGCATTCTCTTATGCTAACAATTAAGTAACTCTGACCTATGTAAATACCACTGAAATCCAGATCTGGTGGCAGAAATGCTTCTGCTGTACCTACCTGCCAAGCACATGCACCTGGGTGAATTTCCACTCTAAAGCAATTTGCCGACTAACATACATACAAAATATTAACAAATAAACCTATTTTATTCAATAACCAGAAACAGTAAATTACTAGAAAACTTTAAAAAAAGAAAAACAAGCAGAGAATCAAACCTCCACATTACAATCATTCCTGAGAAACACAGTGGGATTTATCAGCTCAAATAAACACACTTAGTGTTTAAATACATCGCTCTGGGCAGACCTGAATTGTTACTGGTGCAGCTTACCAGCTATGTTACAAGAAGACATCAACCCCCCAACTAGACAAGGGAGCAGCTACAAACACTTACGAGCTACTGAGAAGTTATTTAAAGGTGATTCCCGCTGGTCAACATCCTGTGGCCGTTCCTTGTAGCCGATGAAGGTGCCATCATTCTTCAACAGAAAATACCGTGGCCTCCATGTCTTGATGTATTCTCCTGGAAAGAGAGGATGGGCAAAGGGAAACAACATCAGGAAACACCCCAAAATACTGACACACCAATAATTTCTGTTAATATTGGAACTATATGTCATCCTGACAGCAGCAGTTTTAAGAACACTCAGTTGAGTCTGATACAAACAGCGGAAAAATACAGGCACTGAGTCACATACTGATAACGATGTTAGCCATAAAAATGGGACTTCATGAAAGGTAAACAGCTATGTTTTGTTCTTCCATCTACTTTGATTTTCATTCAAATTCTGCAACATCTGCCTTAAATGCATTTTAAATTTTTAAAAAATCAGAGCAGATGTCCTATGTATTATTTTTGCTATTGTCATTTTTCATACTGACAAGTGGAGAAATTTTTTTCATTTACATTTTGCAGCGCAAGTATTTTAAACAACAATGGGTAATTTACTAATTAGTCAACTGCTTTATCAAACCAACAGTCACTTTCAGACCGTAAGAAGATAATTCTCTGCTTATGTTACATAACATCACTCACTTCTCTCACAACATCTCAAGCATGAAACACAAGATGATATATCACAATACGAAGGGGAAAACACTGGATGATGTATAGCCACCACAAAGTCAAAAACAAACATCTACTCTGAAAGATATGCCACCTTTCTTTGTCTGAGGAAACACCCATTGCTCACACCACACTACTGCTCATCTGAGTAACCTGCACAGGTGACACTTGTGTAATGTGTTACAGCCACATTCAAGACATTCAGCAGCAGAATAAGAAGAAAAGAGTTAATCAAAACCTCACTTATTTACTGGATTTATTAAGCTGGTCTTCAGGGAAGGAAGACAGAAGTCCCACCAGTGTCTCTTCTTGTCTCTTCTGGATGACTGTCATTATGCCTCAGTTTTTTGCTTATTGACCAGATCATTGTTTTCTGAAGCAGCCTCTCAAGAACCCCAAATAGCTTTTCACAGTGCCAAGCTGCACCTCTAGTCCTACAAGGTCCTGCAGTAATATTTCTACTCAACTGAGTCACAAAAATCTCATTCAAGACGTTATTCTAAACAGTACTGGCCACACTTTTCAATTCTGTTCACCCCAACAACTTATTTAAAAATTTTAAAAGCAAATGGTCAACTACAAAGCACCCACAGCTGCACATCAACCATACCCTCCTCTCTTCTGTATGGTTTCTCATTGGTTTGTTTAACACTGGGGAGAAGATAAGGGAGCACACTAGGAGCTGAACTCCTTTCCAGCCTGTCACAGCAGGACCACACCTGTGCATCCTGTAATGCTGCCCTGCAGTGGCTGGTGCCCAATGCCCACAGGTTCACCTGCTGGCAAGCTCTTCAAACAACCAAGAACAGTGAGAGGAGAAGGCTCATCAGATTTATTGGCTCTGGCAACCTTCTGCTGGTCTCCTGTTCTCCCAGGCTCCTCTCATACTTCACTGCTGCTCAGCTTTCCTCCGCTGGTGATTTCTCTCCCAGCAAAGTGCACCCTGCCCCAGGAACTCCCTTGCAGCTGCTTTGTCTCCTTCCTCTCCCCACAGACCTCCTCTCCGTCTGTGGTGCAGTTTCAACCTGCTTTGGGCACCAGCTGTGCCACTTCTCAGTTCACACTCATCCTTCTCCCTCCTGCACACAGAAGCAGAAGCAACCCCGACGCCCACACAACACAGACATGGGTGTGCACAGCCCCCACCAGCTGCTTTCACCTCTTTAGTCCTTAATGGGATTTCAATTTTCTAATCTAAAGCAAAAAACTAAGAGCTACTGAACTGTTAGAGGGAGTCACACAGGGCCACCTTTGCAGTGGCCACGTCTGCAGAAAACGTCAATTTGAACTGATGAAACTGAGGTATGGGGCAAGATAGAGGAGAGGAAAATGAGCACAAACCTTCTCATTGTTTCTTTTAGAGATGGTTGTTACTGCTCTAAGTATTACACAAGCTATAAGGCGTTTACAAAAGTGCCATCATCACTCCAGGAATTTCAGAAGAACTCATCTGTCATGGTTTAACATTTACAGGCAAGGAGGTAAATGTAGAAGGTTTTGTTGTCATCTAATTCTGACCTTAATTAAATGCTGAAAACTTTCTGGGATCAGCAGGAGATTATGAAGCCTTTCACATTTAAATTATCAGTCCAACTCGGCCCAGATCAGTGAGATTACTCCAATCTCATTACTATTACACCACAGATGTGACTACAGGGACGAGAAGATTCGTGGCATGCTCAGTCCAGCTCCTGAGCAGTGGTTTGCCAGGTAAGCAGGCTGGGGAGGCAGCTGCGTAGACTATCAGGATTTTGGAACATGCTGTTACCTACCTGACTCATTGGTATTTTCTCCTCTTGCATAAAGCACACCCAGGAGACTTAATGACCTCCACAGACCCCTTATCCTATCCACACTTAGGACTAAATCCAGATTGGACGGGACAAAAAATATCTGAACACGGACAAGACCAAGAGTTTCTATTTCCCTTCCTCCTTAATTTATGCTGCACATCTTCCCCACTGGCATTACAGATGGGACATTAATTTTTTGCAGATTCTGAAATTATTATCTGGTTATTTGCAGTGAAGTATACCTAATTTTAAACAGAATTACACTGTACTATCTCACAGGAGACTTTCTCTGAGTTTAGATGCTTATGTTTGGCTCTCATACTTTCTTACAGCTTTATCCCACTGATCTGCTTCTCTGTTAGAAACACATCCTCTAATAGGATTAATCACAGAGTCTTTAAAATGGTGCATTCCTTACATATATAGCATCCTCCTCCACACTCACTGCTTCTGTATGAAAAATCAAGGATTTCATTACCACCAGTCTTTCTGCAGGGATCATTCTACTTGGACCTTCCTTTAAGCATTGCTGCAGCTAGTTATGGTTCCTGACCCAGCTTTTTAATTTGAAAATAAGTAATATGATTTTATTTAAATTTTTTTCACATGTCTGGAGCTTAATGAATACTATAATATGGCAATCAAACATATTATTGATTATTGTTCTTGCCAAGAAGAGTATGAGGCACACTGCAACATCTGTGGTACAAATTTTTATTATATAACACACTGAGGTTATACTTCTGCATCCTGCAAAAAAGCGGCAAGACACTGCCTGGTGTGTGACTTCCCAAAGAGATGATCTCCAAGTATAATTTTACATTCAAGTCTGAGCAAGCTATCATTCTTCTGCAGAAGCTCAGACACACAGATTCACCAACAGTCTTCAAAAAGATGTACAAAGTGCATATTCTTAAGAAACAAGTTTATATTTTATGATTAGCTAAAAGACTATAAATGGCCTACAGCCCACAAGGACCACAACAAAAGGTGACAGCAAATCTGAGTACTGGGGGCAGAAAAGGAGTTTGTCAATACAGACGAAAAATAATTATGTCGAACTGCTGGGACAAAGCTGTCTGAAAAACATCAACACCTTTTCCTTCCTCCAATATACTCAGCAAGCTGTCATGCCTCAAGAGTGAACTGAGCTGTTTCAATTTTTGCCCTGTGCTCTTTGTTCCTGTTGTGGTTTTGTTTTTAAGAATCACAAGAAGAAGTTACTTGAAGTCACTAATATTAGCAGTTGTGTAGTCACACTAGAAAGAATTGTACAGAGTACAGTAAATGCAAGCATGTGTGGCAAATTCTATCAGACAACACTAAAAAAAAATAATGATCCACCATGGAAAAGTGAACAATTTACAAAGCAAAACATTTTTTCCTCTGTGATTCATTGCTTGTGTAATGCCCTGGCAGAGCCTTCTTTGTTTTCAGTAACAGAATGCTAACACTGCAGAGACAGGAAAGCAAAAGCATGGGTTATAAATCCTACATATAAAATCCTGGAACCAAACAGACTCCTCTGTAGCTTGCTAGCTTTATTATTTAAAATCTTTATGTACCATTCTGTTTACTCCAAGCAATTTCCAAATTGCAAAGATTCCCAAACTGTATATATCTGGAAACATACACAAAGATTGTTATAGACTGATTTCCCTTTATTGCCTTGTGTCTGCCCCCACACACTGCACATTAAAATACTTAACACACACTCAGAATGTAAATCCATCTCATGCCAGAAAAGCTTTTTCACTGTAACACATACTGCAAAGCCTGAATATTTCAGAAAAACTTAAACACAAAACTCCTTCGGTTCATGAAAAGTTAATCCTACCGAGGATTTACAATAATGCAGGGTTAGATTATTTTCCTCTCCTCCCCACAACAGTATCTCACCGAATCTGGAGCTGTCTACCACTGATAGAGTGTCTAACATCAGAAACAGCTGCCACTCCCTGGGAAGCTCACGGGGTAAGTGGAGAATAATGAGCAGCAAGCACCAGCAGAACAAAAGAAAATCCATCTTTATTTACCAACTGCTGCATGCTTGTTGCTGCATCAAGCTCATTCAAAGCCAACACCACACCCTTTAATTCAGAACAGACTATATTTAAGAAGCCTCTGCTTTTGTTTTAATCAACTCATACATACCAATGGTTCGAAAAAAAAAAAAATTCATTAGGTTAACCAAGTCAGCACCCAATGCTACCCTTGATATTTACAAAAGCACCCGACCAACTACTAACTTTCTCATGGCCCAAAGTAACCAAGTAATAAGCCCAGGAGCAGTGACTGAAAACAAAGTCTCAGTTATATGAAATGCCGTCAAGTGGATACCACAAATCTACCAATAAATAATGTATTAAATTTTCTGCTCTGAGCATCAGAAGTAGCACCTTTAATTGCATTTAAGCATACCACTAAAAAAATGAGAGCTTTTGAGTTATGCAAGCCTTCTCTACATTCCCACACGCTCTGATGATGTACGGCACTCCCAGCTTGTAGAGCCCCAGTTCCTGTCCGAGGGAACATGAAAGTTATGCCAATCGCAGTGCTAATGTGCCACCCATCAAAGGCCCAGTGACTCATTTCTGAGCCTCAATGGCCATGAGAAGTGGTCTGCATCCTGTCGGCCTAATAAGGGCTCGGAAAACAGATGCCAATTTCCTTAAAGACCTGAAGCTTTCAGGAGCTGCCATCTCGTTCGTGCTGAGGAGTTGGATGGGGATTTACAGTTAATTCTTACTGCTTGAGTAAATTAAGTAAGTGTCCACTCGCTTCAAAACCAGCTGAAATCAAAACAGAATTGGAAAAAGAAAGCAGGACTTGAAAACTTGCCTTTGCATTTCTAAAGCACTCAGAAGCAAACCCTTTCCAAGTGCAGGGAGCTAATTCTGGATCTTAACGACCTGACACCAAACAATTAAGTCTAGGGTGACCCGAATGAAAACTCTCAGCTCAAATATGTTTTATTTTTTGTAAAAATAGCTGCACAGACACCCACCAGGCTGGTACACCACTCTTCGCTCCCTTTAGCAAACTGTCAGAACAAGATATTTAAACACACTACATTTTCGATAGCTTCGGGAAGTCAAAAAGAAAGGGGAAAAAAAGAGCTTATGTTAATGTCTTTCCCAACACGCTGGCGGAGAGAGGAGGACCTCTGGTTTGTCTGCCTATTCAGAGGCGCAGCGAAGGGGCCGGTTCTTTGATGGTTTTTTTGGGCCCCTCTCTGGATGCCTCCTCGGCCACGGCCTCCAGCGTACAGCTGCAGAGGCGCTCCCTGTGCCTGGAATCTCAATGAGGTGGCTGGGACTGCCGACGGGGCTGCTCCCCGCCGGGGAGGTCACCCGCGGCCCACGGCCCCTGCACCAGGCCGGCACCGCACGGCTCGGCTGCTCCGTACCGCACGGCTCGGCTCCTCCGTGCATGGCCAGCATTGCACGGCTCGGCTGCTCCGTACCGCACGGCTCGGCTCCTCCGTGCATGGCCGGCACCGCACGGCTCGGCTGCTCCGTGCATGGCCGGCACCGCACGGCTCGGCTGCTCCGTGCATGGCCGGCACCGCACGGCTCGGCTGCTCCGTACCGCACGGCTCGGCTCCTCCGTGCATNAAGGGAGGGAGCTGGGCACCGGAGGTGGGACGAAGGGTGATGGATGAGCCATCCGGCCTTCGAGGGAGCTGTGGAAGGACAACTCCTGATCACCTGGCACCCCACATCTGCAAATTAACTTCAGAAAGTAGCACACAGCCTTGGTTTAGGGCTTTAGGTCTTCAGTTATGCAACAGCGCAGGTGGGAAACACCTAAGGAAGGCAACGGGTGCTCTGATTCACAAAGCTGGCCATGGGAGAGATGAGAAGCCAGATTATAGAGAAATAAAAACAGATTCTCACCCAATACCTTCTCTGTGCAGGGGATGGACAACTACCACGTTCTCAGATTCTCTCTCTGCCAAAGGGTTTGAGATCACCAGCCAACACCACCACTGCAGAAGATGACACCTCTGTATTTTTTACCACTATACTTCAACTGTATAGTTATGTAAAACTGGAACATGGAGGTTTATATTCTTTTCCCTTTTTTTTGCTGAATTTCAGTTTAGAAGGTCAAAAATGTTGCCATATTGCTTACAGCAATCAATTTAAGCAATACCAGATATTCCCAAAGGAGCAAAAGAGAATTAATCAGCATGTAAAAAATTCCTTACTCCTACCTTTGGCACAGCTTAGTCAGGCTAGTCCTAACCTACAGCTGTCTCCAGTGGGAGAAGATGTAAATGAAATTTCATTAAAAACAGCAGTTTTAAGGATAGCTACATAAATTACAGGAAAATATAAAGTGATTTCTTAAGCTATACTGAAAACAATCTCAGAGTGAATTGCATCTTCACTACCTCATGGTGCAAACAAAAGGACCTAAAACTACTGAGGTGTCCAACACAATTAGAGAAATCTTTTCTGCAATAAACTTGCAAGCATCTATAGGATTTTAACAAAATAAAACATTCCTGTAGCAGAAAGTGCCATCGTGTATTTCTCTGCTTTTGACAGGTGCCCAACTCTCTCCCATTTTTATAAATAAATAAAAATGACAGAGGAGGTGTCAGATTCACTGAACTGAATCAAGCATACTTAGAACAATTATTTCTCCCCAAGTAATTTTTACCTTGACACTATGATGGAAAATAGCACAAGCAGCTAACAAGGCACTTAAGCTAATAAGCCTTTGCAAGTTTTTAAATATCTTCCCTTAGAGGAAGAAGGTAGCTACAACTATTCCTCAAGCTCAATCTCAACACGGTATTCAACACTTCTGCAAATCAAGCTTTTAAATACACCCCATGTACTTATAAAAACAGTGTGACTTAGTCTTCCAGAGATTTTATGTCTACTACAAATACAAAGAAAAATAAAAACAAAACCAGAAACACCAAACACACCACACCCTGGTGAATTTGAACAAGGATGGGCTTTTCTAGACAGCATCTGAAAGTTGATTGAATTGTTTTACCTTTTCACCTAAGGATCCTTAGGAATGACTTTTGTACTTATCTGAACACATGCCTGATTTGAATATCATAAACCCAGTTTTGTTCTTCAGTAAACCCCAGCCAAAGACTGGCAGAGTGTCTGAGGGGACAAAGCAAAAACCGCACACAAACCAATGCTCTCCCAGAGCAAATAAAGACTGAAATCACAGTTGTTTAACTTGTATTCCTCAAGCGACCTAAACATAGGGGATGTTCAGGAAAAGCATCATTAATTGATCAAAAATTATTTTAGGTTCCTTCCCTCACTCTGCCCCATTAAAAAAAAGATTAGGTGAGTCAAAGACTTGGGCAAGAGTGATTTTTATGATGTGTTTATTTGCTTTATGAGCATTAAACCTGGAAAGTACTCAGCAGAGGTTCCTCATTAAAATCCCAAAGCTGGTGAGGCTGAGAAATGACCTGGTAGGCTGGAGGGTGGAAGCCTATGGGAAAGCAAGAGCAGGGGAGTGAAAAAGCAGGACACAGCCAAGAAGAAAACAGAGAACATCCACATTGAGGATGTTTTTATCCACCACTCCTTGAGTCCCTGGCCTGCTCTTCTAGGCTCCCATTACCACATCATTGTGTCATTCACAAAGTGAATCAAAACCTCAGGGAATTGTAAAGAAATGGAGAAAAAAGGCTAAAGGACATTAGGGGAGATTTATGGAAACAGCAGCATTTCTAAAATATACATGAACCAACTTCAGAGGCAGTTTGAAGAGGGGAAAAAAAAAGCTCTCTTTGTAAAAACTAAGCTGTAGAACATGGATTTTAATAAATAAGCAATTTACGGAAAAGAAAGAAATTAACACATTGTATTGTTATCCTTTAGCTTCTGGGTTTGAGTCCTAATTTTCAACATAAATGCACAGAGATGTCTTCGGTCACTTACAATAAAAGCTCTACCAGTAATTGTGTGATCATGCTGCGCATCAGGAAACTTCTTAAAAGTGCCAAGAAAATAAAATCAATGTAGAATTTTAAACATGTTTATACAAACTGATAAATATTTTGTAGAAAGATGAATGAAAGCTAAGTTAAGCAAACATTTCAATGGAAAAATTAAGAAGCAACATTTAAAAAGAGGTGGTGTCCTTGTAGGGCTGGGGCTAATTAGGACTTCCCTTCTTCATTTTGTCACTAGCAAGTCAGCAAAATCCTGGAGGAGCACAAGGAGACCATATTAGTTCTAATAAAAAGTTTCATTTATCTTGAGGCATTTAATGGCCATCAATGGAAAAATTAGGAGCACTTCCCAGAAAGCAAGTCCTAATATTTGTTATCATGGCAACCTCCTGGTTACGCCTCCAAATTTAGTATTCCGCAGATAAGTTTTACTGAGTCACTACCCCAAACTCAGCAATGAAAATCTCCTCCAGATAACAGGAGTGCTGCCTCACTTCGGAGGAATTTTGCAAAGTAACTTAATTGCATGCTGAGAATTATTAAAGCAACTTCACCACTGAGTAGCTTAAAAGCAGAACAGCCACCGCAGCTCTGGTGCTAAGCTCAGCTCAGTAACACAGGCATAAGAAACTCTGCCAAGGATTTCTGTGCCTTGGACTAAGGTGCATCATCTGTAAAGCAGAGCACAATTCACACTGCTGCCTTAACAGGGTCACAAGCTCAGTCAGATACACTATTACAACTCTTTTTTTTTTATATAATAGATAGTAAAAATGTTGAGTCTTAATATAATCAAACAGCAAAATTCCTGCTGGATTTCAGTGGTACCACAATTTAACCATGTGACATTGAAACACGTCTAAAATACAACTAAAACCATATACATATAATCACGACTATTTTTTAACCCCAAAGTTATCTATGATATTAATTCATTATACTTCTCCGTAACAGGTCCAAGCTCCAGGAGAGATGCATTTCAGTCATATGAAGATCTGTCTCTTACACAAGGATGAATGAAATAAAGACCAACCTGAAAAAAGACACAATAAAGACCCACCTACCTTGACACTGCTACCTACCATAAACAGATTTCCTTGTTACCAACAGCATCTTGCTACACTAAAGTCATTTTTCATTTTAAAAACAGCATAAAAAAAATGAACAGTATATCCACATCGAAGTGGGAAGCAGATGGACACAGAAGATGGGAGCTTGAATTACAGTGTCCAGTCTATGGTGCCTCTTACATTTGTTTTGGGAAAACATGGCAAAAATTCCAATCTTTTCTATTCAAACTGCTCCTAGAAGCAGTGGAAAAACAAACATCACCTCCAGCCTGCCCTGAACTCAGAGTAGTTTCTGTGGGCATCAAATCTGGCACTTGCCTCACTGGATATTCTGAGGTCAGGGACTACTGCATCAGCCCCACCTTTCCTCCACACCTGGTTTTCCAAACAGCACACCACACAACTGCTCCTCACCACACACATTCCCTCATCCACCTGAATCCTGAAAGCCCCATCCCGTAACTGTGCACAGTCCACTCTCTGTAGTTCCATCTTCCCACTCTCACTAGGCTGTCCTCAAAGAACAGAAGCAAAACAAACTCCAAAACACGGCCCTTGCTTAACCACATCACAGCTACCCATCAGGTGTAGAACTTGCAACAACTACAACAGCTGTCCAGGAAAGTCAGATTGCCACATTTTGAGAACATCAGAAAACCATAAATAAAGCTTTAAACTCGTATGACAGTTTTTTGTTTTTTCTTGTTTATAACTTTTTTTTTTTTTGAAGGAGAGAGAAAAAGCCCTACAGGTCACCTGGGGTAACATTCCTGAGGCCATCTGGGGCTATGCTCGTGCCTTGGGGACTTCTGGCAAGGAAGGTACAGACACCTGTACAGAAAAGCCTGCACACAAGCACTGCTCAATGCTTAGCACACCCTCTGTTTTACAGCATTTCCTGCCACTGCTCTCTCAGCTGATGCTTCCAGCTCAGGTGGCAGCTGCTGGGGGCTCCTCTGCCACTCCAGAAGTCAAGCCAAGCAAACCCTGCCGCTGGCCGTAAGGTGGGAGGGGAGCAGGAGGAGAAAAAGGGAGCGATAGAGGCACCTTTGAGAGGCAGAAAACTGTGCTAGACATGAGTTAAGATGTGGCTACAATTCTGGCTGAAATAGCTGCATCAGAGCAGTGCTGACAAAGGGACAAGCTGGGTCTCTGATGGGCAGAAGGGAAGGGCAGGGAGAGGCCACAGCCCGACACTCACCCCAGGCCATGCCAGTCGTGCCTGTGGCCATCACCAGTCCTCTCCTGCTCCTGTCCCAGCACCAATGCAGGCAGCTGGAAGCACAGGTTGTGCCCAGTCTGTGGGGAGAGTATGCTCCCCACTCAGGACCTTGTTGGTACACACAGCCAAATCCAGTAAATTGCAATCTCCAAGCTACATCCTTTAGATACACACAGACACGCAGGTATGTTCCACAGAGCTAATGTGGAGCCTGGCTGTGAGCACAGGATCCTGCACTAACCCTGCTCTTTCACAGGCACAGCCAACACTCAGAGGAAAATCTTCCAGTGTGGCGCTGGCCACCACGACTGTACCACTCCTTGGTCTCGGGAAGCTGTAAGGTTTAGGTTATTTCCCTATTGCTACTTTTGCACATTTATTTCCCCATCCCCTGTGAGAAAACCTTTTTAACTTCAGGATTACAGCCTGAGTATCAAAGTAAGAGACAAAAATGTTTCCAAAAAGCAGTCACTGAACACTTACAATTTTCATTTATCCACATCATACTAAATGAACCTTGGTTGTGGGCAGACTTACTGCAAATTACGGTTTTCTAAATGAAGACACATTTGGCTATAGAAATTGAACAGTACAGGTAACACCCTCTTTTTTAAAAAAGAGAAAAAAAAGAAAAAAAAAGAGAGAACAAAGGACGCAAATGAAAATTACTGTCCTGGTATTTTATTTGGTGGTAGAATTGAAGCTCAACTACAAGATTAACTAAGCACAAGTCCACTACTGGGTCGCTATCACTGGTTTGAGAAAATCTTTTTCTATGCACTTTTCTTCCCCTCATCAGAGAATCCAAATTTCCTACTTTAATCATTTTCCCAATTTCAAAAGAAATGGAAGCCTTTTCAAGTAATGAAGACATCTAGTTATTTAATCACAGATGCAGTACAAGATTAAAATGGCTTCAAAAAACTAATCCTTTATGATAAGGTTTCCCAATGAACATTAAAACAACAAGTTCCAGATTTCAGGTATAAAATCTGATTGGAACTGCTGCTCTGCAAAACTAACACATGCTCCTTCCTGTCCTTACTGAAAATACAGTCTAAACTGCTACCTTTATAAAGAAATATATCCAATATTAACAGGAGTTCTACAAAAAAAATCTTGATGGCCTGTAAGGATTGTTGTAGTTAACCCAAAGATAAAATTTACAGTAATTTATCATACAGAAATCAACTGCTCTGCAGATATATATACAAGCAGGTTCTCATTTCATGCAGCAGTTGGAATTTCTACCAAATTTTGGGTGGTGGCAATTAAACAGCTTAATTTGCAGTCCTCTATTCTTTGCACCTAATTCATGACAGCACATAGGATGGAGAAAAAGGTGGTTATGGCATTTCATTAGGTATGCTTCCATGTCTTAATCCTTAAAAAGGAAACTGTCAACAGTAAGCTGGAAAAAGGATGGTGATGAAAAAGCAAAAAAGATAGGGGTGAGGGAAATAAAAAGGATTTTTTCTAAAGAATGGAATTTAGGATTATAAACATCAATGTCTTTTAGAAAGAGATCCATCCATACCCCCCTTTCTTTGTACTGAAGTTCAATAACATTGTCTCCAAGTTACCAATTTTGAGAAAATCACTGGATAAACACTTGTGTTAACCCAGCTACATGGCTCAGTGCCAAATGTAATGCCAAACTTCCCAGTTGCAAAACGAGCTGTTTTTACACACCAAAGTAACCACGCAGCAGGCCTGCCGAGCCTGAAGACAGCTGACAGAGATGACTGTTGCTGTCCCCCCATTGCACCGACATCCATCCAAATACCAACATCTGCTGTGCTACAATTTACTTTTTACACAACATTTAGCAAAACAGTGCCTCTGACTGCAACATCATTAAGGAAGTAACAACAAATAAATCGCAAAGTCCCATCAGACAATTGTAAAATTAAAGCATAGTTTGCCTTGCATACACTGAGCTTTAGTTCAGACGTGTTAGACTTCAGAAATAACAAGGATCAGAAAGCGTTTTCTTTTATTAAACACACAACACAAAATTCTGTAAACCCTGACAAGTGCAATCCATCATTACAGTGTAAATTACAGTTTTGAGGATATTGACTTGACTCAATGCGCAGAGAAGCAGATGCCTGCGAGGCAGCACGGCCTGCCCGGGACCATCACAGCAGCCCAGACTCCTAACAGGATTACACCGTGCCTGGGAGTGTAAGCTCTAAATTCAGGGCCCGCTCCTTTCCAAACACTCAGAGCACATATTTGCACTTGCAAAGTAAGGAATTAACATTCCTAGAAACTCAAGTGCCCTTTGCTTTAAAAGCAGGACTGAGCACAGGGGCCAAGGCAATCGGACACCACCGCACAGAGGGAAGGTGGGCTCTGGTCGTGAGCCCTGTTACAAATTCACACTGTGGAGGTTCAAACCAGGATTTTGGCTCCTGAGTGCAAGCCAGGTCTGGTGAGTAGTTCCACTGTACTGCCCAACACAGTTCACACCACAGAAGACCCTACATGATCAATGTCCTCCAATCAGTTGTCCTTCTATCCTTCACTCACATCACTCAGAGTACAAGTCAAAATGGGGCTGTGCACTGCCACTCTGACACTGCCACATGGCTCAGGCTTTTATGGGCACACAGGCAAAAGAGGAGGAAGAACAAAGAATTTTGATCTTTAAAACTGCGACCAGTTTTCAAAACCAACTCTTTCTTCCTTCTGTCCTGCAGCAATTCTATGAATGCAAAAACAAGAAAAAAAAAACCAAACAACCTCCTCACTTTCTTTTGAAAAGCAGATACTGAAATGAAAAATTCCATGAAAAAACACCTTGAATTTTATTAGGCATCAATTAAAGAGTTTCCACTCAATCTTTCTGCTCCACATCACCCTCGAAGATATTAAATTAAAAAAAAAAAAAAAAGCTTGAGTTACAAAAAGCAACATTTTTTGTCGGAACAATCAGTCCCCCTCCATCTCCAGACAACGTGTCTGTCAGGAACAACAACATACCCAACACTCAGCTCAAGATACAAGAACTTGGCAGGCTGTATTTCAAAGCAGTTTCACCAAAACAATTCTGTTTCCCTTAAACCCCTATCAGCTTAATAGTGGAAGACAATAATATTTCAGATAACACAGACAGCAAGCATTTTCGTAAATTCAGTGGACATTCTTTATCCAATCCAAAAATAGCCAATGTCCACAGGAATCTTAATTCATGCTAAAGGCAAGGGATTAAGCCTTAAATACTTCTGGGGGTTTTGGCCAAGTACTCATCTGTTAGACTATGTATATATGCACACACACACAAATAAATATACATTTTTACATATATATATATATATATGCCCATTGTGGGACACAGAAGAAGCACAGCCTATGCCCAGATCCTCTCTCAGGCAGGGTTTTAGAGGACAGACTTCTCTGTGCTAGCTACTATGTGTTTGCACAACACGAGTCAAGGTCCAATTCGGAAACTTATCTGAAGAGTTGCTCTGCGCAAACTTTAAGTTCTGAACCTCTGAGTTCAGAACTGAAACACAATTTGTTTGTCCATGTATCCCCTGGCACGGCTGGCTTTTTGTCAGACAGATGTATGCCACATGCAAGTCATTTCCCAACCTCTCTGCTCCACCTCCCTCCACACACTCTGCACACACTCTGACCCCTCAGCAAATGTTGTAAGAGAGGAGGAAGTGTTTCTGACAGTTTGCATACTCTTCACAACAATTTTATGCCAGTGTATAAATGTTTTCTCCTGCCCTCCAACCCTACTTGTAAGGAAACAAAGCAAAACAAACACCACTTCCCAAACAACTGAATGCCCTAAACCTAGCAGCAGGAAAGGAAAGGAAAGGGGAGGGAAGGGGTGGAGAGGAAAGGACTGGGAGGATGGATTACACTGAAGCTATTTTTGTCCTGTTTAAGTGGATGGGCAGAGACAACTAAATATAGAATTTATCAAGGCAGGTGAACAAGAAAGATGACATGAGCCCCATGTTCCAAGAAGCAAGCAATAAATGAAGTATACTTCTACCTCCTGGCCCAAAAAAGCTTCCAAAACCAAACTCATTTGCATGAGCAAGATTCAACTGAACAAATACTCAACTCACCGCCTCCTTCCCTTCAGACATGTCACAACGTACATATTAAGCAGATAGGTTTCCTGTCTCTTACCTGCTTGTACTATATATAAACAAGACTATAAAGTTCACATTATTAAAGGGGAAAGAGCTTCACTCTATGGTGACTCTGGACAGAAATTCTTTAGAAGAAAGTATACTTGCATGTACATCTGGGTAATAAAGCTTTGCTTGAAATCAAACATTAAGGAATGTTATGTTGTCAATGGCAACACAAAGGATGTGGTTTCTAAGACATTTAACCAGTTATGTCAGGGACAATTGCTTTCTTCTGGTCATACTGCAGTCCAGGGCTTGCTCAGAGTAACTGCTACAGTAGTCTGGATTTCACAAGTGAAAATCCATTCATACGTATTTTTAACTCCTTCCAGGGTGTGAGTTAGTCTGTGAAATGTCCTGGGTGGCTGGCGCCAGAAGCACACACTCCATTCAGTAACTGTGAGCAGGCCAGGCTGGAAAACAGGCAGCAAGACTCACCCAGGCTCTTGGGCTCACAGAGCCTGCAGCCAAGGACCCAATCAATCACATTCAGAAGGATGTCAAGGGCTTTCCCTGTCAGCACACAGAAGTGAGCAAGGAAATCTCAAAAGGGAAGACATGGCACCAGTCAAGCCATGACTTCAGTGGAAGTCACACTCACATCAGTGCCCATAATCTACCACTGGGCTCAAAGAACAGAAAGCTTTTATGTGGAACATTTCCCTTCTTCCACCTGTGCTCCCAGTTCCCACAGTATCCAAGAGCCCCACAGCTTGAGCTGCATT
The DNA here is from genome assembly GCA_013397075.1 of Rhabdornis inornatus. NCBI lineage: Eukaryota > Metazoa > Chordata > Aves > Passeriformes > Rhabdornithidae > Rhabdornis > Rhabdornis inornatus. Next base: position 435,988 of record VWZS01001478.1, read on the forward strand.
TGTCCTCACAACATCCCCATGAAGTAAGGAAGTGCTGTTATCACCACTTTACAGATAGGGAACTGGGGCACAGAGAGAGAAAAATAACCCTGTCCTAGGTGATTCTATAAGGAGGAAGTTTGTGGCAGACCAGGGGAAGACTGACTTAAATTCTCAGTTCCAGGACAGTACCCTATTGCACCAGACACCTCTTCAGCTCCTAGATGCTCTGCCTTCAATTTGACTGACCTACAAAGCTCCCCTGGGTGACAAGGAATAGGGCAATGGATATGTCTTTTAGCAACAGCATTTCCAGCCCCAGAAAAATGGACGAGGGTATCAGACATAAGGGCTGTTTGCATTTAGAAGTCCAAACCTGAACAAGGAAAACAATTTCCAAAATAACTATCGCTATCCTGGTATTGTGGGAAAAGGAAGGAAGAAGCATCAAGTTTTCAAAGCAAAAAATTAAAAACATCCACAGCAGATTCTAAGTATAATTTTAAAATAATTAGTGAAAGTTTAACAGGAAGCTGGTATTAGACATGCATCCTTCAAGAATCTCCCTGTTCTAGAGTGTGGGTTATACAACAACAAAAATTTTTTAAAAAGTCCCTTTGGTACTACAGCTATCTCATTTCATACACAGATCCAAACGTAGTTTCATATGGAGACCTTGGCTCCAGACTTCACACAACAGTACTGTCTCAGATAAAACAAATTCCTGAGGCTGCACACTGCTCAAGGTTTCCCATTCCTGGCTGAGCCAGGCTTCAACCCTGCCCTCAAAGGCTCTCTTTTCTAAGTGAAATAGCACAGTAGATCCAAAATTTACTCTGTCCTTTGGGACTCTAGTTGCAACCATCCAGAGAACTTGTTATGAAATAATCTACAACTTAAGGGCATTCATAAAGCAGCATTTAATGTCAACTGTTTGAGGTGACTGTTACCCTGGAACAAACAGCAGAGATCTATCACACTATGGATCACCAGGTTTACAGAATCTGACTCCATAAGGTGACTGCTCATCTCAATGGCCAAAAAAATGACAAGAACTGCTACTAAATCATCACAAACAGGCCTTGATGAATGACACTCACCGACTGGGTCAAAAGAAGAAATTTGTGAGTTGGTGGTAGCTGAGGACACCAGATCAGCCATGATGAACTTCCAGGTCACCTCTGCTATCCATGGACTACTCTGTCAATTGCTGCTGATAAGCTGGACCTCATGGCCCAGGCCTCGACTTTTACAACAGGCTGTTGCTGTAATTGCTCTAATTAAACTTCTACCAGTGACAAAATAGAAGCCCTGCTTGAAGGCGACCAGAAAGAACACAGCTAATCCCACCACACATCCTGCTATCCCCAAATTTCTCCCCTTTCTTTTATACCAGGACTATAAAAAAGTGAACGAGAAAGGCTGGGATGAGGTTAGAAACATTTCTACTTTCTGACAGCAAGCAACAAGAGCCAAATAAATAAATGAAAGCAAAACTTTCAGCAGCTTCACAACTACATAGGAATCTTAGTAAACTAGACATTCTAGCAATTAAAGCAAAAACCAACTTTTGGGTTCAGACCCAGAACACTTACAAAACGTAGCAAATAAGCACAGTTTGTTTATTATTCCAAGTTTTGAACCTTTCTCTTGAAAAATCCCAACTTCTGTATTTGAACAGACCAGCCAACACTGAAAAATGAAAAGGCCTGTTGACAACTGAAGAACTGCTATTTATTTTCTGTTTGATGGCCATCACAAGGAATATGAAAAATAAAGACAAACACCTCTACAAATGGGGTTGTTATTCTCCTTCAAAATCAAGGTGGGCTTTGCATGAGATTCCCAATATCCCAGTATTAAACTGGTCAAGAATCACAGAATACATTACATTAAAAGGAGCCATTTGAGGTGGTCTGGTCTGATCACCCCTCCCAAAGTGGGGCTACTCAGAAAGCTGTAAGAGAATTCCTAACACTAATAGTGAATGCAAATAATTCAGAATTAAAAAGCACACAAACACAAGAAACAGAACAAATGCAATTTTATCAAACTGCAATTTTCCAGTCAAATTTGAGGAATAAAATCTCAAGCCTGCTTGGCCACGTATCCTGACTTTTATCTCCTTACCTCCAATAACTGGTCTGAGCATTTTAAGAGTCAACAGAAAGATAAGTATCAATACATTCTCTGTGTGTTCTGGGCATAAAAAGGAGAAATGAATCCATAATTCCTCCATGGTTTATTTCACCACATGAATGATGAGAGAAAAAGCACAGGATTGTACATGGTCACAAAGGTATGTATGGCCCCTGAAGCGTGAACATGCATCTACAACCCCACATCCTGTTGTGTGTCATTCCATTTCTAAAATAATGCCTGAAAAGAGGAAAGTCTCCAGAAACATGAGGTTTTGCCATAAGCACACCCTATTCACAGGAATAAACAAACCTCTACAAGAAACCAACAAGAGCTGTTGTGAAGTAGCCCATTCCTAGTAGCCTGGAGCAGATCTTGAGAAGAAAGGTTCCCTCTGGCAAAAGGTTTCTTAAAATGTGAAGAGAACTTCATACATATCCATTTTTTGCATAATCCTACCAGTAACATGATAGAGGATTAATAAACAAACAAACCCAAACCCCAACCCTTAAAAGTGCATAAAACTTACTACAGTGTATCTGAATTTTTCCCCCTATTTTAGATGCAGCTTTTCTGTAACAATGATTTTTGTTACTCCAGTACACAGCAACTTCAGATACACATCTGGATATGAGCCACCTGCTGTACACACGGAACAATGAGGCAGCCCCTGTTCTGCAGAGCTGACTGTCACAGGACAGGGACAATGGAAAGCCAGACACAGACACACACAAAAAGTGGGACGGATACTGGGCATTGCTGGGAACAGCAGTCTCAGTACACACACATTACAAGTTCATTGGGGCCTTTTATAAGCAACGAAAGGAGCCAGAGCTTTTGAAGAGGACAATAAAGCAGCACTGCAGCTGTTTACAGGGACCATTTCCCAAGTGTGAAAGGGTAGCACAAGAGAAAGCACGTAAGTGCTTGCTTGCCTCTACGTTGTAGTCACAGTATAGACACATACTAGGCTAACGGGAGGCAGAAGTTAACATCTTAATAGCAAATTAGAGATGGTAAAAATAGGTATGAAAAGCAAAAGCAGCTGGTTTTGTAGCTCAATGCAACAGAGAAACTAGTGGTAGGGACAAAGCAGCAGCCTAGAGAACGAGCAGCACTCTGAATAGGATATGGTTACATGCCAAGCATACAAAGATGCAAGATGATGCAAACCTTAGAAAAGTATATTCCCCTCCTCCATGTTTTGCCTTTGTTTTCCATTTTCAAGAATAACAGTACAGTCCAACAACTACAGGAACTTTGAAAAAATCAACTTTGAAGATTAAAAAAGTCTCTGCAGCTGATCTGCTTAGAGCTGCTGTAGAGCTGAGACAAGTCACTATTTTTCAGAAAGAAATCTGGCCACCTGCTGCTCTAAGCAGAGAAGGCAGGATACATGTAAAATCATGCTTTCTCTGAATTACAACTGATATTACCCAGGAAATACAGACTAGACTAGGGAAAAGTATGTATTAATTTCAAATGGTGCAGTGTGCTGAACTGAACTGTACATGGCTTCATTCTGTTCTAATAGGTTTGCTCATCTTAAAATCATTTTATATTATCCCCAATGAACAATCTTCTACAGACACTTTAGACCTGTGGCTTCTGTTCAAGTCAGACGGTAGATATTGGTAAGACTGGGGCATCACAAAACCTCAGGCATTAACAAAAAGAAAGTTACATGAGTTATTAGGGAAGGATGAAACACCTACAGAACAAAAAGCTCCTACTGCAGCAAGAACAGCACATTCTAACCCAATAAAAGCAATCACCAAGTCCAGTCACAGAGCACACTAGAAATCAGATCAGTCTATGCCAATTACAAGGTGTAAGTTTTAAGCAACTGCTCTTAATGCAGCTGAGCCACCACGGCTGAAGGGAAGACAGTGCTCCGCTGCATCTGTCTTTAACAGGGCTGTCCCACTGTGTTCAAAATGTGAGGTCACATTTGGCAGCCACATCTTTGCAACCCCACTGCATAAAGGGTGAGAATTAACCTATCTTGTAAAAGCAACAATCTGGAGGAAAAATGCCTCATTTTACCTGAACGTGCTGAATCTGGCAAGAGCTGACAGGGAACACACAGAACCCTTTAAAAATACACAGCATCGTTTATTACACTGGAACAGTACTTTGTGTTGCATAATCCAGGCTTTTGTTTCAAGCAAGAAAATGTTTTCTAAATATTTTGTCACCATGACAGTCTACCCTTGGACTCTAATTCTGCCCTTGGTTACTCCAGAAAACCCCTGTGAAGTCAGCTGTGTTGCCCAGATCGTCACTGCATCCCAGACTGCTGGGAAGGCTCACCTGGCAGTGTAGCCACCAGCATCCTCTTGGGCCTGTGTGCTCTGCACAGCTCTTTCAGCCTGAGTTATTGCCTGCCACAGACTAAGATCCGTGTGAAGAAACAACATCACACGTAAGAGGAAGAGAGGTTTGCAACTATGAAGCACCAAACATCTTCCCAACAGGTTCAGCTTTAACCAAGACAAAACCTACTCCAAAGACAGCAGAATGAAAAACTTTAAACACAGAGAAAATGAGGCTTAGAAAAGCATCCCAACTTCGAGGGCCCTGTTCCAAGTAAAAACATATCTTTCAGAGACATTAATCTGGAAACTATATCTGAGCAGATACAGCCCAAGTCCACAGCACAGCCCCAAGAAGAGCAGTGGAGCATTTCCGTGTGACTCAGGAAGCCCAACAAACACTTCTGCAGAACAAGATCAACAGGGTGTTTATATACAGCAGCAGTGTCATGTGAACGGCCAGCTTAGTTTGTGAAATGAATGTTTGCATTGTCATTAAAAAAAACCCAAACCAAAAAACATCCTCTATTCCACACTTACAAGTTTCCAACATAAAAACATAGCAGGGGAAGGAAGTACTTCAGCAGCCAAAATTTACAAATTCTTACCATAACTTTGGCACAGTAAACTTCTCCTGTGTCACAAAGGCCTATTCTTCAGGGGGCTTGGTTGCCTTTTTTTTCAGAAGGACTAATCCACATGTGAAGGCTATTAAAGAACACACAAAATGCCAACAGAAGCATAAACACGCACATTCTGTGTCTGTTTTCCAAGTTATATGTGTTTTTCCTTTCACAGATACCTAAGAACAGCCTGGAGGCAGGTATTCCTACTTTCTCACTTTTTTTGATTAAGCTCGGTGAGCTTTTTCCTTTCCAAAAATGACAATGCCGCTTTATTTTAATTCATTCAAATCAGTGAGATCCACCCTCTTGAGCTGCACTCAAGTGGTCAGGCTTCAGGAATTTAACAAAGAATGAAGATTTTAATACAGAGGGGTTTTGCTTGTTAGTCTGACTACAAAAGGAATTCCTCACAGTAACCTTTTAATTGTTTGAGAGGCACCTTACCAGAACCTCAAAGAAAATGCTTAATACTCTAAGTTACACTTGGCATTTCTGCACAGCAAAACAAATCCAAGCTCTGAAAGTCAGCATTTTTTTTCCTCTTATTATCTGAAACTACGTAAAAGCCCTAACATAGATTTGAAAGAAATATAACAGAAAATTCTGCCTGATCTAAGTACATAGAGCTAAATTTATCCTTCAGTTTCCAAAACACCACTTGGAGATTGGGCATTTAGAGTTCTATTCACTGGCTAGAAAAAAACCAAATGGTACATTTTAAAAAAGTGACTTTGAAATATTGTTATGAGAACAGGGACAAGCTATGTAAACCCTAAAATTCTGTGGGTCTTTGTATTCACAATTATTGTCACAAACTAAAAGGCTCATATTCCCTACTAAGCAAACATTTACAATTAAATCCATTCTGCACAAAGCATTTGCATTTTGAGATAGAACAGTCAGTTGTTCAGCTGCTGTGATTTAGATGGATTGGTTCATTATTGCTGCAGTTCGTTTTCAGCTACACTGTATAACAAAGGGGTGCCAATGTAGTCGTGAATGGCTTTAAAGCTAAGTATGCTGCTATTCTTCCATGATGATGTAATTTAACCATCTTCCCATCTCTCAGATCAAGATATCTCGACTTTACAGGCTAAACTTCAGCAGAAACAACAGAAACAAGCTGTCACAAAAGTGTTCAATAGGCATTACAGATACTGGAAATCAGCTGGAGGTGGTTGCCGGCAAGTTTGCAGTGGTTTTCCACAAATGAAAATGCAATTTTCCCCTAATTCTTATTTAGAATAAATGCTTTTCTTATCATGCAAGTGATAAGGCAACTTTGACTTCTACATCAGGAGATACATCAGTTATATACCTTTCAAATGTTCCTGCTATAGGAAAAACATACCTGTATCAGAAAAGAAGACCAGATTTACAACTATCCCTGATGCAAAGAAAATTTCAAATAGAAAAAGTCAAATAGTATCCTACTCTTTCACTGTCTGAAAAATAACACCAAAGACAGTATTAAAGTCACCGATTTAATTCTTTAAGAGGGATTAAAGGGAGAGTGACTTCTTACACAAGCAGGCAGTGAAAGGACAACAGAGAATGGTTTCAAACTAAGAGAAAAGATTTAGATTAGATTAGGTTAGAAATTCCTTAGGCTGAGGGTGGTGAGATGCTAGAACAAGCTGCCCAGAGAGGCTGTGAATATGCCATCCCTAGAAGTGTTCAAGACCAGTTTGGATGGGGCTTTGAGCAACCTGATCTAGTGGAAAGTGTCCCTGTCCATGGCAGGGGGGTTGAACTAGATGATCTCTAAGGTCCATTCCAACTCAATCCATTCTATGCTTAAAGCAGATAAACCATTTTTTTAGTAACAACCATGTAGAAAGGTAGGATTTATTTTTTTTTTAATTATGGAAAAAAGCCCATGATGATCTAAAGTCTGGTCTTCTCAATACATTGCCCCAGCAGCATGAAGAGCACTTCACATAGAATGATTTGATCAGTGGATTTATAATGGCATAAGACACCTATCCTCTGCCCAGAAATCAAAGTCCACCCAGAAAACTACTTCCAAATGCTACAACCAGCACTGTCACCACAGATAATCACAACTGGATTCCAGACTGCTCCATGCATAAACTTCCAGAAGAATAATAAACATTTAATACAGCTAAATCTATGCAACTACGAATTTGAATCTTGAACTATTCCTTGGTGTTCCCAAACTTTCATTCTACTTAATGAACATAGGAAGGCAAGGAGACTGCAAGATGAAAAGTTAAACATAATAAAACAAGACAAAGAAAAATCTACATTACAAAGAAAACACCTTCAGTTAGTTAAATGATTGCTATTTATAGATGGTTTATTGACCACAGACAGGAGCAGGGATACATACAAAGTGTAAAAACACCAGTCCAGACAATCCATGCCTGGAAGCCCCTGAAAAGCAACCAGCAAATAAAATGCTGTATTCCCACTCTGCAGAGGCCTGGCAATGGATTTTGAGCTGCTTAACAGGTTGTTCAAGGGTGTAACTATTTACTAATATTTCAACTGAGAAACCCTAGCGTAGGCATAAAACCAAACATACACAGAATTTTGTGTAGCCTTGTAATGCTGGGCATAAACCCTACTTAGTGCAAATATTTTCCACACCAGTTTAACTACATCATTCTGCACAAAGCAGCAGCAATATGTTGTCATTTGTAATAGGCACATACAGAGGCTTGTATGGGAAGCTGTGGCAAAAATTTTAACTAAGTACTTTTTCTCTTAAATATTAAGATTTATTTCAGGGGAGTTCGATAAATAAAAAAGCAATTCAAATACAGTTTCATTTCTATGTTTCTATTAACAATTAGACCTGCCAAGCATTTGCAGATAATCAGAAATTTATTTTTTCATATTGCCTGCTTTCTGAAGTGTAATTAGGATGTGTTCTGTGATCCCCAGACCCTCTGACACAACTGCAGAAATAGTAGGGTACTAATACTGCTAAGGCTAGGAGGCCAGAAAAACAAAAACACACACTACAAATTATTTCAAATCCTCTATTTTTTGAGCTTTTTTGTGACGAGTAATTAATCAGCCCTTTTTGTTCTGCTTAGTCTAAACCATGTAGCAGGCACTTGGCTTATCTTTTCCAATTTTTCTCAACATCATGAGGACTAGCAACCCTCTCTGCTTCAAGAAGAAAAACAGGCAAAACTTTAAAAATCTTGTGATTTCGACAGGTGGGAACTGATGTATAAAGCCAACATAAACATAAGGGCTGCATTCCAAATTTGAGAATTAGTAGCAATTGCTATAAGCAGCCTGACCTCCATCAGCGCCTGAAGTCCACTTCAAGGCACAGCAGTGTCAACCTTTTGAGTCTCCATCAGCAAATAATGCTTGTCTTGACCTCTCCTATGGAGACAGGCTGAGAGAGTTTGGGGCTGTTCAGCCTGAAAAGAGAAGGCTCTGGAGAGACCTTATTGCTCACTTTTTACACATAATGAGGGCTTTAAAGAAAGACTGGGAGAGGCTTTTTACCAGGGCCTACTGTGACAGGTTATGGTTTTAAAGTACAGGAGAGCAGATTTAGACTACATAATATTTAAGGAAGAAATTCTTCACTCTGAAGGTGGTGAGGCACTGGCACAGGTGTCCCAGTGAATTTGGGGATGTCCCATCCCTAGAACTGCCCAAGACCATGTTGGATAGGGCTTTGAGCAACACAGTCTAGTTAGTGCAAGGTGTGCCTGCCTATGACACAAGGGTTGGACTAGATGATCTTTAGAGGTCTCTTCCAACCCCAACCATTCTAAGGCTGGAGCTCCCTCCCAAAACAGGTATCTCCTGTGAAGGCTGTGGTTCACCACCAACACAAAGCCCGCTTCTCTGGCATGCTCATCCTGTGGTTCTCATTAGGAGTCCATTAGTAAAGAACAGGCAGCGGAGACTGATTTGACAGCCTCATAAATGACTCAGATGCTGCACTCAGTCTCGATATGAGCATGAAATACCATTGCAGCCATGTACAGAACCACTGACTCCAAAGTGTATTTCTACATGCAGTTCACCAAAGGCCTGGGTTTGGACAGCACTTCAAAACATGCTCTCCCAACTTACCCGAGAGACTCAGGGAAGCAGTAACTGACTTGCCTACAGTCTGTGATAATTGTTTACCCCGGCTGTCCTCAAATATGACCATGCACTTTTGAATAAACTGACAAATTTCACAATGTTATTTGACCAGCTATCTTTTTCATACGTTTGGCTCAACTTGAAGAGATGGTAGAATAATCCCAGAGGTCTGTAGCATGCTTACCAATTGCACTCAAAGTCAATCTTCATTATTTCCCCCTTTCAGTTGCAGTAAATATTTCTCACAAAAACACACTACTTCACACCTAATATGGTGCTTTTCTTCCTCCATTCTTTTTCTTCCTCTTTCCTCACATAGTTTCCTGGTTTTTGTTCCCCCTTTAAGAAGCACATTGTACCTACAACATAATGCATCTGAAAATAATAATCCCTCTTCTATCTTCCCCCATGAGAGATGACTTTTAAATAAGACTTAACTGATTTTTCTTCTTAGTAAATCAGCTACTCCAATATGTAAAAGGGAAACAACCACACACAGCTGACAGGTATTTGGTTTTTACAATGCTCTCTGTTTTAAAATACATTAAAATTAAATGTTGGGATATTAAGCAAATCCCTTTTTTTCCCCAATAGGCATTAAGGTCTGTTTCCCAAATAAATCTGACACCAGCCACTACCCCAATTTTTAAGAGAATTATTAGTAACATAGAAAGTGTGTGAAAGGAGAGACACCACATGTCATCATGTACTGCTCTAAGAGCATCAAAGTCCTCACCAGCTTTTTCAGATGGCAAAGTCACAGGCTACAAGGGATAACCAGGAGCAAGTTTGGGCAGGGGAAGCCTCAGGCACCGACAAGGAGTGCAACTGATGGTGCTTACACAGTGGCAGCAGCACCAGTTGGAAGGGAAGGAACCTTCTGGCATCCACACAGGGGCTGCAGGGAAAGACATTTCCAAGCGAGGACGAGGTGCCAAATTTTAAATGCATGGCACAGCACCTTGCCTAAAACCACTCCTGCAAGAACAACGAGCAAGCTTTATTCTCTTGCTCTCTTTACCTCAAAATAGCATACTCACTCAGTACTTCTTTCTTCCTACATCCAAACCTGATGACTTCTCAATATGCCTACTGAGAGAAAAAAAGAACAGAAAACATGGACAGCTTTTTTATTTCAGAGGCCTACCTCTCCCTTTTTGCAAAGGAAGGAACCATGAAAAAGAAAATCAAAGCCAGTACAGGCACTTTCTGCATGATCCACTCTATCAAGCGTTCCCGGGCTCGCTTTTACAGGGCTTGCAACGTCCTAGATCCCTCATTCTCAAATCCCTTTTAATAACAAGTAACATTAATTTATGACGCTACCCCACTTTTAGAGATAAAATTGAGACCTAGTTTGTTTCGCTTCTGATGTGCAATAAAAGAGAATACGAAAGTAAACTTCCAGGACTGACATAAATAACGTGGGCATCAACATCCCAGCTGTTCCTCTTTGCCATTCAAAGCGAGAGTGTTCAGTGTCACTTGCATGTAAGTTCCAGTCAGTTTACAATCAATGAGAAACACATCTAACCCAGCATCACTTCTCTAAAGAACTGAAAGTATTTTGTGAAAATGTTGGAATAAAGACTTTTTGGGAGTAATTTTACTGGAAAAAGAACCATTTGGATGCCACCCTTCAAAAATGTAAAGTTGTGGATTAAAGAATGAGTTTAACGCAAAAATGTTCTGGATGAAAGTTTTCTGAAAGGATGCTGGAAAGTAACAAAAACACTCAAAGACAAGCAGTCTGCTCTGTGAAAGGAAGATGAGCCATTTCTAGGCTACACCAGCTCTTTCAAAGATTAAGTACAGTACAGTTACACTGCTCCAGCTGATTCCCTGTTTCTGACTTCCCTGTCATCCAGAGCAAACTTTTTACAGTACACTGGATCCAGGCTGTTTCCTATGACCGCTCCACAAATAATTCCATCAAATGAGATTACCCTCCAAAAGTCTAGCTGACTAGCCATTATCAGCTCATATTTCTCCAGATGTTTTGTGATCTCATCCTTTCTTAATGTTTCTAGCATCTTGCCTACCACCAAGGTCAGATTTACTGGTTGACAATTTCCTGGTTCCTCCCCAGTCTCCTTTTCCCAGAACAGGACAAGCAAAATGAAAGCAACCAAGTGCTAGAATTGCAAAACTATTGCCCCTATGTTGAAAAAGAGACACACAAGGAAAACCACAAACTGACACAGCTTATCTTTTGTTTCCAACAAGAAGAGCAACAGATTTCCCTATAAACCCAACCCTTCAGCTCTAGAAACAGCATCAGTTTCTTTCCCTCTGTCACAACTTCCCCACTCCATTCTTCGTTCAGCCCCACTCCATTTTTCATTCAGCCCCTATCTTGTTTCTTACCTTTCCATTCCCCCCAGCTTTTCCTCTGAAGCAGCTGTGCCCTCTATAGCTGGCATCTTCAGAGTTCAGATGGCTCTTAGGATCCTTTGCATCAAGTACCACAGCCATTCTTTGAAATACCATGAAAGCCAGACGATCCTTGAACTAATCTGAACCTCAAAGGTTCTGACTACACAGGTCACCAAGACAGTGTATCACTACATCCCAGGGACAGACAGAAGCCAAGGCAAGAACAAAAAAACACCCCAAAATAAAACACACACACACACACACAGAAAAAGAGGTAGGGAACATGGTGAGAACAGAAAAGAGAGAAGAAAGAAGAGGTGAAGAAAAACAGCAACACCAGAGACTCCCTGGCTTAAAAATATATCTGGTCATATCTTGTAAAATCCTCTTTTGACTCACACTAACAGAATACTGAAAATATGAACCTGTGCTCAAAATAACAAAGCTAAAGTTCACCATCTGTGCTATTCTGCTAGAGAAAGCTAAAAGAGTAACAATCAGCATTTTAGTCCTGGTTTGTATTTTACATATGGATCTTGCATCCACTTTATGCAATGAAGTTATACCAAGACAAATCACAACAAGCCACTTGTTATTTATTAGGTTGTCTGTATCACTCCATTCATTACAGAAATAATTCTCTAACCAAAAGAAAAAAAAAACATATCCAGAAGCAGAGTAGGTATCTTATGTATTATTTCTCATTTAAGGGCCTCTATCAGTTTTGATCATCTTGTAAGCCAGAGACTCCATCAGTCAAATAGTTTTACCTGCCTGAAGTCCATAAAAATTTGCATTTGTAGGATATGTGATGGTTTTCATGGTTAAAATTACTATGCAGTGTTAATAAACTATTTAAAAACAAAATAGCTCTGCATTTCCTGCTAAATATTAATGGATAAATACACAGGTCTCTCCAGCTCCTTATAATTGCTTCCGATTTCTCAGACTGCAAAATGGAGATTTTCAATTCCTTTTTCAAATGTCAGCGTATATTTTTCCCTCCCCCTCTTTCCCTGCCTCCAAAAGACTCCTTTTTTCACACAAGTTTATGCCCTAATAAGAAAACCGGACATACTAGGGAGGACAGAGATGACAGAGTATCAAAACGCACAATCCCCTCTTTGTTAGCCATGCAGAAAGACTTTAAAAAAAAAAAAAAACAAAACAAACAGGATGAACACTGAAAACAATAGAAAGACCTTTATAAACAGGGACCAGAGCAGAAAGATGCAAGAAATCCAATGAGATCTTTAAAATGGATCAATAAAGCAAGTAAAATACACTTGGGCACACCTCTGTTCTCCAAAAAGTTCCCCACACACAACCAGAATTAAGGATCCTCATGATATACATTCAGAAAACCTGTAATCTCAGAGCTCAACAAGCAGCAATTTGGGCAGATAATTTTCTCCTTCTCCCCTCATATTCAATCACAATTATAGCACCTCTGTGTTGAACCATTTTCCCCACCCTTTCTCACTGAACAGAACCTTCAACGTCACACAACCAGCACTGCACACACTGTATGTACACACACAGCGCACCAACCCCAAAGCCTGAGCTCCTCCAGCCTCCAGCCTGCTGCTGGAACAGTCCAGCCAAGTTATACAAAGAGTGGTCACAAGAGTCTGTCCTTGCTGGGATTTGAGTAACAGCACCAAGCACTGCCAATGGGGAAAGGGATGGGGAGGGGAAAGTTCATTCATGAATTCTTCTATTTCTGCCTGGTTGAGGTTAGACATGCCATGGACATGACTGGCCCCCCTGCACAAACAAACATCTGCACTACTGGAAGTAGTGCTTCCTTTAGTGACTGACTTTGAGAACTGCCAAGAGCTCTCGGTCATGCAGCAATGTTTAATTTCATTTCTCCATTTGTATTTTTAATCTTGGAAACAAAAACATAAACATAAAGCATGCTGACAGAAGAAAACAACTCCATGGTTCCAGAAAGCCCTGCTACTTCCCTGCCAGGCCAAAACACCTGCTCCTGCTAATGATGGCTTTATGCTTACTTACACCTGCCATCCAGAAGGGCTCCAGAGCACTTTGCAGCCTGATTTATACATACACAAATCATTAAATCCACCAAAATTAAGCCACTTCTGGGGTGAGATGTAGCAACTGTTCAACTGCACACAGCCAGGCTGTTCAACTGCTCAGGACAGGAACTATAAGAGACACCAAACCCAACCCAAGCTATGGGGAACGTTAGGTTGAGAGAATATCATTGCCCAATCTGGATTTTGGCCAGTCACTGCCTAAAATATTTGTGTGTGGAAAGCCCTAGGATCTTTAAAGAATAAATGCAGTGTAACCTTTGGTTTTATAAATGATCTAAAAGGCAAACTATACATATATATATATATGTATACATATATATATATGTATACATATATATATGGGTATATATATGTATACATATATATATATATATATGTGTGTGTTTCTTATATCTGCAATCCCCCCTTTAGCAGTCCCTCCCTGCACTAATTATTGTTTATGCCTTGACTTCAGAAGCTCACCGTATCAGACATCAGTTTTGGAAACATCCTGTGGTTGAAGCACTTGATCTAGCAGAGCCAGCAAACTGATAGTGTCTGGCAATAAATGTAGATTATTAAAAAAAAAAAAA